>BOPP01000145.1:2636190-2697816 GCA_017312745.1 Gryllus bimaculatus
GGGGCCGCAGGGGCGGGGTTAGATATTCACCGGCGGCTGCAGCCAGACAAATGAAGCGGAACGCGCTCAGATACGCGACGTGAGCCGACGTCAGAGGCGCCGCCTGCCATCGCCTAGGCCGTCGACCTTCGCCCAAGCTGAGAGCTCCTAGGCCAAGCACTCTGTCTGAACGTCACAGCCAAACTCGTGTCGGAATGGATTACGTTGGACTTACTAACAGAATGGGAACGATTTCCATACCATAACATTTGCTGAGTTTAGGGTGCATTAATTGAATTTTGCAATCAGAGAGTGTTTTCGTGGGCAGAAAAACTGATATTCTAAAAATGGAATGAGATTTTTCTAAATCTACGAAAGGCATGCAACAAACTTACATAAAAATATTTGTACGTTATTGATACTCAATGTGAAACGTATATAACAATTACATAACAATACCAATATTACGATTTTATGGAAACGAATATAAAATACGCTTACCTTATTCATTCACGTAATTATAAATAATACTTTGATAAAAATAAGGGTTACACAGCTAAAAATATGTTTAAAATGTTAATGCTGTCTTCTCCCATTCAAATGCTTTACCTCTCCCCTCTTGTTCCCTGCATTTCACCATTATCACATAAGCACACCAATCCATCCTACCTTCGTATGAACACTTAAGTACATCGCTATTGAATTTTACTTTGAATATTAAAGTAATATTGTTACTCACCGTTTGTAGAAAAAGCATACACGATATAAAAAAGGTCGTACTCTGAGTTACTCACCTGCAATAGAAATGAAAGACTAATGTTACTATTACCAATAATTGATTTTACTTTCTGCCATAAATAGAGTACAGAGAAAATTATAATACGAAAAAATTTAATGTCGAACTTTTGACTGAAAATGGGTTTTGCGAGCTTTATTTATTTAAAAAAATCCGACTGTGAGTAATTCCGGTGCCTAAAACGTAAACGAATTTTTTCGAAAATAACTATTATGTGATTAATATGGCTCAAATTGTCAGCCAAGTTATAATACTGTGCAGAATACACTGCTATTGACTTGCACGCCAGAAACTATTCATTATTTATACACCTTCGCGTGTGGCAAAAACGACAAAGAAGTACGTGGCACGGCGAACATTATGCAAGTGACTGAGAAAGCATTACATTGATTTTAAGCCCACTTGTGGCTATTGGTAGCAGCTTGGCTTTGATGTTGGGAGAGGAACACCTGTCTTCATTCGCCTCCTCCTCCTCCACACCTTACATGACCGTGGTATTGGCAAACCGTATTAACCTATCCTAAATGGTAAACAAAATATATACTCTTATATTAAAACGAAAATGCAATCTATTACATTGAATAATGATAGCATGCTGTGTTGGCAATCTAAGCTTAGCGTTCGATGCATACCTCCGTGATAGAACTAGACAAAGAACTTGGCTATGCAAATTGGAACCCGCTTATCTCTGGAAGATGTCGGTGCGTTTTTCTCGTTTAACTAAAAAAGAAACGTGTACCATCTCTTTCGCTACTTTACAATGTAAACGCTGTTTATTTACTATCTAGATCGATCGACCGTTGTTGTACTTATATTCTCCTTAGAAACTTTTCTCTAAAATGACAAAAAGAATCCCTTTCAACATTGTCATTACATTGCGTTAAGACGAACGCAAGAAACGCACCGAGTGTGATGTTACGCGTCTCTTTGATGCCACTGTGAAGCTTGTTAATACAGAAACGACGTGTTTGCGTATGAAACCATCACACCGCATAATGACTTTAACGCACAGTTCAGCGACCTGACGCGACGCGCGGCCTTGCGGGACTAAATGTAGCATCTCTTCTATGTTGTGGGAGCACAGTGCGACAGAGCGCGAATCGCGGTGAACAAATACACATTTTTTGCACTTCCGGGTCAACCCATGGGGAAGAGGTCAATCCACTTCCCCATGAGTTGGTACGTAGCCCATATATGAGTAACTGAATTCATATCCGAGTCTTTCCACGTGGAACTTGTGGTGAACAAAGCAGGTTCGTGTCAAAATTTCTGGGTATTCTATATTTTTCCCTGGTTCTCATTTCACCATTGCTCTAGCATCATTCAAATAATATCATTACCCCTTCAAAAACAATCGTCTGAGGCACAGTCAAAAATGCTAGAAAGTGACCATTGCAATAAAGGTATATATCTATATTTCTGTACTCAAATGTAACAGATTTTCTGATTGTCCTGCTTTTCTGTTTGTTCGTTAAGAGAAAAAGCATCGAATGGATTTCATAGTCTTCATAACGTTTATTCTCTTTCATATCTAAAATGATGGTGATAAATTCTTCAGGAACCTTGGGTATTTCATATGTAACTAACTCATTTCGGCAGTTGCAAAATGTCGTTAAGTGTTTGAAGTGTCATCGCCAAGGCGTTCAAAATAATTTTATTTTCAAATTACGATATATACGCCGTATGTGAAAGACACCGGGATAGCCGAAGCCATGATAAACTGTTGTTGTTGTTTTTTGTTTTGGAGGTAGGCTTCATGAGGACAGGGGATATATTCATCGCTCGGTCACAAGAATGAATATAGGTGAATGAATATAGGTGCTCGGTCACAAGAATGAAACTGAGAACTCGATGCGGAAGAAGGGATCGCGTGTGGTCCATTCTTTAGGATATTGCTCTGATGTCGGCTTGGAATTGGTGAGGAAAAGCCTTATGTACACGTTCGCTTCCGCGGCTCGAGTTCATGTCTTCATGGTTGTCCGGGTGACGGCGCGTCATTGGCTGAGAAGCCACGTTTCGCCAGTCATGTCGCAGGCTTTGGCACTGCCATGAGGAAGCCTGCGACATGACAGGCGAAACGTTGGCCTCTCAGCCAACGGTGCGGCGTCACCCGGACAGACAAGAAGTCGAGAAAAAGCATTGGAAACAACCGATCAGAGCACCCGTTCCTCTACATTCCTAGTCCAGTAGTCGACTCCGATCCTGTAGAAACTACTGGTATAGTCGAAATTCAAACCTAAGATTTCACGTTTACAAGCTTCTTACTTTTAATTTATTGCTATTTGCTCGGCTTTTAAAGGTAGTTGATACATGATTAATTCACTTTAGGGATAACCAGCCTCATGGCTAAACCAATGTTTTACCTAGTTGGTATGCACAGTTAGCAGAAATGTCGGGTAGTGTTTCTTAGAAGTTTTGGATGTTTTAAGTATTTAGTAGTGGAGGAGCTCTATTTTGAATTGTTTGTTATAAATGAACTATGGGGCTTCGAAACTCTCTCTTAGGCATTTAATTTGGATTGTTTGTATTTTTTTAATGTGAACAAAACTTCAGTTGCAGACTAGCAAATATTACAAGTGATCCCAAATCGCCTTGTAACCCGCAATATATATTTTCTGTTAATCATGAAGATAGAATATCTCCAAAAAGAAATTAGCCAGTCCGGACGGCCGAGATCACTAAAGCAGTCGTGCCGTAGCGATCTCGACGGAAAGATCGCGGGCTCGAGTCCCACCTCGGGCATGGTTGTATTCTGTTCCTCCTTTCACCCCCTATCATCATCATATATCGTGTCATCCTCACAGCATACACATACCGTTACACGCAATAATGGTCGCTAATGACCTAGAAGTTGTTGCGACCTTAAATAAAAAAGAAAAGAAATTAGCTCAATGCCGTCGTTTTGAAATTATCGAAAGATGATTATGTTGGCAATTCGAGTGAAAGGGTTATGCCACTGTTCACATTAAAGTGCTGAAATGTCGCACGATATGTAAGGTATGCTCAATATCGGGTAACACGCGTCGCGTCACGCGCGCGATAATGCGAAGTAAATTACGAAAGAGAAGGTTATGCTGATATCCCGAAACGCGTCACCTTGGCCGTTGCGACAGGGTCATCGCCGGGAACCATTTATCTTTCGTGGAGGGAACGGTGAAGAGGAACCGGTTCGGGGAAAATTTGCTCTGTTGCGCCAGGACGGCGCCGCGGCCTCTGACATGCACCACACATGTCCTCGGTGAGGTTTTAAACAATATTTGAGGAGGCGAGGGAGGAGGCGAGGGAGATGGCGAGGGAGATGGCGAGGGAAGAGGCGAGGGGGAAGCAATGGCGGAGGCAAGAGCGGAGGCGAAGGCGGATGCAAAAGAGAAGAAAGGAGTTACGGCGGAGGCGAAAGCAGCGGTGAAGGCGGAGGCGAGGGCGGAGGCGAGAGCACTCTGTGCGCGAGGACGGCCGGTGGTCTCTGACCGTGCCCAATGAAAGGATTATAAAGTTGGTATTGCCTTATAAGGTTGGTAAGTACGGTCAAAAGGTATTTGTTGTTGCTGGCGGAAAAAAAAACCTACGATTTTGCAAGACCGCATACCACACACGACTCAAACACATCGTGATATATCTCAAATTTGCATTCGTAAAAGCAAATTTAAATCAAACCGTTCGCCATAGCATCCTCTATAATATCTACATTTGCTACTGTAACATCAACTTAAACATAGTGGCACTTGAAGGTCATGAGGTGGAAGGGAAGGTGGTATTGTAATCCAATCGGAAGCTCCAATACCAAAAATTAAAGTCGTAAATAAGTTCCTCATTGGATGTATGTGTCCCCCTCTCCACCACTAAGTTTAATTCGAACTACACTACTCCGTTCTCCTCGTGTGCGCACGAATCGAAACATAATTGTGTCCTTATACATCGGGAGCATTCCACATTGTGTCGGCCTGCCACGCGGAGCAAATTGGGTAAATACGAGCTTCTCAGCCCGTTCGCCACCCGTCCCGCTAATGCAGTGTCGCGCGGCGCTCGGCTGGCTGACGGGCTAACGAATGGGCTGACGAGCTGACGGCCTTCGGCGTCGCCGCGCGCCAAGTGACGCGGGCAAATTGCGAGGAAGGCGCAGACGGCTGCGGTTATGGCGCCGGGTAATGAGCAGAACCCGGAGTGATGTGGGAGCGCTGGTGGAAAATGAAGGCGTCGCTGGAGCTAGTGAGCTCACAAGATCGGCAGATTGATAGACACGGTGTAGTCCGTTTGTAGCGAAGAGGTTTAGGCTAAATACCTTCACTGAGAATGAGGAGCTTGCAAAGGTTTTTTTTGTTTTTGATTTTGGAATTTTGTGGTAACTCACATTTAATCCTTCTGATTGGAAAGTATAAACCACACCAAAATTACGGCGGAGATAAGGAAAATTGTATACAACATTATTTCAAGATCTGCCTTTAAAGAACAGATTTCATTAAGAATAAAATCTCTATCTTCAATATTGTAGTTGTAGCAAGTCGCCGGAAAAATTCCATCTTTGCAGTTTTCGAAAAGAAAGAAAGAAAACGAAAACACGGGGAAAAGAGTGTTTGTGGCGAGATTCTGTTCATATCCGTGATTGACTTGGCACAATAAATTAAGGTTAAAAGATACACAAAATCTGGAGACTAATTCAAATACTTTTTGCTTTCAGGGCATAATTTCAAGTTCTTACGTTATTTTAAAAAAAATTACATTACTCTTTACAAAACATTAAAATTTATCATGTTGGACAATTTATCCCGAGAACTCAAACAGAAATCGAGGGTACTCCCTAATGTGATAGTATTTCGGAAATTACTTGGAAACGTACAAAGCAACAATAGTAATCATTCAGTGGTGTGACTGTTTTGAAGTATCATCCCCCTCAATTTGTAAGGATTAGAATCTTATATATCAACGGAATATTCATGGCATCTGATAGTTACTGTTACCAAACCAATGATTTAAATAATTTGCTACCTTAGAAAGCTCTCGAGCTGCAGCGAATATTTCAGTTTGCTCTGGCGTCAAAAATCAATCTTGCTCCGTAATATCCACTGATAGTGGATGTGCTAGGTATTCCTCTGTATTGAAAGAGGTTGTAGAAATATGTTTTGATAGATTTGTTCCCCGTCAATAACATATTTGTCTCTATTTCTCGATTTTCCGAGTTTGCGGTTCAAATTCGGTGAAATGGAGTTTTTTTTTCTTGTTACTAAAACGTGAAAGAAAAGGAAGAAGGTTTACTTGCTTCACAATGTTTTACGTGCCGTCTCAACCTCTTGTTTTGCAAGAACGAGATGTTAAAGAGATGTCTTGTATGGATAACAAAGGCACAGTAATTTATTCCTTTTGTTAATTTGCTTTCTTTAATCGCACTTTAATATCATCGTAATTGCATGGTATCTCAATATTAATGCAACCATGCAACTCTGTGGTGTTTCATTCCAGACACTGTAGGCTTTAGAACAAATCAATCGTAAGAAATGTGAATGTTGAAAAACGTGATATGAAGTGGCAAATGCGTATTAGCTTTCATTGAAATTTGTGATCTAACAAATGTCCATCAGTATGATTTGTCAAAGTCAATTAAGCACTAACGTGTTCTCCACAAAACAGAGAAGTCGTGGAATAAGCATAACAAATTAACTTTCATGAATAATTTACTAAATAACGAAAACAGGAAGAATTGCGAATCTTGGGAGCCAATAAAATACAATAAAGTCTTGGTATTTTTCAGTTCGTCTGGAAATCAAATACGTGTCAGAAACATACGTTTCTATGTGTCTGGGAATATAGTTAATTGTAAACTTTCATCAACAACACATCAGAATTCTTTGACATTCTTGAGTCTTTCGCAAAAGCCAAATTTGTAGGAAAATCCTCCCGAAAAAAATTGGCTTAAAATATTGACAGTAGACACGAACTATCTTTGAAGATGAGTTTCACCGACATGTTTTCATTGAAAACAAAGAAAAAATAACACAAACAGGTCAGCTAATGCTCTCCCTCCATGTATTTTCCGTATACACCGTGAACGTAAAAGCTCCCTGTTGCTCGTTTGAATGTAACAGTCAAATTATAACATTCGAAAGTGCTTACCTTTTTTGCTCACTCTCTCGAAATTAATATTCCATTAAGGGGAAAGAGCTTTTAATGTGGAATTTTCTAGTAAATTGTTGTGTCACATTAAAAAATATAGTGGAACACAGGTAACTTTTTACATACATTTTTATATTAATGGAAAATTAAGTTTTTCCTTGATTCTTTTTATATTAAAATATTGTTTAATAAACGAATTAAGTTTTTACTCAAATAACACACTTCCACATTGTGTAAAACCATTATACCTAGAGCATTGATACTAAAGTTTTCGAAGCAATCAATAAATGGAGGAAAACGAAAATACCTAAAATATGATGACTATGAAAATTTACAATATTCGTGAGTTTTGCTGCATATAAAATCAAATGTCGTTATGAAAGCCTGAATTTGACCAAGATATCGGGGACCCGTAATATCAAAAAATACTGACAAATGTATATAATTTTTAATGAAGCACAATATAAAAAATATCTATTGAACAGATGCGAAAAGTTAGCGAGAATTTGGATAAACAATGTATTTATTTTGACGGTATTAAATATATGAACACAGCAGTCACTGAGCGGCCAAGTTTCCGAGATTTTAAAAAAAGGACCAAAGGCTCTCGGGCTTTTTGTTGCCCGAGATCATTATCAACAGTTTACGCCTGTGAGGCATACATGATTCTATTTTTTACGTAATTTTAATGAGTCAGACTGACTTATTTACTAATTAACTAGTTGTTAACTTGACTCAGTTTGTCTTTTCATTTACGTCTCACAGTTCCTTTTCATAATCCCTTCCCAAAGAACATGCAGCACCATTCAATTGTTTTCATATTTCACTCGAAACTACAACCCTTTCTATCTAGGTAAGTTTTGAAGTGTATATCGAAGTACATATCGAAGGCAATAACGTATCAGTAAAATTATATATATATACAGAGAGAGAGAATTATATGTATAATAAAAGAGAGAGAGAGATTTTAATACTTTAAAATAACAAATTAACGAATCCGAAAAGGCACGTTTCGCCCGGAGATGACGGAGCATCGGGGTTGGGTGGAGGGTCGTCAGGGGCGGGAGGGGGGGCAGCGCCTGAGAGCTGACGCTGCTCTGCCTGTCAGCTGCGCCTGCCGTAAGGGCGCGGCGCTGATCTCCAGAGGCCTTCTCTCCCCCTCCCCCCTATCCGGTCGGGTCGGGAGAGGGGGCACCGACGCTGATTCTAAGGACACGGGGGGCGGCACTTGGCGCTGGCGTCGTACATCGCCGACAGACGGCGCCCGGGCGGAGGCAGCCTAAAAGACCTGGACGTGATGGAGGAGCGTGGGGGAGGGAATGTTGTTGGGGTTAGAAGTGGCGGTGGAGACGTGCAGGTTGCGACAAAAATGTTTACGTTTATTTTGAGCTGTAAACTTTTGAGCGGTGTATTCTGAGCTGCGGATTAATGTATATTCGTGTTATTTCAAAGATGGGATTGGTGTGGCGGTGATGTGGTACTCGCAAATTTGTACCCGAAAAATCGGATCATCAATCAATGTGGATGGATGTCAGAATGGATGAATGGATTTTGCACTCAAAACTCTTTGAGATCAGAAGCATTTGTGATAAAACTTGGCAAATATGTCAGGTGTAAGATCTAGCTGTGTCGTTCTGGGGATCATTAATACATTTTAATTAACGTAATTTAACATTACGTTCTTCTTTTGACATTTTCAAACTTCTCTGAAAAATAACAGAACTATTTTTTCTTTAGAGAGTTTGTTTGAATAAAATAAAGTGCATATAAAAAATTGGTATAATATCCATTTCCATTACGACCATTTGATATTTTAAAAATTGCTAAACTTTTTATATTTATAACACTAAAACTTACAATTATATGTAGCAGTATGAATTACGTTTTGAATTCGAGATGTATATATCCAACGTTCCCATATCCAATAGTTCACAACAACTTCCATGGCCAGACCTTGATGAATACAAAACATTTCCATTACATTTTCAGAAACGTGTTTAACTCTGTGTTCACGGGGAACAACGATTGTATTTTCCAGAATTTGTGAACGTCCCTCATTTCTTTAGACTCAGAGAATAAGTACTGAATGTCATGAAAAAATATTCTGCACCTGTACCATTTCAAGGGTTTCTAATTTCTATGTACTGCATATGTTGTACTTCTCTGTTGTGGTTTTTCTACAGTTCTTCCTTTTGTGTGACGTTATTACCAGGATTTAGCTAGTTCTAATTTATTTTCGAATCATCCTACATCCCTAGAATTGAAGCCAAATATTTATTTCACAACTACTTTTATTTCTGAATAAAACAGCGTTGTGAAGAACGCTTTTTAAAAATGTATTTCTTTCCTGTTCAGCAGATAATGCATTTCAGGACGTTAAACTGGTACATGATATTAACATTTTGTTGTTTTTTCATAACGTTTGCTATTTTTCTCGTAGCTAATTGTTACCTTTGTCTGATGTCGATTATACGTTTTGTTTAATAATTTTACATGTTATCTTCAAGGCATTCTCTATAGTCAGTTGAGCACCATTTTTTCATTAGTCTTAAAGTATCCAAGCGCTGTTTGCGTTTTGCTGCAGAAAACAAAATCACCCAGTAGAAAACGTTCTTATGATCATAAATTGCAGAAAATGACTAGTGGTATACATTGTTAATTAAATTGTGAATAATTAATGTGAGTCGGATGCATATATACATATTTCATACACCATCCACCATACACATTTCATTTTCGACGTGCATCCACGTTGCTCGAAATTTTAAGATGTGTCAGCTTTCCAAACCATTTTCCATGTTGATTCTTAAATATTGGATGTTTTCTGCCTAACTTCATTCAATTCTAGATCTTTAAATGAAGTCATGCATTTTTAAAAGTCTGAATAATTGTTTAGTAATAGCATTAAGAAAAGTAAACGTTTTGGTAGGCCGCACATTTTCACTAGTTCTTCTAAGAAGATGGTGTTACGAAAAGTATTGAACGACATTCGCCCAAGGTCTCAAATAAAAGAATCGATTGGTTATTTCATAATGTCAATGACATTAATAAAGAACCCACTGAACGTGACTGAACCAGAAAGTGAAATGATTACAAAAACCAATTTTAGCAATGTGTATCAAACTGTTTACATAAAACCTCAAACACAAAAAGAATAACAATAAGATACCAACAAAAGGACATCATAAGCAACTCGCCAGTCCCGTATGTCACCCTGCCTTTCCCTTCCAGCGCTCGTAATTGCAAAGTGGTTTAAAATTAAGAATTATTGTATTAAAATTCAGTTGATAGATACATACGAATACATACGAAAAGTAATAATCATAGAGGCGTAGTCAACTTTGTAAAATTTTCTTCAAGTGTAAAATCTTCTAGTCATGTTTCTGATACGAGTAGCATTTTTTTCTTCAACATCAACTGACCTAACAACTTTTAAGGGTGATTACTAACCTATCCGCCTTTGTGAGGAGGATTCTTAGTTGTTTTCAAGAAAGCTTTCTTCTCACAGAAAACAAAGTACGTAGCAATGATTTCGAATTTTTTAAAATGAAACTATAATAGCTGAGCTATCAAGGATGATAAGGGCATGAAAAGAGGCGCCATACATTCTGGCTAATAGCAATTCTCGAAGCGAGGTTTGTTCGCAGCGCTACACACGTTTAGCCACACAATCTTCTGTTCAGTTTCTGATATGTAGGTACGCATTTTTTCTCAACATCAACTGACCTAAATCACAACTTTTAAGGGTAAGATTAAATATCGCGCCTTGTGGGGAGATCTTGTTTTTTTCAAGAAAGCGCTTACTTCTCACAGAAAAACAGAGTACTCAGCAATGGATTTCGAAATTTTTAAAGTGAAACTATAATAATATCAGTATCAACATAACAGGGGCACGAAAAGAGGCGCAAATGTTGCTAATTAGCAATTCTCAACGAGGTTAAGTCGCAGCCTCGCACCAACGTTTACCACCAACATCTTTTGCCAGTTTCTGATTGAGTCCTATTTTTTCAACATCAACTGACTAACAATGAAACTTTAAGGGTATATACTAACCTATCCGTATTGTGAGGGATGCTTTATTCTTTTCAAGAAAGTCTTTTCTCAAGAAAAACAGAAGTACTAGCAATGATTTCGAATTTTTAAAATATGAAACTATAATAATAGATATAAATAACAGGCACGAAAAGAGCACGCAATAGTTCTGACTAATAGCAATCTCTCACAACGAGGTTAGTCGCGAGCCGCCACGCACGTTTAGCCACCAACATTTCTTGGCCAACGTTTCTGATATGAGTACCCATTTTGTCTCTTCACACACTGACTATGACAATGACACTTTAGGTAAATCTAACATATCTCGTAATTGTGGGGTAGAATGCTTAGTTTTTTTCAAGAAAGCGTTCTTCTCACAGAAAACAAAAGGGTACCTAGCAATGATTTCGGAATTTTTTAAAAAATGACTATAAAAATAGCATATCAATTATAACAGGGACAAAAGATGACGCATAGTTTGACTAATAGCAATTTGCCAACAGTTAGTCGGCAGCCGCCACACAGTTCATTTGGCAACTACAGCCTCCCCTCGCCGCGTACTTGGCGTGGATCGTGGCAAACGGCCACCGCGCGGCCAGCTCGTGCGCGAAGTTGCGGCGGCGGCAATGGCGATGGCCTTCACTCGGCGCACCGAAGGAGGCGGCGGGCGCGGTGGTCGGGAGGGGGCGTGATTTAACTTGCCGTAACAATGTTGAGCGGGCGCTTCTACCGCAGCGGCACGGCCTCTGTGCGCGCGAGTAATCTTCCTGCAAATACTCCGCCGAGGGCGCCCATCGCCGCTTCGGCCTCAGCCGCCTCCTCAGCCACCCCCCACCCCCACTCCGCCGCTACGCCGCGACACCACCAGCTCGTCCGCAGCCTTCCCCTTCTCTTCCGCCTGTCTCCTCCTCATCTTTCTCCCCGTTGTATTCTCCGCTGCTACCTTCTCCTCCACCTACGTCTCACGTTCCGCCGCTACTGCATCTGGCGGCTCATCCATCGCCTCCTCTTCCCCACCTCCCCACACGCCCTCTTCCGCGATCCCCACTCCCATCCCCCTTTCCACCACCCACCTCATGATCTTCCGATGCCTGATCCTCTGTAGTCTTCTCCCCCGCTACCTCCTCCTCCTACACCGCCGCAACTTCCACCGCCTTCGCCACTGACTGAGAATTCTAGCGGCCGGATGCTCTGATCCGTAGTTTTCTCCGATCAACACCAGGCGAATGCCGGAGCAGTACCATAACAAACGGGCCACGGACCGCGCGCCATCTTTCCTTCCTCTTCCTTGACCTATTCTCACCCCTTACACACACTTACATTAACATGCACTACATTACACAACATGTCGGAAGACCAATCAGAAGCATAGAGCTTCTCCCGACTATGGCAATGCCACTCTGGTGGGAAATGCCTGGTTGGGGAAAATTCCCACAAGCCAACGTATAGTTCAGCGCTGGATATCTCTATCCAGCTGGGGAACATCACCGCCAGGGTGGGGGAGACGGTGGTTGTGAGAGGAGGCGAAGTGAAGGCAAGGAATGTTTGCCAGCTTTCCACGGGTACAAACCTGCGGCCCAGAAGCCGATCAAGCGACGATTAACTTAGTAGAGTGGCAGTCACACAAATCCCATCGTCGTGGATGGTCTTGTGGTTACTGCAAGTAGTTTGGAGGATCAAGCGTTAACTAGATTGCGAACGAGATGACGACGGAGCACACCGTTTCCCAGAACGATAAAGTAATTCATTGTATGGTTTCTTTTCTGAGTAAGATCAATAAAAAAATGATGATATGATGTAGATCGATAATCTGATGTAGATTTACTTTACAACTGGTTGAAAACTACTTAGTTTGGCAAACGTGAACACTGCTCATTAATTTCAACAAGTACGTTCATGAGCTGGGTCTTATAACTTACTAAAACTTCTTCTGACTACGTGCACGCGAATAATGAATATCGCACGTAAGCGCCTGCAGTGTCAGTCACCTTTTTCACGGAGATTTTTTTTGTTCGTTTTAACGCTTTTTGATTGTCTAGATTCGCGCCTCTTGTTACACAAGTAATGTTGATTTCCTTATTTTTCATTTAAAAATGAAACATTAAAGATTAATTTCAGCAGATATTACTATAAGCCCTTTTACGCGCTGTTAGGGAAAACTCATTTATGTCTTAATAGGATCCTGTGCGCCTGTCTAGACGAGACCACAACTAAAGCTTAATGAGGAGCTAGATTGCGAGGTTAAACGGCGTTCACAAAGTATAAGAAGAGAGTCCCCACGTTGGTAGCAATTCATCCTCAAAGAAGAAACTCGTCCACTCGAAGCTTCGTGAAAATATCCAATTTTGTTTTCATTTTTCTTCTGTTATTTCGAAATGTCGTTCTTTTGGACTTATTGGCATTTCAAACTGATTTCATCTAGCATTATTAGATTTCTAGTGACTGCCTAAGAACCATACACCTCTTTGTGCTGTTAGCTCTTTGTGCTTTTTTCTGGGATTCAAATTTCCATTCATCCCGGCGAAGCAAAAATATTGCATGTTCTGAACCACATAAGTATTTATAAAAGTTTTTAAACAGCAATTGTCAAAGTGATTACTTTTAGGGTAAGCGCAGTTTTAGCTAAAAGTGAGACGATGCTAAAATGTTCAGATAAAACTGAATGCAACAAGGAAAACAAAATATTGAAACTACAATCAGATGATGCCTAGGTGGTGTTGATACAACTTACTTTAATATAGCATAGACCTAATATCCAATTAAGTAATTTTTCTACTTGAATTAAAATATAAGAAAAGTCAGTAACGCTGCCTAAAATATTGTGTACGACGCACGTGGTAAAGGTGACATTTTATTTTGTATTAGGAAGTTTTGAGGCACTCTACCTACGGACCTCGTACGAGTAAAATAAAATCACTCGTATCATAAATAGCTAATTTGTGTACCAGCATTATAACGACTCTTTGTATTGCAAGAAATCGTTCATAATCAGGAATTTTAGGGCACGAATGATTGCGTCATTACACATTCAGCCAATCGCTGCAAGAGTCGCGGGAAGGCGGCGGTGAACGAAACAGCCGACTACCGTTTTTTCGCACTATGTCAAATACCCTGAAACGTCACAGCACGTTTGTTTCGCAAAATTAAGATTGATTCTCTTATCAATGTATAATGCTGTTATACAAACAATCTTGTATGTTGTATGTCGTTGTAATTCGTTTATAATGTTCCTTTATTGCATTGGTACAAATTTGAAATGTTGTTCCCAAATTCACTCGTTTTCAAAACTTATAGTCATGCAATAAAGCGTAACATTTTAAACTAATTGCATAAACTACTATTTTATTTTAAAGGTAAATGAATCATTATGTAAACCTAATACAATTAGGGTATTACTGTGAAAAAATATTTTACAACATTATACGAGTAAACAACTGACGATGCAATATACCCTAGAAATATTACATAAATTGTTTTTATACAACAATTTAAGAAATGGCCTACAAAATAATCATTGAAATATATTAAATATTTACTTAAGTATGGATCAGTATCTATATTTTTAAATAGTACAGTCCAAAAAATTCAAATTCAAATTTTCCTCGTTTTTTGTATAAGGAGTTTAGGTCTTTCCACAGAAACTATTTACGAGTTGCTATATACAGTGAGTATAGATAGTGTTTTTAGCGCCTAAGAAGTTTTAAATGTTGTAAACTATGCTGATTGTAAGATTAAATAATTTTTGGAGATTGTGAAACATCCGCTACTCTGCCATAAAAAATACATGGCCAAAATATTATTTTTTATTTCAAGTTAAAAAGTAAAACAATATTTTTTTAAATTCTTGAGGAAAATCATGTATTGAATTAATTATTTAATAAGTTTGTTTCGAAAAAAACTGTTATAAGAGATACCTGTAATATTCTTCGCATTAAATTCAGACGGCTGTTTCACCCGTTAACGTGAAAATATGCAAAGATATTTTTCTGCAAATAGAGTAATGTTTCTTCTTAATTGACTAATATGTATGCAAATAACTAAGACATCATATAACCGACTTTCCATTCTTAGAAACCAAGAGAAGTACATGATATCTGCTCTTTTCAACAAACCAACCTTAATGAATTTCAGAAAGTTGTTCACAAAATCCACTGGGAGAATCAGGGCTAAAACTTTCGTCTGGCATTTGCGTTCTGTTAATGAATTAATAGTAAATTTTCACAAAGCAAATGTTTGGCGAAGATGAGATGTGGATAAGAAGAAATAAAAAGCAAGAAGTGCCTAAAACTAAGTGAGGATGAAAATTGTAATAGAAACAACATTGGACAGATTTGTAGATGTTATGAAACTATGCTGTTATGAAATTACGAATTCTGTGTTTATTCTATCATATACACATTTTATAACTTAGCTCTCAGCTAATTGAGCTGTAGACGAATTACGCTATCCACGATTAAACGCAACTCACAACTACATTGCACTAATATGCAATATATTATTTAATTTGTGCAGGTTTTATCAAACTCCATGCACATTGCCAAAATTTGCACTTCCTCTATTATTTTCTAAAATAATTGTAACATTTATAAAACTATAGACATTGTTAGAAAGTTTGTATACCATTTAGACCACAATTACACAGGTCTTCTTGGCTAAGTTCCAAAATATTTTTATCTTCGTTTGATTTAGTTACTTGTTACGAAATGTATGTAACACGCAAATTTTCAAGATATAACATCTAATACAATTTCAAAAAACCCAAAAAATTCTAGTACCTTTCAACAGATATTTAAAAAATAGGCATTCAACGATTCAATAGCGAGGAAAAATCTATGACTCTTGTGCAAGCAAGGAAAATCAATAAATGTATTTTTCTATTTCCAATTATTTTAAACAGTGGAAATCATATTTAAAACGTTTTTAGGAATAATTTTTCACATATAAGCCCACACACTTCGATAGCCGAAATGCAAACGCATCTTTTACAAGCGTTTAGTATCAAGTATCCTTTTCGCGTTTAGTATCAAGTATCCTTATTAAACTCAGTTAGTTCGTCAGTCCGTCCAGACGGTCATCTTTTCGGCCGTCTTTTGTCCGTCACTAACGAATATATTCCCACCCGCCCACCAGCCGAGGCAAATGAGAGGTCACTCGATTCCTCTCGGTCTGGTGCGGAAGTGACTTGTTTTGCATATCCCATCAACACGATTCAAAAAAGTATCCAAATCGTGTTATAACTAATGCGCATTTTGGGTGAATTACGGCACCTGATGTAATTAATAATTCAACTGATGCCCCGAGAAGACTATTCAGTAACAGAGTATTTCCAATATGGATATGAGAACATACGCAAGGACGTTGCCTTCAGCAATTTTCCACTGTGTAATCTTATCTAGAGAAAGAGTAATCAAATCCCCGCACCGGAAGAGGTACGTTTAAACAGCAATCCGGAGAACGGGAGGTATTCCATTGAAATTGTCGGAGCTCCCAAAGAGTTTGCAAACCGCGAGGCTGCTGATCCCGCGCCCGAGCGCTCTGAAATTCAATCAACGAGAGAAGCGCGCGCGTTTTCATATGGGAACTTGGGAAGGAGCACAAATAAAAGAGACTCATAACATTCAGCCTAACGGGGATCCGTCGAGGAAGAGAGCTACCAGGGGGATGTCGAAACGAACAAGAATTCGAGGGCGATATTGCAAAATGAGAGCAGGAGGAAGTCAGAATACGTCTGAGGACAATCACGAGTTTCCATCGGAATGAAGCTGTTTATTCACAATAAGTATTGATACTTAGAATAAACAGCCCAACAATTGAAAAAAAAATAAGTGGCGTAACTTTCCACATTGGATAAATCTTACTTGTTCACGAGTTCTTAATATCTCCTATAATCTAATACATCATATATGTCTAGTGGACAACAACAGTACGTTGTTATTAACAAATATTCTTGCGTGTGGTGCTTGCTGCTTGGGTAGCCGTGAACAGATTCAGGAAGGAACGAATTAAGATTTCAAGCGTAATTTAGCGGTGTTACACAATTAAGATTTCAAAGATAATTTAGTGGTGTTACACAATGACACTGACTTACTGGTACTAATTAGTTTTAATTTAATCGCTTAAACCTATGCTAGGTTTTCGGCAGAGGCACCCAGAGAAAACCAGAGGACTGGGGCAGTTGATTCAAGGGGGCCCCCTATTTCAGCCTAAAAACATTATCCACCAATTTTTTTACAGAATTAGTTACTCCTTGCATAAGACGTATCTTATAGCGTTAAATTTGTATTACAAAAAATATATTTTATTATTTCTTTTGAATGGAAAACAAACCAGGGCCCAAATTAAGGCGAGGTCAGGGCAAGTTGCCCTACCTGCCCCACCCTTTTGGACGTTCATGATTTTTGGTATTGCCCATATTTCTTCTGCCAGCTGCTAGCCTACCGACGTCTAAAATGCATTTTTTAAAATATTTTCTCAACTTTTGTGTAGAATTGAAATATGACTTTCATAATATAATGTTGAAGTAAAAATGTTCTTACAAGCAAATCTTTGAAGAACAATTTGTAAATATTCTTGAAAAAAAGTAGTATTTTCTGAATTTCTGAAAATCCACAAGTTTGAACACAAAACGTTTTTGAGTTTTGTTGAAAAACAGCAGGTGAAATAATTTGAATCACTTGTGTTTACTTGTGTGTAATGTATAAAAATGCCCGTAATGTAAATATTAATTATGTGAGAGACATTTACATTCATGGAATTTTGAAAAACTAAAAAGAAAGAGAGTATTTCTGAAAATTCATTTTAAAAAATATTTAAAGGATGCTTAATACTAAACGCGATGAGGATACTTGATACTAAACGCGATAAGGATACTTGATACTAAACACTTGTAAAATATGTGTTTATTTGCCGTTATAACTTATTTGCCGTTCGGCTATCAAAGTATGTGGGCCTATTTGTGGAAAATTATATCTAAAACCGCTTTAAATAATGATTTCTACTGTTTAAAGTAATTGAAAATAAAAGAAATAAATGCATTTTTTTCTATCTGAAAAGTAAGAACAAGTTATAGTATACGATTCATAAATATACTTTATTTTGAGAAAAGATATGTTACCCTCATAAACCTATAATAATAGAAGTGAAATGAGGATATTTTATTTCGGAGAGCTAATGTTTGAATTCACAAGTACACTGAAGTGGCTCATCAGAGCAATGAGTTACCAACTCACTCTTCACGAATCTTTTGAGGAAACATTGTACAGAACGCTTATGGGGAAATTACAGAAATGTCTCTGGTACAGTTAATAGAGTCTTCCCCTGTTTTTGCTAGTTAATTGCAGAACTTAACAATTGACGTTCGTTTATCACTTTGGTTGGACTTACTTGTTTTCTCATCGCTTAAAATGTATTAAGCAAATCGTAAGTAAGACCTTACTTGCGATTTACTAGTAACTTATCTTTTGCAATATTACCTTATACATCTGGTGTTACAAATAAATTGAACAAAATTGTGCTATTAATAAGGGAATGTTTTAGACAACCATATCTAAAACAGGACATAGAACAATCGCGAGAGTCATTCATTTATTAAACTTTTTGCACAGAGTAGCGTAAAACGCGATTAACTATCACGTGAGCCGTGGCATGTGAAGTTTAATACACTGCAATAGCAAAGAATTGTCGGGTTCACCAATAGATAAATAAATCTAAAAACCAATAATCTTTCACTCTATAAATTCGTAGATCACCAGGATTAGAAACCTGAGAGAGTAGTATTATTTTTCACTTTCTAAAACTTACTAATTTTTCTTCAAAGTTTTGAATCCCCTCGCAGTGAACTTTCTTCTCTGCTAAGAAAGAGATGATCTCGTTACAGACTGCATTTGATTTTATTCTGAACAACTCAGAAAGCCAGGTTTTGTTCTGGGTTAGATCTCGTATAATCCATCACCGACTTAAGCGCTGAAAACGGCCGATCTGCCAACCAGTTTAACTCTCCCTGGGACGTCCCTTCCAGCGTGGCGCTCCAGACAGCTACCGAGTTTGTTTAGGCAGAAACTCAGCGCTGCCTCTGGTGCCAATACTTAGTTGACAAAGGCACGGGGCGTTTGAAGAAGATCCCTTAGACTTACAACGCTGCCAAAATAACGTGTCCAGAAGCATTTCGAAGTCCCTTTTGGTATTTTTCTTTGCCCTTTTGTGTTCGGATTTCCCGATTCTTTGTGTTTGTCATTGCTTATTCTCCTTGAGGATCCTTTCGAAGTTACTATAGACTTTTGAAAGTAGATCGTGAAGAACGAGCGTTTCTTTTCAAGTGAGAAACTGGTGGTAAAGGTGAGGCAATACCCCTAAGTTTTCGCTTCTTTTATATTCGCACCTGAAAAGTGAACGCGCCTTTGTTAACATGCAGCATATTTTTACTTTAAGAATATAAATGATATATTCTAGGTAAATGAGCATGTTCTTCATTAATAAATCCATAGTTATAAGAAATAATAAAATTAAAAATAATAAAGATTAAGTATTGGAATTTCAATATTTTTCCTTTGAAAACTGATTGAAATAAAAAAAGGATTTCCGAGAAATAACCTACAATTAATAACATATGTAGAAGGTTAAGTCACAGGAGGAAGAGAAAATAACAAGAAGAAAACCCATCTTACCATCGCCTAATTTTTAAATTTGTTAGTGACATGAAAGTATTCTGTGAAGTTTCTATTTACATCACTCCTAAGAAGTCAATTAATAATAAAATTGACTCGTGGAAAACAAATTAAATGTGCTAGAAAAGGTTTCCAAGGAATGAAGGAACTAAACGCACCGTCAAAGCAAAATATTTCTACGAAGTTCTCTTTTTCGTTTCACATCTGCCATTTTCGCAGCCTTCTGTCCTCTTGAAGCGGTCGGCAACGTCGTGAACGCTAATGCTCAGCGGAATTTCTCAGTGGTGGTGGTGGTTTGGTCGCACCTCACAATGGCGCCTGCAGCCTCCGCCTCCGCTACCTCCACTTCTATCTCTCTCCGCCATCGCCACTTCCACCTTTCTCTCCTTCTTTCTCTCTCTCCCTCCCCTTCTTTCTCTCTGTCTCTCTCTCCTTCTTTCTCTCTGTCTCTCTCCCCTTCTTTGTCTCTGTCTCTCTCTCTCTCTCTCTCTCTCTCTCTCTCTCTCTCTCTCTCTCTCTCTCCCCTTCTTTCTCTCTCTCCGCCTCCGCCGCAGACATCGAACGTGCAGCACGTGAGCACTGGGACAAAGCGACGGCCGCTGCTGTCGCCCCTGCAGCCCCAGTAGTTGCTCCCGGCACCTTCCCTGCCTCTGCGCCCTCCCTCGCCCGTGACCCTGTCACTTTCACACACACACACACACACACACACACACACACACTGACCTTCGCGTTTCTGCTTCCCTCTCGTCTTCGCTTATTTTGCTTAACTCCTTCTAACGCTTACCCCCCGTGTACCTTCGTTATCGCTTTGTTGTCGCCGTTACTTCAATACGACATATCCTCCATTTCCGACTTGTGACTTCGTTTTCTCCAACACTATTGTTCATATTTCTTGATATTAACAATGTTAAGAACAATGACACTAATAATTACATTATAAAATTAATAACTACATTACATTTCTTTGGAATTACTGGTGAGTACTTAACAAGACTTAATTATTATATTATGTTTGCCTGTACGTAATACAGTATTGTGCATTCCTAAATTGTTTAGAGAGTACGTTTTATTTTTATTTTATTAAAGGAAATATTAATTTCCCATAACTAAAGCAAGTACTCATTCATATGAACCAAGTATTAACACATTAATGCCTCAAAAAACTAATATCGCAACATTAAATAACAATATAATGAAAACTTCTAGTGTTACGCCAAATACTATCCGAAGAGGTTTGCAATTTCCGAAAATTCAGAGTTCAAAATCACACCTGCACAATTTTAAGCGTATAGGGCCCAATCCGAGAAAAAGAGAAAAAACGTTGAAGGTGTTGAGAAAATCGTGTTTTAATATTCCATTTATTTTACACAAAATTATCCAGAATTACTAATATTTTGAAAAACTGTTATGAAATTAATTAACTAATAATTATTTTATCTCCCATATAAGAACATATTTAGTTTGAGAAAACAATATTATATTCGTTGCTATATTTGTAGGAGGACGCTGAAAAAATTACACTTTTCCAATCTTCGAAAATTCCTGAAGTTCAAAAAAACGATACTTGCGGCACTTTCATAAGCGTTAATGGTTGTACCCGAGAAAAAATTAAAGAATGTTGCGCCATTATTGATAACGTTTTGAAATTACTCTTTAGGTTTCATGCAAAATGACGCCGAAAATCAAAATCTCTAAGTGGCCGCGACATCAGCCAGATTAATTGGGGAATATCATTTTTGGTAAAAATCTTACCGACGGATTAGCCGTTAGCATTGTTTTCAAAAAGACAGATAAAGGGGCAGACAGACGTTTTGCTGTAAACCAAATTTTAGGTATGTTAGATACAATATGACAAGACCGATTATTCAGCGAGTTAGAGGAAGTTCTTTACTTTACTTATACAGTGGGTAGTTAGGAAGTTATTTACTATACATCATATTTAAATTTTTTGTATCAGTATACCGCAAAACGCGTTTTTCTATTAAGAAATTAACAAATCGTGTTTTTTTTCAGAAACATTTTCACACTTCTGCGTTAGTTAAATACGAAAAAAATAAAACTATTATACAAAGTTCTACAAAACACCTCTCATTGAAAACGAAAAAAAACTAGAGATGGGAGTGTTCTTCCCCAGCTGGAGATCTTGCGCCAGGCAACACGGCGATCAGGCTTCTCTTACAGCAGAGCACCGATCCACTCTGAGGAAATATCGACAAAAGCTGGCCAAAAGTCATGAAATATATTGTGAGTAACGTAATTTTTCTTTCGTGGAATTTAAAGGAGAAGAATCCTTGCGTTGAATGCCGTTGACTAAAAGGTCGTGCTTTATCTATCTTCCCCCACAGTCAGTCTGAAGTTCCAATACTTTTGAAACAGTCGTGTGCCTTGAGCGAGTCGGTTTGCGCAGTACCTTTAGAGCTTTCATGCAGCTACACTATTGATCCAAATCAACTTTTGGAAAATGGAGGATATACCAGGTAGTCCGTAGAACATTGATGTGTCATAAAACATCTTAATCTGTTCTTTATTCGTATTAATATTGATCCTGATAAGTACCGTACAAATTTGCAAAACAAATTGTAATTATTCTCTTCATGTAGACTGAAAGTTGTAGATTTTACAATATGCCGCTTTAATTTCGGTATAAGCTCTCGTACTAAGCAATTGTTTTATCAAATTAAGAAAATGTAGCTGCTTATTGCTGCTAACCCAAGTTGGACAATCAAATATCTTCACTCTGGAAGGATGAGAGCCATCATTTTGATGACTACATAATAGATAGAGGTGCCTTTACCCTAATGAATTTGCATTAATAATTAAATAGTATACGAAGTGGAAGTTCACCACCAGCAGCGCACCGTCGCACCCAGACCAAGTTCGAATCTCTAGAATGGTTTCCCTGCATGTATGAAAGTGTAGTGGAGGCAAGAGTAAGTGCGTGTAATGGGTAACGAAAGAGCAAGGAAGAGGAAAGAAACATAGCACGCGATTCATGTCCCAATTGATAAGGTACTTCTCCGGCATTCGCCTGGTGTTTCTGTGAGAAAAAACATAAAATGACCAATCAGAGCAGTCTGATGCTAGAATTCTTCTCTAGAAAGTTTTTGGACTCAGCCTAGCTCTTTAACTAGTGTCAAAAATTTGCCACTGTCGGGGCGCGAACCCCAGGATTTCTCTGTGTTCGAGTCGCTTTACATTCAATGCCAACCCCTGTTTAGAACTATTACAGTACGTTCAGAAAGAAAGAAACATTGCCACCATCCCATAAAAATCCTCTATCCACGGAACTAATGACCATATCTATTGACGTATAAATCATGATCAATCAATCCTCTCTCGTCGTAGCACTTCTGTCAAGCTGTGTGACAGCTGGAACCGCCAACAATATCAAATTTGCCCAATAATTTAGACCATCTCAGCCTCAACTTTTGTCACCTCTAGAGACACCTTCCTAAATCACCAACACTAGCACCACCCTCACTATCACCTCTACATTCACCTCCATCACCACCACCACCACCAATCACCATAACATGTACAATCTCCGCTCTTGCCCCCTACTACTAGCGTCGCCATCATCCCCGACTCCACAGCCGCAGCCAAGCTACAGCGGCAACCGCCGCCGTCTGGTCCCGAATATTAAATTTTCATCCGGGGAGCCGAAGCTGCCTGTTGCAGCAGCGAGCGCGACTTCATCAGGTATCGACCGACGGCCCTTGAATTATTCACTGGGAGCCCTAGCGGAGGGCGTCCATGGGGCTGATGGAAGGTGACGGAAGCCGGCAGAGGTCTGGGGGCGAGACGCCTAGCTAGGAGCCTCCCGCAAGGAAGAGGTAGGTGACGTGGAGCGGAAGGAACCATTAGGAAATAAAGGAAGAATAGAGAAAAGAAAGAGAAGGGAAGAATAACAACAGTGAGAGTATTAAAAAAAATCATGCGAGGAATAAAAGGTGTACACAAAAGAAGCGAGTATTGAACTTGGGAAAGGCTCGATATTTTTTTCTAATTCTCTACACTTACCATTGACCTTGAGCAATCAAGTAAAGACCGTTAAGGATTTAACAGACCGTCTTTCGATAAGAACAATCAAAACAAATGATATGCGTCTAAAGATGGTACGAAAAAGTAGATTTATTCCAAGATGTATCATATCATGTTTACATGCCATTTTCTAATAAAATACCGGGAGAGGGGACTCAGGATATCAACTGATGGCACTGCAGTGCTTTTGACCTGGAGGTCCTAGATACGAGACTAGAGGGTGGCAGGATTTTCGAAACTAGCTAGAGAGCTAGGTCGAGTTCAGACGCTGTGAGGGGGAGCATTCTAGCAGGGGGGGTACTCTTATCGGAAGTTTTCTGTGTTTTTTCCCTATCAACACTAGGCTAATGACGGAGCACGATTATAACAAACGTTCCACGGAACGTGGGCGATATTTCTACCTCTTCCTTGTCTTACCTTCACCCCTTACTTACAAATACATTAATATGTACTACAATAATACTAATGCTGGGAGACCGATCGCCAGCTTAGGGCTTGTCTCGGGGCACCACCCCAGTCTAATCTCTAAGCTCCCGACCGGTCTCCCGATATGTGGGGTAGTGTAGTGCGTGACAGTGTGTGTATGCAGACGATGAGGAAAAACAAGGAAGAGGAAGGAAAGATCGCGCGCGTTCTGTGGTTCGTTTGTTAGGGTACTGTTTTGGCATTCGCTTAGTGTTGATGGCAAAAAAAAAAACACACGGAAAACTGCCGATCAGAGTAGCCGGCCACTAGAATGCTCCTCCTAACAGCGACTGAACTCGACCTAGCTCTCTAGCTGGAGTCGAAAATTCTGTCACTCTCGAGTCTCGAATCTAGGACCTCCAGGTCAAAATCACTGCAGTGCCATCAGCTGATACCCGGAGTCACCTCTCCTGATCGGAGAAACTACGGAAAACTAGCGATCAGAGCACACAGCCGCTAGAATTCGTGTCTAGATAGCGACTAAATTTGACCCAGCTGTCTAGCTAGTGTCGGAAATACTGCCAGCGTCGAGACTCGAACCCAGGACCGGGATAGAGGCACTGCAGTGACATCGTTCAAGGATCTGAGCTACCTCTCTCGATCCAGACGTTCGATTTCTCCCTCAGAGAGCGCAGGTGCGAATTTGACCAAGCTAGTGTATGTAGTGGGTGTCTTTTGTAAAGTAATGGCTAAACAATTTTATGCTTGTCAGAGGGTTTTTTGAAAGTGTTTTGTCTTGATTAAGAGTTTCGTAGGTGTTAGAAGCAATGAAACTGATAGAAGATTGTTCATGAGTCTTAGTTGATTTTGCTGAGACAGATGAAGACAATGGTTACGAAAGCAATCATAGTAATGTATTTTTAACTCATGAAAAGTTGTTAGAACTTGTAAATTGTGTGTTTGACATGCCAAGAATGAACAAACATAAGTAATATAAGCTAAAAATTGGTGAGACGCTGATAAAAATATTGATATTGAGTTGCACCTATTGGTGATTCACCTCTTCAAAACCCAATACATATAAACTGCCTCAGTCGTTTGAAAGAACTGGGTTACTTAATTTGTTACTTAATTTATTTAAAACATAATATATTTACGCCATTATTTGCTTGAGAATACAACGTTAATTTTCAATTTGTTATTGGTAAACGTAGAATTCTACCTCCGGAAATGCGTTCCAATTGTGCGCATTCGCAGGGCGGGACGATTTATAGTGACGCGCTGATATCTCGCCTATCAAGGAAAGACCATTGTGTAATTACCGGAAGAATGCTTACCGGAGTTAACAGAAGACAACTCAATGCAACGCGATGATGACCCAAGGGTTTTTTAAGACACTCGGCGATTAAAAGAGATGTTTTACTTCGCTCTGAAGGAGGTGGCAGCAGTTTGTGAATCGCTAGAGGCGACAATGTGGAAATGAAGTCTTTGGGGATGTGCCACGACCTCAATTGCTGCCGGTGCTTGAAGTGGAACTTCTTCAAATGAACCGTCAGCCTCAGCCGCTGCTTCCTTTGCGCCCCACTCGACGTCCCTTCTTCCACATTCACTGACGTGCCATTTGTTCTGAACAGAACAAGCGTTTCGGGAAGGGTTGAGAACGTTGACAAATTGCGCACTTCAAATGTACAGTATAGAACGTGTCATTTTGACTGCAAGAAAGCACACACCAGCGTGTTGCACTTGCCAATAATTAATTCTTTCACAGCTTTGCCCTACAGTTACGAATAATCGAAGGAAAAGTTTCGCATAACTTTCCGAACGCTACCGCTCTTCAACTTCAGTCACAGGACACCTTGCCAGAACTCGCGTGTTGAGGATCAATTTAGGTTTCTTGTTACATGTTCCTCAATTTTATCAAACCAAAAACGTGCAATTTTCTTCGTTTGAATCCCAAAACTCTACATCACACTCTGATGATGGACTGTGCTTATGGAGTCAAATTGCTATTACAATCAAGCTTCTTGAGATTGCAAACCAATGGAGATCGTTAATGAACTACTGTGTTCGAGCGAAGCGTTTCTTAGAAAAATGACATAAGAGACATCTGAAAGTATTAAACACGCTTGTGTATAGTATTCTTCACAATCTACTTTGCCTGTGTATCTTCTGTGTATTTTTAAACGGTCACATACAAAGGTGATGCATCGTGACAGCGGTCTCTTCCAGGAAGATTATTTTTGAGTATTTCTTTTGCAAACTCAAGGCAACGGTGTGTAAACAAAGAGGAAACGGCAGTCTTCTCGTTATCCTTCCCTCCTTTCCTTTCTCCTTCTCTATATTCTTCTCTCCCTCCCCCTCTTCTTTCCTCTAACCTCGCTATTTATTTCGTCCTTTCTTTTGTTGGGGAGAACGGCAGCTGACTTCGACAGCATCAGGAGGCTCAAGTTCAAGCTACGATACTTTTATTCCATTTCTTCAAAGTCAAATACAAATACTCAACTTTTGTGAAATTAAGTTTTCGTCGGATGTAGGTTCGCATGCAAGAAAATAAATCAGCGTTGTAAATTGAATGAATTTCTAATTTTCGGCAATCTTTTTGGAGCTTTCGTGATTTTGATATTCAACATAACTAAGATATTAATTGAAGACTAGAGTTCGAAATTTCAAAACATGAAGTATTTACTGAAAGTCATGAGACTCTTCTTTCCTATTGATATAGAACGTTTTAGTACACGGAAAAAAGACATTACGATTTAAAAAATAATCCCCATGTTCTATTATGATAATTGGATTTGAACGTTACCCTCGAGAAAATAAATTAAAATAACATCCAAAAGTAAATATAATATCTTAATTCAACATTTGATTAATAAATTAGTCAATGAAAATGCAACTATTAAAATATTTAATTTTCTGAGGCATTCTGAGAAGAGAACGTGAAGTGAAACATACGTGAAAAACAGAAACAAGAAACTGATAAAATTCGTAACTATAATGCAAAAATTGATGTAAACAATACAAAATAAATAATGGATGTATTGCCTTCTTTATTTATATCTATATCACTGCGGCGTAATTTAAATTACGCAATGCGTCCACATAAGGTTATGACAAATATTAATGTCCAAGCATGTTAAGTTGCAAGTAACTTTTTCTTGATTGAAAACCTGAAGTTTCGGAGGGGGGGGGGGTTCTTCAGCCAAGAACCATAGCAGTAAAAAAAGAAAGCATACGGATGTTCTTGACATCGTAGGATATGATCGCAACAAGTAGCAATAAGAAGTAATAATAGTTGCGTGATACCGATGAAGATTGATTTTTTACATGTATAGTGCGACCGTTCATTTATCGAATCTAAGTATTCACATTCAATAGTTTGTAATATAACCTACAGTATCTACAGACTATGTAGAATCAGTAATATACAGAATTTGCAACTGTATGTGAAATGAAACTAATTACTTGATATTAAGGGCGATTAAATTGCATGAGTGTACCTTCTACTTTGGTAATAAACCTAAATAATATTGCGAAGAATAGGGTTATGCTTGCACGATCCTGTATTTTCGCATGGACAACTTTTAGTAGCTCTCCGGAGAGAAAAAAGCATTTGTAATATTTTTGTAATTATCAAGGAAAGACAAAAACTCTCGAGGAAAATTGTATAATTACTTCAAATGCTGTTATCTAGGAATTGTGAATTGTTTAAAGAACATGTCTATAACAATGAATAAACTTTTATTCAAAATTTGTCTGAAACGTCAATTTCTGCGTTCTTTATTTTAATTTTAAATTCTATAAGAACATTCAAGGTTACGTTTCAATTTTGTTTAAAACAAAACACATTAGCTTCCCCTCTTAATATGGAAAAGACAAGATACGGAAGAGGGTGGAATTTAACACGTGAGGATTGACTTACGGGTATGCTAGTCAATTATTAATCTGCGAATCAGTTCATGTTTGGTGAAATTTACTTATATTGTTCCATTACATTTGTAAATAAGATTTTAGACACTAAATAAACCAGCAAAACCGAAAAAATATAAATTGAAAAAAGTGAGTACAATATTACTCTTTCTTGTTTCTAAAAGAACTACTTCTGTCGTTTTAATTATGTTTATTAATAATTTGAGGATTGGGAAAAACTAACTGGACCAGTCACTTCTAAATAATTGAATTAATATTCGGAAGGAAAAATAAAGATTTAAACTTCAAGAAGTAGTTTATCAGTTTTCTTTATTTATGAATACAATTTTGAATAGATCTCCAACCATTTAGGCTGTAACAGCTCGCTTCGACAATAAATTTTATGTTGAATTTAATGTCTCTAGGTTTAGAAGAGTAATACAAAGTGTAATTTAAATTTTATTGCTGTTAAGAAACTCTTCACGGAAGCTACGAGACTTTATAAATTTCGTTTTAATGTAGAAAGAGTCGAGCTCCAGAAGCATTAAATTGCAGTCAATTAATCATGCACTTTCTTCTCAATAAATCAACTCATTCATTAAAATTTCCTGAATTAAACTTCTCACGCAGCTTGATTTAGCGAGAGCTTTGCAAAAGCGAGCGAAGCGGCGGGCGTCCTGAGAATCGATTGTCATCGAGAGTGTTCGAGCAGAGACTTCAATTACGGTGTGGCGGCCTTCTGCGAGGAAGCCATCGAACTTCTGTAAAGTTTCGTGATTTCGCCGGGAGGTGCGCAGGCCATCCATCGTGAGAAGGTCACATCCTCAAACTCTGACACACCTTTCCGCTTAAGGTGAAAGCGGAGCAGCGAAAACAACGGAACAAGTTTTCGGATGTAAAACGTTTACGGTGTCTATTAA
The DNA here is from genome assembly GCA_017312745.1 of Gryllus bimaculatus. Lineage (NCBI taxonomy): Eukaryota > Metazoa > Arthropoda > Insecta > Orthoptera > Gryllidae > Gryllus > Gryllus bimaculatus. The sequence continues at coordinate 2,665,041 of BOPP01000145.1, forward strand.
TGTGCTACCAACTTCTGGATCTGACTTGTTGACTTCGGAGAGCTCTAGAAGCGATTTCGAAGGATTAACTGTGAACGGGCAGAATCTATAGAGACATGGTTTGGAACTGATTGTAGGAGTAGACGGCATCTTCATCTCGTAAGGGAATAATACAGTTTTATTTCTTCTTTAAACGAGCAACAGCAAAGGAGCGGAGAACAAATTGTCTGCCTAAAGCTTATGGTCTCACATTTTGATTTACAAGTTAAAGCCAAGCTAGCAGTTAGCAGGATCCAAACAAATAGAATTTATCGAGGCACAGCCAGTGCAGGCGTACGCAATATATCCATAACAACCCATAATACTAGGAACTTTATCACAAACTCGTTCTAAACCAGACTCCACCAGACTGCCTGCTCCGTCGCCCGATGCTTCTTATATTCTCGTGGCTACGTCATCAGTGACTCGGCTTTCTCTCTCATCACAGTGGCTGCGTCCTCTGCCAAGCGATCATAAAATGCACCCGCCAACTTTAAACTACTTAAAGGTTTGTTGTTAGTTGTTCTGGGCGCGAAAATTACTGAAGCCATTAGTCCCGTAGGAGTAGTGTAGGTTTTCCTCTGGAAGTGACTGCTATCTTCCCCCGCTGTATGGGGAGATTCGGCGCCGACCTACTGTCGACTAGCGGTGTTTCCCTCAACTAGGTATTTCCCACCAGCGGGGACGAAGCCGGGACAAGCTCTAAGCTCCTGACCGGTCTCCCGGAATGTGTGGAAGTGTAGTGCACGTTAGACACTACTTTATGTAACCACAACAGGATTGAAGTGCAGTGATTTCAGAAGAAAAAATAAATTATCAGAGGGTTCTAAGAACGCAATAACGTAATAATTGGACGATCTAAAATTGAACGCAATGTAACAAGCGCGGAACCAAACGATTTGCACCTGAGTGGAGAGGACTCGAAAAGAAACCAGCGCGCATAACACCTCGCACACATGCCGTGTACACAATTTTTGATACACTGTGGTAAAAAATGTTCTGAACAACTTTGTTTCGCGCCCAATTTATAATTTTTTACACACTTTTAGTTAGAATTTAAAAAAATGCTCTTTTGCACATAAAAACAAGCTTATTATTATTATTATTATTATTATTATTATTATTATCTTCACTGGTTGAATAATAAATGTAAACGCAGAAGATATTATTTATTTATTGTCCTTCCAACGAAATAGCCAAATCCATAACCCCTTTCATATCTCGCTAAATTATATTTCAAGGAAATATATACTGATTTTACTACGCCTCCTGTTCCATCTCCTCGGGTTGGTGATGTAGGCAGGCGGAAGAGGGAATTAGGTTGTTCACACGGTCTCGAAAAACTGACGGAAGCACGACGGCGGGGAACGGCAGGACGAAACATCCAAGTCGTTGGCACCATCTTGCGGGCCAAAAACACACTACCTTCATACTCCTGAAGCGAATCTTTTTGTCGCAAAACAGATGAGTAGGGGCGGATTTTGATGACCTAAAACATCGTCATAAATGATCAATAAAATGCTCTTATTATACTTTAAAATGCCATAAAACAAAGAAAAATGACATAAAAATGTGAATATTGTGGTGAACATTTGTTGCACCTCGTAAATATTGTTTCAAGTAAGTACCATTAAAATAATATTAAAATCAATGGAAGCAGCAAAAAAAGTATTAAAAATGACGTAAAAAGGTAAAAATGACTTACTAAAAATCGACTAACAATGCAAAAAAATGACTTATTAGAAATCGACTAAAAATGCAAAAAATGACTTATTAAAAATCGAAAAAAATTGCAAAAAAAGACTTATAAAAATTGATCATTTCGTTTTGTCTTTATATAAAATGAATTTCTGTACCAACGGCAGTGTTCTAACGCGAAAAGAAAAAAATGTCATTTCATTAAAACCCACCTCCTACTGAGAAGTAACATTAGCCGGAAAATACACTCTTTTAAAGAGGACAGCTGAAAGTGCAAGTTCCTGGCGTCGCATCGTGCATGGAGGCGCAAAGAGCTTTAACCACACAGACTTCTCGGCACAGAATTTATTTGGCAGAATGGATGTCAAAATAATGTCGCGTCTGCACGGGCTACAGAGAGAATGCCGACTTTTTCGGAGGTTCACCCCGCATCCAGACCGGCATTATCTCGTCGGTGAGCTGGGCCGAATATGCTGGAGAGGATTCGCTAGCTCCAACCGCTGCAGGTGTCGCCGAGCGCGACGCGCGTTTCTAACGAGGCGCCTGCTCGGCGGCCTCGTTATCCCCAGGCTCCGAGGACGGTGGGCGGAGGACGGGGAGACGTGGGAAGGAAGGAAAAAGAGGAGGACGGCGCCACGGGACCGAGAGCGAAGGAACGAGCTAGGATTACAATAGGCGTGGGAAGGGGTGATGCGACACCGATAACAAAACATCGATTTTCAAAATTAAAAAAACATCAATGCTAATCGAACAAAATCGAAGAAATCGAACAAATTGAATATCGACCATTTTGTCAAATGCTCCTAAGTTAGAGGGCTATTATCTTTTGAATCCTCTTTGGAGGTAACTTCTCACTAATCTTTATTTATAGCATTACATAATGCATAAATCACGCAGAACATGTCTATTTTTCATTTCTTCAAATGTAAAATAAAATAAGTGTTAAGCTATTACTAATAATTAGATACAATTTTGCAAATATTATATTTGTTTAATGAAGATGTAGTTTAGTTCTTCAAAAAAAATTGTGAAATTTGACCTCCATCTGACAAAACACATCGAACAAAATTATCAATATTTTCAAACATCGATTTTATAAAGCTCGTTTAGTAACCGCTAACATTAAATTCATAAGCAACAAAATTGTATTTGACAGTGAGCGTGTTTATTAATTGTAAATTAAGATTAATGAATCGATGTTTAAAACATCAGTGTTTTGGAATCATCGACACCAAAGTCGTCGAGGGGTAGAGGGCGGCGGGTGTGCGGGCGAAGTAGGAGCGTGCAGAGGCCGAAGAAACGGCGGAAGGCGTCGGTGGGGAGAGCGGCAGGGCTGACAGGGGAGACGCGGTGTGCAAGGGCGGGGGGAGAGGGCTGGGGTTCCTGGGGAAGATCGGCCGAAGGCAGCCCTTCGCCCTGCAACGCGCTGAGAGCGAGGGCGGCGGTGGGATAAAAATAGAAAAAGAATTCGCGGAAGAGAGTGCGGCTTGGAATGTTCGCATCGCTTAATTTCAGGAGAGAGTGAAACGTGCGTTTTAAGCGTTCGCTGGGGGTACGTCTTCAATGAAAATTTTATTTCATTTCGACGAATGATTATTAATTATTTACATTATGTTTATTATTCGAATTACCGACCTGGATGGCCGAGGGGGCTCTAGCGTGTGCCGAGTCGGCGCCTCAGTCCCAAGGGTCACCTGTTACGTTGGCATGGTAATTTGCCCCTTGAGAGCGCAGGCTTCGGCGGCAAGAATCAGTATTTACTTGGCTGTCCGGGTGACGCCGCGTCCATGGCAAAGGTGCCGTCGTTTCGGTCGCCATTCTGCGACCTTCCTCACGGCGTAATGCCCTTGTAAGTAATGCCCTATTGGCATGACGCCCTGAGGAAGGTCGCAGAATGTCGACCGAAACGTCGGCACCTTTGCCATGGACGCGGCGTCACTCGGACAGCCAAGTAAATAAAGTTTGTCCCTTGTCTTTCACGTTTGTGTGTTGTCGCGGAAGGCCATGTGAGTCTGCTGACCATAGACCGAGGAGCCCGCATGTGTGTCTAGTGTAAATATTTATATGCGTCCCCATGAGGGACACACTGGGTATCCGGCGCGGATAGTCGAAATCGGACGAAGACTTAGGAAGAAAGAAAGTTAATTATACAAAGTAAGTACACTCTTACTGTCGGTATTCAAACTATGTAAACTTCTGAAGTTTGTTAGTATACCCGACTATACTGGAACATTTTGTAAGCCATTTTCCATAGTTTTTCATGAGTCCAGCCGAAATCAGCCATTACATTCTACACTGATTACTAGCGCGAAGAATAAATATAGTAATACACATTTGCCTGAAACAATTGATTATAAGCTTATTTCATTGTGGCGAATAATAATTGAGATGATTTAAAATACGAAGTAATTTAGATGCCATATTTCTGATACATTAGTCATCTGCTTTAACGTCCATTCAGTTATTGGTTCTTTATTTACATACTAAATTCCGAGTTCTTAAATAGATCATAAATGATAATTACTAAATCCGTATCGTCGATCAGTAATTTAAAATGTATGTCTGTGTAATTTAAAATGTATCGGATCGTCAATCCTTCAAAATGGAAAAATTCCGTAATTTCAATATAATAAGAACATAATGTCAAATGTTATTGAGAGTTCTGAGAGTAGAAGAGGTGTCATGAAATATAGAAATTCTTCAACAATACATACAATTTAAAATTCAATGTACTTTCCTTGTTACGAAACTATTAGTGAACAATAGTTTTCAGGGCAGATAAATTATTGCAATAATTAGTGAGCATATAAACTGCATTACTAATTGTCGTAGTAGTGCAAATAAGATCATTAATATTTATTGAATTTGAATTAATAATCATATTAATTCAAATTCAATATGATTATTGTCAGTTTTTAAACAATATTTTTTAAGCTTTTCGATTATATATTCATTTTGAAGTGGAGATGTATTTGGTGGAACGGAATAAGTCATGCAATAATTATTTTCGTAGCACATGTAATTCATGTGATACCATGAATGTTGAATTGAAAAATTCCACTCGTCCTTCAGGCAGACCACGATAATCTGGGATTCAAAAAATTAATGCTTGACGAGTGCCAAGTAGTGGAATATGCGTTCACAGTCGTTTTGTTGCCATCAACTTAACACTGTATCAGTGAATAAGAAATGCAAAAGGATCAGAAATAAGATCAGACTGTATGATGTTCAGGCATATTTTGAGATCTTTCGGAAACATTTGAAATCCATGGCCATGACATTTGCTTACAAACCTACCTTGGATTGCTCTAGACAAGATATCTTAAAAAATCGACCTCAAAGGGTAAAAAGGTATTGGTTTTAAAGAATATATTTTACTCTTCTTGTTCACTTATTGACTATTGAGAAGTGGGTATGGCAAGTTACGATTTTAGATTGTGTACGTTCCCTTCAATTCGAAAAAGGTACTTCCCCTTCTCTCCGATATCTAAGTTCTGTTGTCAGAATCCACGTTTGGTGGTTCTTGATACCGACAAACTTCTTTACGGCGAAAAGAATGACCGTATTTTTGTCAACAACGCTAACGGCTAAACAGTAAGCAGGGTTTTCATCAAAACTGATTTTCCCCGACCTATCTAGCTGATACCACGGTTCTTTGAATTTAAAACGGGGATATTTCAATTTTTGGAGGTAGTTTAGAGAAAGCGTCAAAAACATTTTCAATTTGTGTCTCAAAATTGCGCCAAATGTTTGGAATTTTTTGTCGTATAGAGCAAAGTACCCTTATAAAATGAGGCAAGTTCTGTTTTCCTTAATTATCTGAATTTTCGAAAATTTCAAAAGTTTTCGACGTCGTCTCACAACTTCAATATTGATGATAGAGATTGATGTTATCAAGAAAATATTTTCTTCAAAATTAGATTTTCAAATCATGTCATGTAGTACACGTTTTTTCAAAGTATGAGTAGTTTTGTGGTATTTTTTGTGAAATAAAGTAAATTTTAAAAACAAGACCGTCAAATACAGTTAGTTTTTTCTTTAAACTTTTTTAACCCATAATAACTGAATAAGAAGATACAAATTCCATTGTATACAAATAAAATTTGTTGATGTATGCTTCACGTCCTTAATATTAAGGTGCGATTTATATACATTATTGTATTTGTGAGTGTAAGTGCTTCAAATGATTCATTAAGTTTTTGAATTCCTAAAATTAGAAACATGCTGAAAATTCTGCATTTTTCGATATGCTAGAATGACATTTTGTGGAAAACAGATACACTTTTTTTTTGAAATTTTTGGCTCGCAAAGTACTAATTGCACTGAATTACATGACAAAATCGCTATTTTCGTAAATTCCTTTGATTTCTCAAAAATTACATAAATTTCTTATTTTAAATACATCTCTGGCCGCTAACAGTTTTATTAGGGGCATTTTTATACATTACTGAAATTTTGTATTTTTGTGAGCGTAAGTGCCTGAAATGATTTTCTACGTAATTTCTAGAAAACTCAACATTTTCTGTGTAAATTTGAAAACTATGAATTTTTATAAAAGCTCAAACGACATTGTCTGAAAACCTGAGCTGTTTTTTTCAATTAAAATTTGCTTCTGGGATCATGTTATACTTTTCTATTATGAGATGGAAAAATTGCGAAAATGTGGAAAAATCTTTTAGACGACGATAGATATCATCTACGAGGAGAGTAAGGCAATACCGTAAACGGAGCCTAAAAGATATTAGAATACCAAGTTATAGAAACGTTTGTGCAATTCTGTAGCAATAATGGTTAATTATCGTTTTGTTTTTTCAAGAATGCCTGTTTTCACATATTCTACCGTAAGGGTGACAGATGTTAGTTGATCAAGGCCCCAGAAAGACATTGTGAGATCGTTCCGGCCATAGGAAATCCGCTTTCGACCTTGAAAGAGAAAGTCACTAAATGGTACCACTAAATGGTTCCGCAAAACCAGTCTCTCGGCGACGAACGCCGGATGTAAAAAATAACAGGTTTAATAAACTTGATTGGCCAGCGGAATCAAGAAAATCATTCTGACTGCAGGCTAAGATAGCATGTCTTCTACGTAATAATAACGTCGATATTCAGATTATATTGGCATGTGATTATATATTAAGTTTATAGTGATTATTATATTGAGTTTGTAGTGATTAATGAGTTGTGATGTTAAATAACCACATAAAAATAACTATGGCTATGAATAAACACAGAAAAAAAATGGTTTGTGTGTTTGTTGGTAATTTGACATTTCTTGAGGAAATAATTATAAAACGAAAATACACATTTTTACACTTATATTACTATTGGATCACAATGGATCCGTGACTGGGCGGAAGGGTTCCTCGTGGCATGTCACGGGAAAGTCCACGAACAAACGAAACTTAAGCGTGATTCTAGTCCACAAATAATCAGATCAAGGCAGTAAGACTCCGTAACAGCTTCAGTCGCCCGGAGTAGGCAACAACAAGTTAAAGAAATACTTTTTTTCACTTATAACGTTTATATTGTCAGAATATTGTTAATTGTTTCTTACTGTATATAGAGCTACTGTGTCACCCGGAAGGGTATTCGCACAGGTGATCCTAGCAAGAAGACATGACTGAACAGTTTTGGATGCGACGTTAGTGTCCCCCTCTCCTTCATCACCCGAACCGGAGGATAGCGAACTTGAAAAGAGATGGGTTTCATTAATGATCGATTATTTCGTGTATTTGGGGTCTCAACTGCTATGAACATTAGTCCCGTAAATATTGTGCATGCTTTTGTTACCGGAGGTGGCATGTTCTTCCCCTTGTGGATGTAGAGATCAGTCTCGTGTGGTTTGCCCCATCAAGATACCTGCGGTTAGAGTTACAGTATATCTACAAACAATTTTTGTACTTAATAACTTTTGTTATGCAACTTACAATAGAAAGCAGACGTAACGAGTGCAATGGTAACTATGTACTGTATTATTATGTAAGATGTGTTGATGAAACGAGCGTTAAATAAAAAATGTTTCTTGTGATTAACGATCTCTGACAATAATTAATATATTCTATAAATGGAAAGGAAATACAGCACCTTCCACCACCGTAATCCGCTCCAAGCTTTTCTAAAACTGCTCCAAGCTTGCCTGGGATCAACTCTGAACTTATTGCAGCATTGGTCTCTCGAAATGTGTTTCCGATAGACCAGGTAATTGTGTGTGAAAGTAAGGGATGAGTATAGGACAAGGAAGAGGGAGGCCCGTGATCCGTTTGTTAGAATACTGCTCCGGCATTTGCCCGCTGTATACAGGAGACACCATGGGTAACTACCGCTCAGGGCAGCCGGCCGTTGTAATTATCCTCCAGACAGCGGCTGAATTCGACCTAGCTATTTAGCCAGTATCGAATATACGACACCGTCGGGACTCGAACCCCAGGATCTATCGGTTAGAAGCATTACTGTGTCACCAGTAGATCCTCCGGGCCACCTCCAGCGCTGTAGGCGACTGGGCCGCTCTTCTACAGTCCTAATATCCCACTGTGCTCGTGCTCATGTAAGCTGCAGATCCATAAAGAAGCACAACGATCGGAGGTATACATGGCGTCAATCACAATTGCTCTTTGAATTTACTACAAAAGAAAAGAAGTGTAAAAGTGAGAAGTTGGGCGGTGACAAAAGTCAGCCTACTTTTTTACTATAACACGGATCTCTGTACACACAATCAAGCATCGTGACATGGATGTGCGTGGTGTAAAGGCGATTCGAAATATAGAAAAATGTAGGTACGTAGCACCGTGTTCGAATGCCGCGTACACGTCTTCTCGACGAAATTGGAAATAAGGCCACGAAGCATATTGTAAGCGTTTAGTGACCTCAGTGACCTCGGTGATCAGTGACTGAAACCGGCCGCGAGACGGTATGTCACCGCGTTGGTGTGAATTACACGGCCACAACGCTTCTTTCTCCCAGAGTAAGATAGAGTTATGAGTAAAAATTACGTACACAATTTCACGTGCCAAGAATATTACCTTTTTCTTACGAAAATAACTACTATCAAATTCACGTTTACCGTTACCAGGTACCTAGAGAGATCACTCAGAGGTTCAACTGATCTGCCTCATACTGCAGTGCCTCTGAGCATGGGGTCCACGGGTTCGAGTCCCGACCGTTGCAGGATTTTCGACACTAGTTGAATTGTGTCGCTGCCTAGAGGATAATTTTAGTGGTCAGCTGTTCATATCGGTAGTTTTTTGTGATTTCTCCGAACTGTACCAGGCAATTGCCGAAGTAGTACCCGAACAAACGGGCCACGGACCGCGTGTGATCTTTCTTTCCCATCCCTTTACGTATCCTACCCCTTACTTACATGCACTATGCTAAAACGCGTTCCGGGACCGGTCGGGAGTTTAGAGCTTGTTCCGTCTGGGACGGATCCCCGCTGGTGGGAGATATATGGTAAGAGGAAACCCCGTTACCCGACGGTAGGTTGGCGCTGGATCTCACCATTCAGCGTGTGAGGTTCACAGCCAACTTTTGAGTAAAAAATACACTAAAATTATGGAACGAATGACTTAAACAGTTGGCGCGTCCGGATTCACCAACCAATCATCTATTACCAGGTCCCTGAAATCTCACTTGAAATCACGATACGTCTAACCATTCTTTATTTAAACGTCTAGGGAACAATCCATATTTAGAAGGAGTGGGCATCTGGAAATGGAAAGGAAAAATATAAATGTCTTCGGTTTTTAGAATAATGAAGAGCAATAAATATATACAAAAATACTTTATTAACTATAACTAGATAACAAGAAGAGTTGGCGACGGGCGGCAGTGCTGCTAGAACGCAGCGCGGCGCGGCGGGCCTTAACCATGGTAGCTGTCATGTCCCTCATAGCTTCCGCTGGAGCCGTGATGCTCATGCGTGTAGACGGGAATGGGCACGTGGATTTTCACAGGATAGGGCACGTGTTTCTCAACAGGATAGGGCACAGGCTTTTCCACAGGCACTTTCACCGGGTACGGAACGGGTTTCTCGACTGGGTACGGCACCGGCTTCTCCACGGGAACGGGCACGGGCTTGGGGATGTGAACGGGGTACGGCCTCTCCACCGGCACCTTCACGGGGTACGGTACCTTCTTTTCGACCGGATAGGGGACCAATTTCTCCACCGGGACGGGAATGTGCTTTTCGACGGGGACGGGAACGGGCTTGGGGACCGGGTACGGCACCGGCCTGTCCACGGGGACCTTCACGGGCACAGGCACGTGCTTTTCTACGGGCACGGGAACCTTCTTCTCCACGGGAACAGGGTAGGGTTTGATGACGTGAACGGGCACGGGGCGGTCAACCGGAACCTTGACGGCGTACGGCACCGGGCGAGGGACGGGAACCGCCACAGGCACCTTCACGTGCACGGGATAGGGTTGCACGACCGGGACCTTCACGTGCACCGGGTACGGTTGCGGCACCTTCTTCTCCACGACCACCGGGTAGGGCTTGGGCACGTACACGTTGTAGGGTTGAGGAACGGGCACCTTCACGTGCACCGGGTACGGGACCTTCTTTTCCACGGTGACGTGCACCGGGTACGGCTTGTCCACGGGCACCTTGACTGGCACCGGCACGTGCTTCTCCACGGTGTAGGGCACGGGCTTGGCCACGGGCACGGGCACCGGGTACGGCCGGTCCACGTGCACCTTCACCGGCACCGGCACGGGCTTCTCCACGGGCACCGGCACGTGCTTCTCCACGGGCACCGGCACCGGCACGGGGTGCGGGACCGGCACGGGCACCTTGTGGTGGATGGTGTGCACGTGGTGGCCCTCGGACGCCTCCTGCTCTTGGCTCGACGCCTGGTGGTGGTGCTGCTCCGGCGCGTGCCGCTGGCCGTAGTCCGCCAGCGACACCGAGATGCGCGCCTCCGCCGCCTCCGCCTCCTGGTCGCCCGCCTGCGCCTGCGCCTCCGCCGCCCTCGCCCCCGCCCCCGCCAGCAGCAGCAGCAGCGCCGCAGCGGCGGCACGGGAGAACATCTGCGGACACGGTCGCGGTGAGCAGCTGCTCGCTTCGGAGAGGCGCCACATTAACAAGCACTCGGCGGAACGTACGGGACGGACTCCACCAGGGAAATCTACTGAACACGTTCTTCTCAAAGGTCAGACGATTCTGTGAGTTGCAAAGGGTATAACGGTCGCTGTCCTCATGAAAATTGTGTTCTCTCCTTACATATTAAGAGAAAAATATCGTTACTTACGTTTCCACACGTGGTGTTAAACTGATTATTGGTGTATTTCGAATCCGTAAATAATACAAAAAGAGCGTCATGATAATTTTGATACAAATTTCGGAGCACTTTCTCTTCTATCTCACACAAACATTGTGTGTCCTTCCTACTTTGCATTCAATGTTAAGATTTTAATTTATTTATATTTCTGTCATACCTGTGATCACATTATTGAAATTTTGTTCGACCATAGTGATACCATTAAAACTTACATTTCTTTCATTATTTAGCTTTGGAACCGAAGATGCACGACGACTCGAATATTACGGTTATTACGAATTATACGTTATTAATATTACGAATTATTGGTTTGCATCACCCAATTACTTGTCTTTACGAAAAGCAATAAATCAATAAAATGGCACTCGTCTTCTAAGACGCTTAAAGACTTGGTGTTTTAATGGAGATAAAACTAAGCAGGAGTACTCGCATTAATAAATCGTCACCTAATCCGACATAAAAAAGTCCAAAATATCATTGTCTGAGCATACGAATGTACCTCACTTTCATGTACATATGTGACATGCATCTGCTTAAATTGTTATTAGACCCATAATATTTTACGGAGGATTGGGAAATACATCGCCAAACCTAATATTCAGAAACTATAAAGTATCCAAACTAAGTTTGTGATATTAATAGCAGATGTATCCTGTTTTATATCTAATACACAACTTCAAACTGAACAAAATTTATCTACTGCTTATCATTACAACGTATACCTTGCAAATTATTTTTTTTACCACCCTCAGCAAATCGAAACGCTTTCAGAGTTCGGACGTGCTAAAACCCACATTTCAGAATTAGATCCTTTAACAAATATTTTTTTCACACCTTCCTTAGAAAATTCGCAAATACAGACCCGGAAGAGTAATACATCTTACAAGTTTCAATATCTGTGTTAGTTGAAAGTTAAATATAAGTTTGAATATAAGTTGTCAACGAATGTAGAGTTTTGAAAATTTCTTTGATTTTGAATATTTCTCATCAATATAAAATGAAACAATATTATCAGTTTATATAATTCTAAATTAATTTTATGTATTCCCATACAATTTTATCAACCACGTCGTTCTTTTTAATATTCAAATAAAAAGCTAAAACAGCCGCATATTTTAATGGCTTCAGAGGCCTTGTTCATAGGGATCAGATTATGTTTCTGCTGCTGGATCTCCCGGCGAGCCCTATATTCTACGAAAACCAAATTACCCATCCCCAGTTTACTACGAGTAGTTATAACGAATACAGACCGACGAATTATGGGACTTCGTTTTCGAAGTAATTAACACGCGATTCTGTGAACCAAACATTTAATTACCTGACTACAAACGTTGTTGGTTTCAAAAGGCTTCTTTAGCCCACATAGTATCACGTTGCATTAATTCTGGCCCCTAAACCAAACGTAATATTAAACGATGGCTTTAAAACAAGCATGTGTCCTATTATCAGTTTATAATAAATCTACTGGCATTGCTCCCACTACTATTTTACTGCACGATAGTACGTGTGGTTTAAAAAGCAAATATAGTATTTACAATACTATATATACTACAATATAGTACTAAATAATATAGCACTGCATAATACTAATATAATAAAATACTGCATAATATAGTATTTACAATACTTAATATTAGAATGACACAATGTTGATACATTCGACAATAATTCTAATAATTTAATTGAACTCTCGAATAAAGAAATCATATAAGGAACGAAAATGAATAATAAAACATAATTTTTTGTACAATTTATTTTTATTTAACGAAGCAATTTAGAATTTCTAGAATCTGCCGTTAAAATTGTATGCGTGTTAAAGTTGACGAAATAAATATTTTTTTAAATGCTATCACCAAAAGTGCCAAAAAATGTTTTCCAAAGTTAGATCAGTAAATTATTGTAAATTGGTGCTTCTTAGGTAAAATTGAAAAAAAACTATTCCAAAAATAGTAAACAAGCAGTATTTACTTATTCTAACAGAATGGTCTCCTCAGTTCAGTGACACCGAGCATGACTTCTCAGTTCAGTAAGACACATGACAGTCATAGAATTACATGGCATATTATTTAATGGTTTCGGATCGTTAGCATCCACTTTCGCTCTTGATGTTGACAAACTCGCCGGTGCAGCAAAGTCATGTTGGCGAGCGGCGAAAGTGCGTGAAACTTCCGACCGCGAAACCGGTACAGTCGTGCAGGTGACTTTCGTACTCGTTCTCGAATGCTGACTGGTCAATATCGCGTATAACAACCGGTACTTTTCCGGAAGGTCAATGGACTCGTTTAAACCGACCGATCCATATCGGCTCGTTTCTCTATACACTCTTTCGAAACAACCCCCTAAAACAAACGATTTTCATCAAAGACAAAATAAGAATTTGGCCGGAAATATAAATCTCTCCTTGGTTTTCACTAAACGTACACCCATGAAGTTCAGGAAACGTACATGCGGGTGTTGCCAAGACCACTCATTTGTGAGCGAAGAAAGCGTGTGATTGGGGAAAGCTTGTTTTCACACTAGCTTTACGTTGAAGGTATGAGAACCAATTGACGTGATGCGAAACCTTCTCTCATGATTACCACAGACATTTATTCTGTGTGTCAAAATTAATATACAAAGATTTTATTTTTAAAGTCTTTTTATACTTGATATTTCAATTATTTTGTAGGCTGTTTTTAAAACGAATTCTACGTCTGAAATTGATTCCTTAGTAACTTATATAGTACATCAATCAGTAACAATTCAAAAACTCTGTAATCCATAAAAAATCCTGTGAAATTAAACATCATCTTTCCTTCTTCAAGTTTATTACATCGCAAGTTTTATATCTTTATGATTCCACGACAGGCACAGCAATGAACAGAACGAGAACAGCCACCCCATTTGCTACAATTTCTTTTCCTCCACACCTCAGTTATTATACTATTTTCCCTGTAATTCATTACAGTCCGTTTCCTGGGCCATTTTCGCCACAAGAATCTTTTCTACCGCTAACAGGACTATAGAATAGCTTTCTAGTCGCAGATTAGCACAAATATTGCAATCTCTACGTCTCGCAAATTCTCTACGTCAGCGCACTCTAGGCGGAGCGCAACTATCCGCAATCATCGGGGAATCCCCGGAGCGTGTCCGCGAGAGAAACGCCGCCCCGGTGCGCCCAGGGCGATTCGCCGGCGCACGCACACATCCACACACGCTTCACGCTCCGACGCGTGTGCGTGCAGCACGTCACCGGCCGTGCGCAGCGGCCAGCAAATGCGCATCGCCTAATGTTAGCTCATTGCATTCCGCTGCATGGCACTAATCACTTTCAAAACTCAATTTATCTTGTGTGCTTGTGTTTGTATTTCGACGGTTTAACGTTTGCAACGAGCTCGCGCGAGATGAGTCGCCAGTAAATGCGATTGTTTAAATTTGTTGGCCGCCAGTCAATCTAACTAGTCGTCGAAACAGTCGCCCTTGATGGTTCAGATGGCTGGTGGCGGAAGCTGTTGTTAGTTGCGTGGTAGAATCCCGCGTGAAAGGTTTTTGGTAAGGATAAAAAATATATATTAACCCGCAGTGAGAATGACGTGATAAGCCCTAAATTATCACAAGACCACGATTTACGTGCTAACCTCTAAATTATCATACATCAATTTACAATTTTCCCGGGGGGGGGGGAATTGAAGAATTTTCGAAATTAACCAATAAAATTCAAAACTACGCGAGCATTTGGAACAACAATAAGTAGATCAAAATCCATAGATCATCGTTGAAAGAATAATCAAGAAACTATATTCACGTTAGGTGCAGGGGAAGCAGTCTAGTTCAACGTATAGCTGTCGATTTACCGGTCACATATCTCATTTGAGGTGTCCGATCTCCGAACGCATGTCCCAAGAGACGCAAAGAGGTCATGAGGGCTACTTAGCTTTGCGTTGTTCCGTTGTATAAATATAAGTCTGATAGGATCCTGTTGCACTGCGTCGTTTCCACGTTGCACTTGCCTATTCATCAAACAAGCCACGCGTCTCTCTCGGAAAACCGCGCAGCTGCCTGTCAAACGCTTCGGCGATCTCGCAGAGTCATCGCCAGCTGTGCCTCGCCTCAGGGCACCGGATCTGCCCGACCGTCCCAGCCCCGCTCTCCCCTGCCCCTCCCCCCACGCATTCCCTCGAACCACCTCCCTGTGCCCCGCGACGTGCTGCTCTGCCTGGACCAACCCCACTGGAGCACACCTCACATCGTGCCACCCCGCGCCCACAGGTTCAAACGTACCTAATTTCAAAATGTATTTGGTACTCCAAATATTTTGTTTTTTTCTGAAGGGCAATACCTGGGTATACTTAGTAGTTAGTTCCTAATATTACTGTTTCCAAGCACTGTACATGTACGATGAAATGTAGTTCAAAAAACTATTACGTATAGCCTAAAACACTTGAGTTTTATTATCCATGTTCGACAAAATTATTTTCAAAAACCGCATCCAGCGGCACTGCGCCTCCTCACCGCAATTCTGCCGCCCCGCATCAACCCGCACCCACTCGTCTGGCCTCACCCCATCAAGCACGAAGCCGCTTCGCCCTGCATTGCCTCGGCTCGCCCAGCCTAGCCCTGCTGTGCCACTTCCCGCCTCATCCCGCGACATATCCTCCCCCCTATTCTTTCACTCGCTTCGAACTCTTCATGACATCCCTTGCGCGACTCCTTGCCGCTCCTGAGGCCCCGCGCCGATCCATTTTGCTCGACGCCACTCCACACGCCACAGGCTGCCACGCTCCTCTCGCGTTGGCACCACCACGCCCCCGCATCTCTCCGCCGCGGAGACACTTCTCGTGACTGGCTTTCCGTGCGACAGGCGGCGAGCAGAGAGCTACGCGACGCGATGCGACTCGACTCACCGCGGTCCGCACGCCACTTTCCCGCGCGTCGTGCGTCGCTGCGCCGCGCCGCCTCCCGCCCCCGCCTAATGCACACGCGCTCAGACACGCCCCGCCCCGGCAGGGCATCGCCCCCACGAGGAGCGTCCTCCGGGACTGTGCTGCACGGCGTGGAGGAGCGGGCCTCCACTGCTGTACAATACTTCAATGCGGTCAACCAGTGGGAGGCCATGGCAAGAATAAAAGTCTATAATATACGGTTTAACGTTTGCAACGAGCTCGCACGAGATGAGTCCCCAGTAAATATGATTGTTGAAATTTTTTTAGCCAGCCGTCAATCTAAATGGATGTCGAAACAGTCGCCCTAGATGGTTCAGATGGGTGATGGCGAATGCCGTTGTTAGCTGGGTGGTTGAATCCCGCGCGAAATGTTTTTGGTAAGGATAAGACATATGAGGGTCGCAGCGCAATCGTGGCCTATCCCCAGATCCCATGTTTGGAGAAAATGGCTGATGAAGTTTTTGGCAAAATTAAACACTCATTTGTAAGTGTTTTCATATTATGATATTATGTAAGAATGACCACTGACTAAACATTTGTGGTGGATTACATCTTGTGTAAAACAGAATCGCCTATGCTTAGGCCACTATTGCACAAAGAAATGTAATCGTAAGCTGAGTGCAATAGTCCTTTTTGTAATTATAACTTGAAAACTATCGACGCGAACATGCTGAAACTGTTACACGTTGAAGTTAGGGAGATTAAGATGTGATTAACACAGAGAACTCAATTTCCTAAAAATGTGGGATAGGCCACTATTGCGCTGTCACCCTCATATATATTAACCCATAGTGAGAGTGGCGTGATAAGCCCTGAATTATATTAGCTCTGAAAATTATAGAAGAAAATAAATGTTACAAAACTCTAAGGCGTATAGAGCGGTCGATTGATTATCTCGTGTGTCTGGACGCTTAAATTTTTGTGGTCAGTCCCGTAAGAACATTGAATACTTTTATCAAGGAGAGCGACGGTGTCTTTCTCCGTTGGATGGCTTCGTACCCGACCTACATGTCGTCTTACAGGGGTTTCCCCCATTCGGGTGTCTCCCACCAGCGGATTGTGTTCCCGGCCACAAGAAGCTCTAATCTTCTGACAGATGTGGTAATGTATAATGTGTGGCAACAAGTGTGAAGATAGGACAAGGAAGAGAATCAATAGTTCGCGCGCGCTACGTGGCTCGTTTGTTAGATAACTGCTGTCGCATTCGCCTGGTGTTGATCCGGGAAACCACACAAAACTACCGATCAGAGACAGCAGGCCGCTGGACTTCTCCTCCACATAGCTGAACTCTACAAAGGTCGAAAATAATGACTTGAGCCATTGAAGAAACAGTGAGAAATTGCATATTTCGAAGTTATATACACGTGGCATTTGCCCCAGTGCCTCTAGTATGCGCACAGTTTAGACAAGTACATGAAATCTCCTAGACTGCATCAAAACGTGACCTGCCGATTGTCTGTTCATAACGGTCTCTAGATCAGGATAAACTGCCAGATGTGTAACTACGTGGTATGAAATTTCTCATTACAAGTTCATTGGCAAGAAGTGATCATTTTTAACCCCTCTATATATTTAAGAAGTTCGAAACATGTATTCCGAGTCATCTGTACAACAGATTATCAACGATACGTCTGTATCCTGGTTCGAAGAAATCTAACGATCTCCTGGGTGATCTGCCGTGAGTCAGTTAAACCTCTTTCCTTCCATCATTGGGACCCGAGTTGGATGACAATCGGTGGGATTAATGATGGATTTTCTCATAGATATCCCGTTTCCTGTACATTTAACTGCACCAATACATCGTAATCTTAGCTATCACCTATCCATCAAATTTTTAATTCATTCCAGGTATGGCCATGAAGCTTAGACACTGGATTTATATTAATGAAACGTCTGATATATATTAGCCTTTAATTAATTTCTATGGATATCTCGTAGTACCAGTTTCTGTGTGTTAAGTCTGGTGTCACCGCTATTTAGCTACTTGGCAATAACTTGAGCAGGAAAGTCTTATTCAAATGTGTCTCAGAGGTGTCAAGTTCTTTGCAATGTCACAAAGAAGTTAGGAAGAAAACATTTTATAAGATGGGAATTAATAATGTGGTCTGCACAAAGCTGATAGTGTCAGCGTCTTATTTAAGAATTGTTATCCTGAAACCTAGAAATGGATGTTCATTTGTTCTCTGTATCGGTGTTACAAAAAGGTAACAATTACAAGAAAAGTTATCTTTTAATTTTATAGCAATTAGTGGAGAGTTAATAATATATGAAATGTATATGCTGAACAGGAGGCACGAGATATTAGCTTCGGATGCCCTGATGATCAGAAACGTCTTATAGTAATTCTCTGTGAACTATATTTCATATATTAATCTACTCAAAATTCACCATTGCTACCCACTAGCTTGGTCGGAAAATTCTAGCACGAGCGGTTCTGATCAGTAATTAATCAGTCTACGGATTCTCCAAACAATACCAAGCAAATGCTGGAGCTCTACTTTAACAGAAGAGTTGCGAAAAACACGCTATCTTGCCTTCCTCATTGTTAACGCATCCTTTCTCCTTATACGCAATTACATACACACAAGCACTACCTCTCGGGAGTCCAGTCGGAAGCTTAGAGCTTGCCCGGTAATGGAGGTGCCGTACTGAGAGAGATTCCTGCAGAGGGAATCTCCTCAAGCGGCGGAGACGGTAGGCGTCATATGTCATGTTCCGGCAGGAGAGGCACCGCCATCACCAGTGATATACACGCCCATCACCTACGGAACTAATAACCATACTACACGCGCTCAAGGAAAAACTAGATAGCGAACCAAAAGTCATCAACCTTATTTATTCTGAACAGAGAAAGTACGCAAAACCTTCCCCATGCGTGAAAACAATATTTCGAGAAAATTAGCCGCATTAAATGTGAAACAGAAGCTGACGACAAACTTCAACATGCTATGGAGGGAGTTACTCCAATAAGGAACCAATTTGATACTTCGGGAAACAAATGAATGGCTTGTAGAACGATGGTATTGCAAGAGAGAGTGATGAAGCCACTTACAAGTGAGCTAACGTAAAGGAACCCATTGATGAATTAAGTGCATGGATATAACCAGCAGTTACGTTGCGAGCAATAGCCAATCAGTAGCTGTCAACGAACTCCCTTCTTATAGTAATATTTCCATACCACATTTGCAGGGAAGAACTAGTATATGACGAGTGAAAATTCATAAATCATATTCATCCTGAACCTTGGCCAGTTATGAAAGAAAAAAGATAGAACGTTACGAAAGAAATAGAAAAGGCCGTCGGATGGCCCAGATCACTAAGGCAGTAGTGCCGTAGCGATCTCGGACCGAAGGATCGCGGGTCCGAGTCCCGCTCGGCCGGTTGTATTGTTTCTTCCTTTCACACCCTTATCATCATCATCATATCGTGTCATCCTCATAGTTACCATTACCGTTACACGTAATAGTGGTCGCCAATGACCTAGTAGTTGATGCTACCTTAAATAACAACAAAAAAACAGGGAAAAAAAGAAGAAATATAAAAAGAACTGAATACCTCCCCAACGCATGAGAATAACCTTTCGAACCGTGGTCGCCATAACCGTCGTCGCCAATGACCTAGTAGTTGATGCTACCTTAAATAACAACAAAAAAACAGAGGAAAAAAAGAAGAAACAGAAACAGAACTGAATACCTCCCATGAACGCATGAGAATAACCTTTCGAGAAAACGATCCTCATTAAATGTGAAACAGAAACTCCCCCGCGCTTCTCCGCCAGCGTCTGCCACGTTTCCCAGCGCAGCCCGCGAGATCTCACGTCGTCCCACGCCGCCTCTCGCGAGATCTCGCGAGATCCCGCGTTTCGCGGTCGCCCCTCGGCTTTCCCCCTCGAGAACGCGAACTTGACCTTGCGCCGCCCACTCGGCGCGGATTTTGCGGCGCGAAACCGTTGCGCACTTGGCGCGCGGTGGCTGCGTTAGAGTAATGACGTCATGACGTCATGACGTAGTATTACGGAATGACGTCGTGAAGATAGGGCTGGCGGAGTAGTTCGAATCCTCGTTCCAGACCAGTCGCAAAAACATGTTCAAATTAATTAGTTATTATACGTAAAGGTGGCTTGTGTTTTTTGTTTATAATGTTAAGGTTTCATGCACGAGTACATGTTTTGAAAACGGACAAAGTTAGGAGCGAGATATCAAGTTTGTACGAGTGGAATAAAGCAACATTATAAACGAGTTGCATACGCTTTTTTATATAACAGCGTTATAAATTTATAAGGGAATGAAACTTAATTTTGCGAAACAATTTCTTATGATGTCTCGTGGATTATTTTCAAACACCTTTGTCCAAGACTGCATAAGAAGGGACTTTCTTTCAAGGAATTTTCTTTCAGAAAGAATCCATCTCAATGTGAACAGATTATATCCGTCCTATTAGGAAAAATAATCTTGATATTGTTGTAGACTCGAAAATAACATAATTGTCAATATCGAAAAAGCAATAAAAATGTAAGATTACAGTAAATATATGAGTATTTTCCTCACATACGAGTTCGTGCCAATAAGCTGAATTTATTTCTGAGAATAGAAGCATGTAAATTATGTTCTTAATGTTAGCTCACGTTTAGAAGCTGGACGAACAGTTGACGCTGATGGTAATTATTTGTCCACAAAAATTAGATGTAGTCGTTTCATTTACACGTAAGACATTTCGTTTCGCGATGATATCTTTAAAAAAAGCGAGACATAACGAGATTACAAATGTACTAAACAAAGCTTTTTACCCGATCGTTCAACAGACAATCTCAGCTCATGAACCTTGACAAAGTTTATCAAGAATCTAGATGCGATAACCGTCAATTAACGGCGTGATTTAAAAAAAAATTAAAATCTTGCCTTCTTTTCTCTGAGGGAATTAGCTTTATTTTAGTACGCATTTACATGAGAACGTGACACCGTTCCGTTCACTACTTCTTTAATTTCAATATCTAAAAAAATTGTTAGGGATAAGTTCGAGGATTTACTTGCTCCGATGAAACTGAAATCATAAGTGAAACGTTAATGAGAGTTTGAAATGGATTACGCTGAGAATCCGATTAATTATGAGTTCAGCTTTCATCGTGGGGGGAAATAATTATTCAGAAGGTGGTTTCTCTGAAAAAATCTAATTAACCCTCCAAATTTCTGAGAAACGCTCCACACAAAATACGAAATTTATCTCAATACCTGTGGTTGCATGATGCTTTTAAGCAGAAAGGGCAGGAGTCACGCAAAATATCAGCGCATTACCTTCACGTATAATTTCCGGGATTTTAATTAAATTTTCAGTATAAGTAGAATAGAACTTTCGAAGGTAAGCAAGAGCTAATTAGATACTTCCAAAGCTATATTAGTTGTGAATGATCAATTTACGAGTGAAAAAATAGGAAATCTCGAATATTCTTACAGTATTTATACAATGTTTGATATTCTTACAGCGTTGGTAAAGTATTAATGTTCTGTTGAAAAATGAGTGTACAGAGGTGCCCGAACAAAAGAGGCCTGAGACAGTTGACGGATATGCTCGTAGCCTCGCGGTTTGTATCGAGATGAACGCAATATCGCTATCGATACAAAATACGAGTATTTTATATGTCCAGAGCTCTGTAGGGTAAGCCTTCTGATTGGCCACAGACTGCCTCTCCCTCTCCATGGGGGGCAATTGGAACTGATATAAAGTTTAAAATAATATGTTTGGTAAATTTTTAATTTTAAACGAGTTAAATTGTAAACGAACTCTTAGATTGCCAACTAATTTGGAAATGCCCTTTTCGCGGAGCAGTAGATCAACAGCAATATGCATTTTGTTGACGGGACTCACAGAATACTTCGACCAAGACCCGCTCTGAATTTTCTTTCGTCATCGCAAGTTAAACATCGACCTCGGCCGCAACCTTCATCGAGAACAGAAAGATACCTTTGCAATGAACGTACACAGGGTCAGAATTATAACTTCCAGATTCCTAAACATTAACATAATGATGCTGCCGTCGTTATAATATTGACGGGTTCAATACGCAATACAAATAAACACGGAACTAAGAATTTTACAATGTGATATTAAAATAATTAATACATTAAAGTAATTTAAGCGATTAAGTTGTGAAAATAAGTAAAAATTACTGTGGATTAATAATTAACGAAAATATGCGAAGGAAAATTTTAAATAATTTTCGTTTATGCGGATAACCCTTTCAGTATGTTGTTAAAACGTGACAATTATCATCTATATCCACTGTAATGAACATTTTCTCTTTCGGGGTATGTTATCTTGAAGGTCTTTAATTCGTTTCAATGGAAAAAATAACCGTTCTACTCAGCAAATAGCAATGATGAATTTTACCAAAATATTTTAAATTTCAATATTTTGATGAATTCCACAATTTCTTTATAGTGTAAGAATCGATAAAAGTGCTTTTGTATGTATTTTCATTTCTTTTTTGTTCCATGAGAGGGTCCTTAGATACTGGGTTCTTATGCTGTGTCTTGATTGGGGTGCCCTTGTGTAACAACGTTTATACAAAAGCTAACATCAATTAATCTAATCATCGCCTCCTCCAGTAACTGCACCTGCGAACACGTGACTTTCTCCCCGAGATAGAGCGATGCGAGTAGGCCCCCTCTGTGTGTGTGCATCGTGAGGCACACGTAGTGTCACGTCAAGCGGCTGGAGGCGGGACGTAAACACTGTCGCGCCTCCGACGCTGCCACGCGCCGGCGAAGCAGCTAAGTGATGCTTGTCCCCGCGTTCCCCTGCACGACACGCGGGTAAACGGCAAAGGAGAAGATGACGAAGAAGAAGAAGAAGAAAATGCACTTTATGACAGATTTTCGCCTTTCTTTAATAGTACTTAGTACAAAAGAATGATTACGCAAATACCTGCCCGTCTCGCCTTTTCTGTTCACAGTTTCCCTGCTTCATTTTTCAGAAAAAGAACAACTGTTGTACATACGTACCGTTGTTATAAGTTTTTTAGAACAATGGAACCTAACAAGCATACATCTCAAAGCGTTAAGAATGTTAAATATGGAGACCCTCTTGAATGGTCAACATAAATATAACGTTCTGGTGGATGGTTATGAGAAGACATTCTGTATTATTCAAAGGAAACTATATATTGACATCATTCAAGTGTTTTGACTAAGCATATCAATGTCAACACACTATTGAAAATGATTTGATGAAAGTGAAAGTGAAAGTGATTAATATAAATATTTGTCATAACATTGAAGTTTTTGAAATAACACGAAACTGGCCTATTTTTATTTGTTCATATATTACTCCACACAACAGTAATCCATCTCTGTAGTGTTCGTACTTTTGTTATAATTAATTGAAAATACTAATCTATCAACAAACTATGAATGTCTTTGCACGACAATGCAACTGATTCAAACATAACAATTCGAAATAAATGCCTCAGTTTGAAGTCGCGTTCTTTGCTCGAAGCAATTCGAATACACTAACTCAAACTCTCGTCCAGTTTAAAAATTATCCTCCAGTTTTCATTTAACCTTGCGTTTGCAAGCGTTTTTGCGTGGAAGGGTTCTCGTCACGGGTACATTGCCCACGTTCGAAAGTCCAAGATAAAATATCTTTACCCCTCTCCATACTATAAATAATGCTGTCTAAACTGCCCTGAATGTACACTCTAAACGCGAGAACCTACAAGTAATAATACTAGTGCATAACATACTAAAATCTCCGAATGGATTGATCACAATGCATCAATACCATTCACAATAATTGCTTATCAATAGTATTAACATTTTCATAATACTTAAAAGTTACTGGTTAAAATTTGAATCATTCGTGCACGAGTCATTAAGCAAAATTTCATATTATTCTTTCATTAATTAGATACCTGGTAAGATAGATAGCGTCTAATAATTAAATGTGGTAAATTAAAGGTGTTGTCTGGTGTCAAAAAAAGATATTTTGCTAATGATCGTTTCGATCGCGTAGCTATCATCAGAGAAAAAATGCATTTCGATGTTTCTAATTTTAGCTCTGAGGATCATCGTTACACGGTCGAAACGATCATTAGCAAAATAACTTTTTGATACCAAACAACACCTTTAATTTACCATAATTAATTATTCTTTCATGTTTTTACAGTAATTGTGTAAGAAATAATACTCTTCATTGATCAATTAACACGTTATTTTTTATGTATATTATACGCGAGAAGTCCTGATATTGGAAGTATATTTTCCAAAACCTTAGCCAGTAAGTAAATGGTTCTATTACTTTCTTCCGACTATTCCCCATGATCATCCCTTCATTATATAATATATATGTCTATATAATGATCGTCAGGATGTTTTTTTTGTTTAATCGCTTTTAGTGGCCTACGCTTGAGCTTACGTAGTTGAACGGCGAATGCGCCCTGGTCCCCGCGGAGTCCGTCCGTGGCAAAGCATCCGCGCAGCCGCTGCGCCGCCGCCCGCACTCACCTGTGGCCTCATGGTGTGTTCGCTCGCCGCCGGATCCGCCGTCGAGTGCTGGCTTGGAGGCGGGGGCCGCTCTTATAGTGGGCGCTTTCCCCGCGCTTTCCTCGAAGCCGCCGCCGCCGCCTCGACTGCCGCCCCCCTCCTCGGTAAACCCTATACCACCACCACCGAACAGCCCCGCCGCCGCCGCCGTCGCCGGCTCGCTGCCCTCGTCACCGACACCACTACCACCACCGTTATCGTTTCAGCCCTCGCCGCCATCTCCTCCATCACCACCGCCACCGCCACCATCTCCACCAATGCCATCACCTCCACCACCACCATCACTACCAGACATCCCAGCCGCCGCCGTCGCCGGCTCGCTGCCCTCGTCACTGGCACCACTACCACCATCGTCATCTTTTCAGCCCTCGCCGCCATCTCCATCGCCGCCGCCATCTCCTTCATCACCACCGCCGCCGCCACCATCTCGACCAATGCCATCACCTCCTCCTCGACCGCCGCCGCCGCCGCCGCCGCCTTTTCAAAGTCTCGGATACTATCCTTCCGGTGCTAAATACAGATGTCGCTTTGTCACTGAATCTCCCCTTTCATTGCAACGTCTTTCCTCATGTGCTCCATATTTACTTCCACCGATATTCACCGGCTTAGGTAGCTCAGAGAATCAACTGATGTCACTGTAGTGCCTTTCATCGACTGGTTTTAGGGTTCGAGCCCCGACGGTGGCAGGGTTTTCGACATTGGCAAGAGAGCTATGTCAAATTCAGGAGATGATTGGTGGAGATTTTAGTGCTGGTCGATTGTTATCTGTGATTTCTTGCATCAACCCCAGGCGAATGCCGGAGTAGTATTCTAACAAATGGGTCACGGACCCCGGATGGTTTCCTTTCTCTTTCTTGTCCTATCCTCACCCCTTACTTACTCTTACACTTACACGCAATACACAACCTCACATGTCGGGACCTTAGAGCTTGATCCGGCTGGAGCGGTTCCTCACTGGTGGTTGATGCGTGGTTGAAAAAAAAAAAAAACTCACTAATGGACTTGTAGGTAAGAGCCGGATCTCGCTATCTGTTGGTAAAGATCACCCTCACCTCCCGTCATAAACTATACACTAAGCTTACGGGACTAATTACCTTAGCAGTTGACGCGCCCGGAATCTCTAATTAATGATACCTATATATTTTCTAAGAGTTTGCAACTTGTCGGGAATCGACTAATACTTCTTCAGGGTGGTTCATATCCCAGATATTCAGATCCATTTGGAACAGATTGTGTTGCGTCTCAGTCACACTTGTTTGCTGTGTCGTTTCCTTCCTCATCACACCATTGTCAACTGTCCCTTGTGAGAGTGTACGAGAGTACGATCACGAAATTGTAATAGATCTTTGCGATTCATCGAATGCTGCAAATTATTTTTACTATTGCCGCATACTACATACCTCATCATTTTCCTGAGTGTGTATCCAAAAGCGCTGGAAATAATACATTCACCTTCGTGTCTGGATGCTGGTGCTCAAGGCATTGTTCGATGTGAAACAGGTCGTGCCGTTGTCACTGCATTTCCGTTTTCCCCGTATCTTCTCTTTTATGTCTCTCACTTATTATGTCTGCACCGTTCTGTTCTGCGGGCGTTTTCCGGTGTGTGATATCTATGAAGCATTGTCCAGTGTACTCGCCGTCACCTCTTTATACTAGGATTCGAATCCTACTTATTCTGCGTGTATTATCTCCCCTTGTGGTTACTTCGGATTTCAGTTTGATAAAACACTTTTACCTCCGGTGTTTACAAAGATTCATAATTAACGTGTCTCTGGAAGACTTCTGACAACAACCAGCCATATTTTTTACATAAAAACCTATGTAATTGCTGATCACTTCTTCCTGCTTGGTTTTAAAACCCTCTTACATCTTTGGATGAAAATCATATCGACGTCACAGCTCCTCTGCATTTAGTACAACTCCCCATAAATTCCGCTCTCCCGCCGTAAGTTTTGTAATGTTCCACGTTTTCACAGTTTTTTGATACCATTGCCTTTTGCCTATATGCTCGTGATGCGCATATAATGTGTTTTCCAATTATCTACGGTCTTCCTTCTTATTATGCTTTATTGTGCATTCTTTAGTATCTGCAGGAATGATTCCTAATTATTGCGACCGATGTGATATTATACTGATATTATTGCGACTATCGACTAATATCAAACGTTAGGCTTTGGAGTGATATATTTCGGTTATTTCACTCAGTGCAGGAGGAGATGAAAATGTTTTCAGGTCTTCATTGGATTCGCCATTTCCTATTACTTTCATTTCCCATTCTATCCATTTACACATTCATCATTTACTACATTATTTGTTATTTTTTGTCATCTTCATTAGTGCCCGGCTTTGATGAAATAGTTAACTGCCTTTTCACAACGAAATTCACGAGCTGAAACTGACATTTTTTGAAATTGCAAATTGGTTATTGTACCTACATCAGTAGAATGTGTAGGAATGTATACAATTCATAAACGTTTAAAGCTATTTATTGTTATGTAGTTAATACTGAAATAGTAAATGTAACTAGAATCCAATATTGTTTACGCAAAGTCGGTGCCTAAGAAAAATGTCACGCTTCGAAAACTGTTATTCCTGAGGTAAGTGAATAAATGTTTAGAAAATTGTTCAGTTTTACAAGTGTAAACATTTCATGAATACAGTTCCTGAGACAGCCAGTACATAAGAGTGAGTTTCACTAGAAAGTCACGTCTCCAAAACATGCACCACTGTAATATGTAATTGGATTCTGAAATTCATACAACATTTGGTATTAATTTCTTCCTTTGTAATGAGCTCTTACCTGAAAACCGTTTAAAGTTTTACCTCTAAGAAATTATTACATTATTTGCGTCACTGAACAATTTATGTTCTTTCCTCTTCACAGGAATATAATTATCATTTGCATCCTGACATAAGTTACTAACGGGGAGGAGTGTCACCCGCTGTCGTTGCATACCTTATACAGATATATTCTTCATTCAAATTCAAATAGTTCACATAAGTTTTATAAACAATACAATCTTTCCTAAATCGTAGGTACTTTAAACTGCAATGCCTGTAATTTTTCAATGTGTAAATTTCTTGTAAGCATTTGAAGAGTCTTTACACATCCTCACAGAAGGTTATAGATCATTGTTAGCAAAATAGCAAACGATTTCGATTCAAGAATCACTACTGCTGACACGTCTGTTACTTTAACACTGTATCACCAGAGTAGCATCCGTATCACTCTCAAGAGTTCTAGTCTCACTTTTTTATCTGTATTATTGTTGCCGCTACATAATTATTAGTAATGCTTCACATAATTATAACTTTCATTTCTCTATTCACTATCAGTTATTTTGAATTACATCTATTTCTCCTTGTGCTCTTCACCACAAACTCGACAAACTACATCTCCGCCTCACAACTGAAGCAGCACTGCGACTAAAATGCTACACAACACGAGACGCCACCTAATAGGACTAATTATGGGCACCATTCGTTCTTAACAACGCTTCTGGAGTGTAATTCGCGAAGAACTTCATGTTTTCTCTTCGTTCACAGCAATTTCGAGAAATTTTATACTGAATGAGTCACGGGAAGGAAATCATGAATACGAACCACAACACAATAATAATAATTGGAACTGCAAGAAACTAATTTTTAAGAAATAAGAGGAGACGAGTTTTAAAGGGAAGAAAAGAAGAGGGCTCTCAACGTTTTGAGGATCATCAAACTCCTTAATTAGAACCATCAAACAAAATTGTTTTAAATTGATTAAAAACCCGAGATATGGCCTCTTTCACTAAAGAGTCGTTGTTTATTCTCTCGCGGGAATGTTATATTTCAGTTTTTATTCGAGTCACCAACTCCTTGCGGCGATACAGTTATCGCTTTGAACAAAGTGAATCAGGCAAGGACGAAATGCTTCATTAGGCCTCTGTGCCTGCGGTTAGAGAGCTCTGCAAGTTCTCAAAGGCTCTTGGCCGTCGGCCCTCCCTCTTCCCTCCTACCCCTTTGCAACAGACTTCCACTGGCCTCCTAACGACACCGGCGTATTTAGAAGGATGGAGGGGGGATTTCGGCCACAAGTGAAGGGTTCAACACCACTGTTAGCAAATGGTTGATTATAGTGTATCCGGGAGCGTCAACTGCTAAGGTTCTTAGTCCCGTAAGTGTAGCGCATGTTTTTTGGTTGCTCACAATTCTTACAGAATGAATGTGGAACATCTCGGATATTCCTTTCATTACTAGACAATTTTCTCTGAAAGGTTAATCATTACGAGAACATGATACATTTATTAATTCATTACGCTGATAAACGGAAAATAACAGAAGCATTTCATAATGTGTATTATCAGTCTAATGTCGTTCTCTACTTTTCATAATAAAATTTTTACCTAAGATAAAACATATTAAAAATAAATACCATTTCACCGCATACTCATCCATCATCCTTAGTTACCACTCTGTAGTTTCGATTGTTCTTAACGGACAGCGGACTGTTATATCCTTAGCACATGCCGACCTTTATGAGTGGCTTTTCCTTCCTCTGCGATGCTGTGTTAAGTCGATTAAAAAGAACAGAATAACGAAAATGAAGTAAAATAATCTAAGAATGGTATGCTATATTACTTCTCGCCCTCACGAAGCTTATTTGTACAAAGAGAACGTTATGTGATCGTGCGCCGTTAAACGGCACATTTTCGGCAGAAAAACATAGTGCTGGGCCATGGTCACGAAAGAGAGGAAAAAATCCAGTTGCTAATTATAAAAAAAATTCTCTAACACGTGGTGTTGCCAGACTCCATGTTTTTGGGACCTTGATACTAAACGACAAAACGTCTGCTGACGACAAAATATCTCTATCACCGGTAAAACGTCTGTCTTTGGTCAACGCTAGCGCGGTAAAGAAGTTTCAAATGGACTTACTAATTTTTCAGAATACATTACGAGAGCCATTAAAAACATTTTCAAAATTTTGTGAAAGAAGGATTTTTAAGAACATTTTTATCGAACTTTCTCTTTGGTTAACGTAAAGGACGCTTAAGATAATGGTCCAGGTCTATGATCTTTGAAATTTCAATTTTTTTTTAAATATCAGAAGTGCAATTTTTTGGTACGTCTTTCTACAAACTATGTAATTGATGACAGAGATTATTTCCTTAATAATTTCCGTGTCTTAAAGACGGTTCTTTAAATAGGTTCAAGTTAATTTTTTTGAAAATGTGACTAGTTTTCGTGTAATTTGGCGCAAAATTAAGCAGTTGTAATAAATATTTTAACAATTTTTCTCAAAAGCTGTACCAATTTTTTTAAAATATATTTTTGTGGGTCTGTCTATTGTCTGTTTTGTGGGTCTCCATTTGGTTGAATACTGAATATTCGAAAATTTCAAATTTAGAAATGATGTAAGAAAGTATGTACCGTTATAGTATCACTAGTTCACACCTGTTTTCATGACAAAACGTATTATCTGGTTGTAAATATCAATGGTGAATAAAAATATAATTAATAAAAAACTTAGAAAATTAGTGTTGTAGCTAGTTTCTCGCAAGTGCTAGTACAGAAGTTCAAAATGGGGCTCCCAACAACCATTGGTAAAAGTGAAATCAGGTGTTTTAAAATGTAAAACTGGAGACATGATTAATAAAATGCCTTATATTTTAAATTAACCAGAGTAGAAGATCATTTCATGTCATTAAGATTCCCATTCCTGTACTATTGTTCTAAAAAAAGTTCGTACAATTATCGCAAACAACCTAACGTACGTTTTACTGTCAATTCCGATGTCTCATGTGAAACAAAAACGCGAGTTGATACATACAAATATTGATTCTGCACGGTTGCTCGTTTTAAGTGCCGTAGTTTACGATTAACAAAATTATGCAAAATCATTTACAACTAGCGATGAAAAATTTCACTTACATTCTTGCCGTATTTTCTCGCAAAAAACACGCAAAAAAAGTCTCAAATTTTCGAAAAATATATGACCTTAATTCAAAATCTATCTTTAAGAAACAGATTTCTTAGAGGGTAAAATATCTATCTCCATAATTGTAGTTGTAGAGAAAGACCAAAAATAACAATTTTTGCAATTTTTGAAAAATCAGGGATTTTTAACGAATATGAGATCTGCGCCTTTCTCTTAAACGTCCTTTACACTATCTATCAACAAAATTTAATCTAAAATGATAGAGGCATTTTTTGAAAAATTGAAGAAGACCTATGAAGTATCCTCAAAATTAAAATATAGGTTTTGAATTCAAGGGACTGCCACATCAGCTAGAACGATTGCAGAATATCAATTTTGAGAAAATCGCCTGAACGGATTACCCATTCAAAACGATTAGAGAAGAAATTTGGAACCTATACTTGGTTTTCACCTGGAGCCACAGAATTTGTTTACACAATGAATCGCTACGTTTAGTTCAAGAGGGAATGATAAACTCGTACATATGCCGTTGAATTAATTGTCAGAATTTTAAAACGATTCCAACGAAATAAAAATATTCTCAAGAGAATATGAAAACTACTACATGTACAATTGCAAATTTTTCTGAAATCCACCCACTGCAAAGGTGTGTTGAAATCCCAACACATTATTATCAAGTGTGACCATACGTCACCAATCGAATGCAAGTAACAATATCTCGGTACCTTAAGCTGTTCGAAAAATGTTTGGGGTGCTACATCTTGATTAAGACATCCGGAAGGTTTTACCAATTTATTAGAAAGTAACAACTGGTATCTGAAACGTTTATGTTTTATACCAAGGGTCAGAAACTTTTTGGAACCCGTGGACACGTAGTCAAGCTGTCCATGTTTCGCAGACTGCCCATATTTCTTAATCATTTTCACGGAACAACTTTGAAATATTAAATTACAATAATTCACGCTGTCACCAGTCTTCTACTGTAACCGTTGTTTGAGACATTCAAGAACAACACAGAGGCGCAAATCTATTTCTGTTCAATGTTATGAAAGCGCAAGGCCAATTCAGGAAAATTCTGGGAATAAGGGAACGTGATCAGCGAAGGAATTGGTGTATTGGAGGAAGAGGAGAATGGTAGCTACAGACAACACTGAAGCAAGCCAACCCTGAAGCAAGCCAACCCTGAAGCAAGCCAACCCTGGAGCTAGCCAACACTGCAGCAAACCAACATCGAAGTAAGCCAACAATGCAACATGCCAACACCGAAACATACCAACAATGAAACTCGTCAACATTGAAAACATACATTATTATTACCTATTCGTGAGTCAAACTATTTTCTGAAATGTATGTTTGTTAACAAAAATTGCATGCAAGTTAGACCCTTCGGACCGCATGTGATGGCTTTGATGCTGCATGCTGCTCGCGGTTTGCCTATTCTTAACAATGCGCTGTCACAACTCGTAACTCCAGAGTACGGTCACGCTGTTCGACTGTAAGGAACCAAACAATTGTAACGATTTAAACTTTTACCGAACAATGCGACTAAGAACTGATAGGTTTCTGATATCAGAAATCTAATGCAACATGTCATCGATCGTTTGAGAGTTGTATGTATGCATGTTATATGTATGCATTCCATTAGTCCAGACCACTTCAGCCTACTCAATTAAGGCCCTGCTCTCCCAGAAACATTGTTAGTCTCCCTGTTGGCGGCTTCCTTTCCTTTACATTATCGACTCTATTCAATGACGGTTTAGAGCCCACCCCTCATCGGATTTCGAAGGTAGCTCTTAGGCCAATCTCTATCTTTTTAGCAACGAAAGGAACTACCAATGTATCGTAGAACCATATCAGCGAAGCTAGATGTAGAAAATGGGAAGTGGGTATCAAATTGTTTTTTATCTGCCTCCATAATTATTTTTGCAGATATTTATTTCCCTGAAGATTATCGAAATAAAAATATAAAGAACTAAAGTTTAATTTTACTTATATTTTTAACAATAATCATATGTTTTTATTATCTGTACGGTTCGTTCTTTCAACCAATGTTTTAGTTCAGTACATTCCATCGATAAAATGCAATTTTGGTCATGCGCCTTTATCCTTCTGTTACTTAATGCTACATTTTAACTTGTGCCTTTTCTCTCAAATATATACATTTGATTGACACACTTTATCAAAATAAAGAAATATTTGATTGAAATAATTGATGTACTTTAGTATTTTTATCGTGCGATATTCAAGTAAAAGGATTAATTTTTTTGTGAAAAACGAGCCAACTAGCATACATATTCCAAAGTAAATAAAATATAACAGTTGAATGAATTTAGAAAAAACCATTACTTGAATTTGTTTATTATTATTATTATTATTATTATTATTATTATTATTATTATTATTATTATT
>BOPP01000145.1:2700886-2740481 GCA_017312745.1 Gryllus bimaculatus
TGAGACAGCCAGTACATAAGATGTGCAGTTTCACTAGAAAGTCACGTCTATCCAAAACATGCACCACTGTAATATGAATTGGAGTCTGAAATTGCACTACAACCATTTGGTATTAATTTCTTTCCCCTAGTAATAGAGCTCTTACCTGAAAACCCGTTTAAAGTTTACCCTCCTAGAAAATTATTACATTATTTGCCGTCACTGAACAATTTATGTTCTTCCTCTTCCACACGGAAACTATAATTATCATTTGCATCCCTGATCATAAGTTACTAAGGGGGAGAGTGTCACCCCGCTGGTCGTGCATACCTTATACAGATATATTCTTCATTCAAATAGCGTTCACATAAGTTTTAATAAACAATTACAATCTTTTCCTAAATTCTAGGTACGTTTAAACTGCAAATGCATTGTAATTTTTCAAGGTAGGAAATTTCTTGTAAGGCATTCTGAAGAGTCTTTACAACATCCTCACAGAAGGTTTATAGATCATTTGTTAGCAAAATAGCAAACGATTTCGATTCAAGAATCACTACTTGCTGACACGGTCTGTCTAGTTAAACACTCTGCATCACCAGAGTTAGCATTCCTTATCACTCTCAAAGAGTTCTCAGTCTCAGCTTTTTTAACTGTATTATTAGTTCCGCTAGCATAATTATTAGTAATGCTTTCACATAAATTATAAACTTTCATTTCTCTATTCAACTATCCCCTATGTTATTTTCCTGAACTTACATCTATTTCCCCTTGTGCTCTTCACCACGAAACTCGACAACACCTACATCTCGCCTCACAACTGAAGCAGCACTGCGACTAAAATGCCTACACAACACGAGACGGCCACCTTAATAGGAACTAATTATGGGTCACCAATTCGTTCTTTAACAAACGCTTTGGAGTGTAATTCGCCGAAGAAACTTCATGTTTTTCTCTTCGTTCCACAGCAATTTCGGAGAAATTTTATAGCTGAGTGAGTCACGGGAAGGAAGTCATGAATACGAATCCACAACAACAATTAATAATAATGGAACTGCGTAAGAAACTAATTTTTAAGAAATAAGAGGCTGACCGAGTTTTAAAGGAAGATAAGAAGAGGGCCTCTCAACGTTGTTGAGGCATCATTCAAACTCCTTAATTAGAACCATCAAACAAATTGTTTTAAATTGAATTAAAAGAAACCGAGATAATGGCCTCTTTCACTAAGAGTCGCTTGTTTCTATTCTCTCGCCCCGGGAATGTTTAGTATTTCCAGTTTTTTTCGGAAGTCACCAAACTCCCTTGCGGCGATTACAGTTATCCGCTCTGA
Organism: Gryllus bimaculatus; assembly: GCA_017312745.1. Classification (NCBI taxonomy): domain Eukaryota; kingdom Metazoa; phylum Arthropoda; class Insecta; order Orthoptera; family Gryllidae; genus Gryllus; species Gryllus bimaculatus. The sequence goes on from BOPP01000145.1 coordinate 2,702,193, forward strand.
ACAAAGTGCAATCAGGCAAGGACAAAATGCTTCACTTATGGCCTCTGCGCCTGCGGTTAGAGAGCTTGCCTTCAAGTTCTCAAAGGCTCTATGGCGTCGGACACCCTCCCTCTTCCCTCTGCCCCTTTGCAACATGACTTCCACTGGCCTCCTAACGGACACCGGTGTATTTAGAAGGATGGAGGCGTGGGTTTCGGCCACTAAGGAAAAGGCTTCAACACCGACTGTTAGCAAATGATTGATTATATTGTATCCGGGAGCGTTCAACTGCTAAGGTCATCTAGTTCCCGTAAGTGCGTAGCGCTGTTTTTTGTTTGCCTCACATTCTTACCCAGAAGCATGAATGTCGGAAAATCTTCGGAATTCCTAGTCCATTACTAGACAAATTTTCTCTGAAAGGTTAATCATTACGAGAACATGATACATTATTAATTCATTACGCTGATAAACGGCGAAAATAACAGAAGCCATTTCATAAACCAATAGTGTCATATGTATTATCAGCCTCGATGTCGTTCTCTACTTTTCAATTATAAATACCATTTTTACCCGAAGATAAAACAATTAAAAAGAAATTACCATTTCACCGCTACTCATCCACCATCGTTAGTTACCTCTAGTTTCGATTGTTTCTTAACGGCAGCGGACTGTTATTATCCTTGCACATGCCGACCTTTTATGAGTGGCTTTTCCATTCCTCTGCCGATGCCTGTTGTCAAGTCGAGTAAAAGAACAGAAATAACCAGAAAATGAAGTAAAATTAATCTAAAATGGGTATGCTACATTACTTCTCGCCCATTCACGCAAGCTTATTGTGTACAAGAGAACGTTATGCTGATCGTGCGCCGTTAAACGGCACATTTTCGGCAGAAAAACATAGTCTGGGCCCATGGTCACCGGACAACGAGAGGAAAAAAATCCAGTTTGACTTAATTATAAAAACAATTCTCTAACACTTGGTGTGCCAGACTCCATGTTTATTTTGCGGGACCTGTGATACTAACGACAAAAACGTCTGCTTGACGACAAAATATGCTCTATCACCGGTAAAAACGTCTGTCTTTGCGTCAAACGCTAGCGCCCCGGTAAAAGACAGCTTCAAATGGCATTCGCTTACAATTTTCGAATACATTACGAGAGCCGACTTAAAAACATTTGCCAAAAATTTTGTTTGAAAGAAGGATTTTTCAAGAAACATTTTTTATCGTTATACGTTTCTCCTTTGTGTAACGTAAGGACGCTTTAAGATTAAGGTCCAGTCTATGATCCTTTGAAATGTTCAATTTTTTAAATATCAGAAGGCAATTTTTTGGACGTCTTACTACATAACTACTGTAATTGATGACAGAGATTATTCCTTAATAATTTTTCCGTGTCTTAAAGACGTTCTTTAAATAGGTTTCAAGTTAAATCTTTTTGAAAAATGTTGACTAGTCTTTCGTTGTAATTTTGGCGCAAAAATTAAGCAGTTCTGTAATAAAATATTTTTAACAATTATTTCTCAAAAAAGCCGTACCAATTTTTTTTTAATATAATTTTTGTGGGTCTTGTCTATCTGTCTGTTTTGTGGGATCTCCATTTTAGGCAGTTGATACTGAATATTCGAAAATTTCAAATTTAGAAATGATGTAAGAAGTATGTACCCGTTATAGTATCACTAGCTTCACACCTGGTTTTCATGACCCAAAACGTATTATCTGGTTGGTAAAAATTTAATGGGAATAAAAATCTATAATTAATAAAAAACCTTAGAAATTAGTGTTTGTTAGGCTAGTTTCTCGCAACACGTGCTCACAGCTACACGAAGATCAAATGGGGCTCCCAACAACCCATTCCGGTACAAAGTGAAATCAGGTTTTCTTAAAATGCTAAAACTGGAACATGAATTAATTTTAAAATGCACTATCATACTTCTCTAAACTCTAACCAGAGCAATAGAAGATCCCAATTCTCATGTCATTTAAGAAATAATCCCATTCCATGTACTACTTGTTCATCAAAAAACAAGTTTCGCTACAATGCTATCGCAAACACCTAACGTACGCTGATTACGTCAATTTTCCGATGTCTCATGTGAAACAAACAACGCGAGTTGATACATACAAATATTGATTCTGCACGGTTGCTCGTTTTAAGTGCGCGTATGTTTTTCTTTAACCCCGGATCTAACAAAATTATGCAAAATCATTTACAACTAGCGATTGAAAAAATTTCACTTACATCTCTCCGTATGTCTCGCAAAAACCCACACAAAACATATCTCAAAATTGTTCGAAAAATATATTGACCTTAATTCAAAAATCTATCTTAAGAAACCAGATTCTTAGAGGGTAAAAATAATCTATCTCCCCATAATTGTAGTGATAGAGAAAGACCCCAAAAATAACAAATCTTTTTGCATTTTTGAAAAATCAGGGATATTTTTACACGAATTATGAGCATCTGCGCCTTTCTCTAAACGTCCTTTCCTTACCCTACTCCATCAACAAAATTTAATCTAAAATATAGAGGCATTTTTGAAAAATTGAAGCACGACCTATGTAAGTGATCCTCAAACATTAAAATATGGTTCTTGAATTCAAAGGGGGACTGCCACATCAGCTAGAAACGATTCAGAATATCAATATCTTTGAGAACAATCGCCTGAACGATCTTACCCATATCAAAACGATTAGAGAAAAATTTGGAACCGATACTTGCGTTTTCACCTGGAGGCCACGAGAATTATGTTTACACAAATGAATCGCTACGTTTAGCTTCAAGAGGAATGATAAAACTCGTAACTATGCCGTTGAATTAATTGTCAGATTTTAAACGATTCCAACGAAATAAAAATATTCTCAAGAGAATATGTATATACTACTACTGTACACATTGCAAATTTTTCTGAATCCACCCCCCATGCCAAAGGGTGTTGATAATCCCAACACATTATTATCAAATCTGATCTTGAGACCTTACGTCAAAACCAATCGAATGCCAAGTAACAACATATCTCGGTACCTATAAGCTGTTCGAAAAACAATGTTCTGCGGGTGCTACATCTTGATTAAGACATCCCGCGAAGGTTTTACAATTTGATTAGAGAGTAACAACTGCGTATTCTGAGAACGTTTATGTTGTATACCAAGGGTCAGAATTTTTGGAACCCGTGGACCACCGTAGTCCAAGCTGTCCATTGTTTCGCAAGGACCTGCCCATATTTCCTTAATCAATTTCTCACCGGGAACAACTTTCGAAATACTAAAAATTATCTAATAATTCACGCATGTTCACCAGTTCTTCTACTGTAACCTTCGTTTGAGGACATTCAAGAACAACACAGAGGGCGCAAATCTAGTTCTGTTCAATGTTATCGAAAAGCGCAACAAGGCCAATTCAGGAAAAATTCTGGGAATAAGGAACTGATCAGCCGAAGGAATTGGCTCGTATTGGAGGCGAAGAGGAGAATTGTAGCTACAGACCAACACTGAATGACATTGCCAACCCTGAAGCAAGCCAACCCTGAATGCAAGCCAAACCACTGAAGGCAAGCCAACCCTGAAGTCAAGCCAACCCTGGAGCTATGCCAACACTGCCAGCCAAAACCCAACATCTGAGTAAAGCAACAATGCAACATGCCCAACACCGAAACATACCAACAATGAAATCGTCAACCATGAGAAAACATACGGTATTATTACCTGTTAGTGCGTCCCAAACAGTATTTTCTCCTGAAATGGATCGTTTGTTGGACATAAATTAACAAAAAATTGCATGCAAGTTAGACCCTTTCGCGACCGCATGTGATGGCTTGATTGCTGGCATGCTGCTCGCGGTTGCCTATTTCTTAACAATGCGCTGTCACAACTCGTAACTCCAGAGTCACCGCGTCACGCTGTTTGACTGTAAGGAACCAAACAATTTGTAACGATTAAACTTTTACGAACAATGCGACTAAGAACTGATAGCGTTTCTGATATCAGAAATCTAATGCAACATGTCATCGATCGTTCGAGAGTTGGTATGTACTGACATGTTATATGTATGCATTCCATTATTTCCAGACCACTTCAGCCTACTCTCTTAATAATGCCCTGCTCCCCAGAAACCATTGTTTAGTCTCCCTGTTGGGCTTCCTTCCTTTACATTATCGACCTCTATTCAATGACGCCGTTTAGAGCCCACCCCTCATCGGATTTCGAAAGGTAGCTTCTCTAGGCGCAATCTCTTATCTTTTTAGCAAGACGAAAGGAACTTACCATGTATCCGTAGGAACCATTATCAGCTAAGCTAGCATGTAGAAAATGGGAAACAGTGGGTATCAAATTGTTTTATTATCTGCCGTCCCAATAATTTAATTTTTTACAGCATTTTATTCCCTGAAGATTATCGAAATAAAAATATAAAGAACAAAGTTTTATTATTTTACTTATAGTTTTTAACAGATAATCATATGTTTTTATTTATCCTGTACGCGTTCCGTTCTTTCCCAACCAATGTTTTAGTTCCAGTACATTCCAATCGATAAAATGACCAATTTTTGGTCATAGCGGCCTTATATCCTTCTGTTACTTAATGAGTACATTTTAACTTGGGCCTTTTTTCTCAAATATATACATTTGATGACAACACCTTATGAAAATAAAGAAATATCTTGATTGAAATAATTGATGTACTTTAGTTTTTTATTTCCGTGCGATATTCAAGTAAAAGGATTAATTTTTATTTTTTGTGAAAAACGAATGCACAACTAGCATACAATATTCCCCAAAGCCTAAATTAAAACTATAACCAGTTGAGATGAATTTAGAAAAAACCATTACTGAATTTTGTTTATTATTATTATTATATGTATTATTTTAATCAAACTAAAGACTTAAGTATTCATTATTAATTATTATTGATTATTTATTATTATTATTAGTTATATATTTATTATTCATGTATTATTATTCATCTATGTGCTTATAACATTTGTCAAAGAATTGGGTCAGCTCTAGCCAGAGAGAAATAAACCGAATTCTCAGTTAGCCGGGAGGCTCGTCGGCTGGAATTCCAGAATTCTTTGAAATAGTTCCAACATTACTTTATAACAATTAATTTCATTGACTTACTAGCTTATGGAGTCGGCAACAGCGGTAAACAATTAGGTCTTGAAACGCTATCCATAACTACCCAGGAAAACCTAATAATAATTAACCATAATAAATAATATAATAAAAATAATTATAATAAATAAATAATACTAATAAATAATATAATATAATTAAATTATTATAATTATTGATGTATTATTGAAGTTTTGTGTAATATGGGACGAAAAAGACCAATTTCTTATGGAACCATTAAACACTGCACATTTTTGCACCCCCGTTCTTTCCTTCCTTCGCTCCCCATGCCGGCGATAGACGCATCACTTTTATCTCAGGAGCCCGAAGTGCGTGTCATCCGCGTCTCGGCGCCTCTTCAGCTGAGGCAATAAAATCCAAGCCATCCAATTATGAGGCGCGAAACCCTGCCCCGTCTAACGCCAGCGTATTGCGCAAAAAGGAGCAAAGCTGGCTTTTGCGGAACCAGCCGGGGCGAGCTTTCACCGCGGCGGGCGCACGTGGAGCGCAGTGGGCGGCGGCGGGCGCCGCTCCTCGCATCAATGCGTCGTCTCCATCCCTCTGTCTCTTCCATTCTCTCTCGCCCGTCTGCGTCTATCTCCGCCCGTACGCTTCACTCGCTTGGGCCCTCTCTCTAACATCCGTATCTCCCTGCCTCGTTCACACACCGACACACCACACACTATCTCCTCTCTTCCTTCCGCTCTCTCCCCGTTCCTCCAGCGTCTCCACCTCTCTCTCCCTCTTCTCATACATACACACACTCACACTACCGTCCTCCCCTTTTCTCCCTCGCCGTCCGTCTCTCCCTCCCTCTCTCACTCTCTGTCCATTCTCCTTCGCCCTCACTCGCCATCCATCTCTCCCCTCTCTATCACTCGCCCATCCATTCTCACTCCCTCTCTTTCACTCCGCATCCAGTCCCTCCTTCTCTATCTCTCTGTCCAGCCCTCCTTCTCTATGTCTCCTAGCCATCCCTCGCTTCTCTATCTCTCTAGTCCATCCCCATCCTTCATCCTATTCTCTCTGTCCATCCCCTCCTTCTCTATCGGCTCTGTCCATCCCCCTTCTCTATCTCTCTGTCCATCCCTCCTTCTCTCTCTCCCTTATTCTCCATCCGTCTCACTCCCCGTCCAAATTATTTTTCTCTTTACATCTCTCTCTTCCCATCCGGCCACCTCTCGATATCCACCGTCCTCTCTCGCCATCTGCCCTTCTCTCGTCGCCCGGCAGTCTAGTCCGTCCATCCGTCCGAAAATATCTCGTCGTATTCTGTCCAACTCCTCATCGTCTGTCTCTCGCCGTCACTTTCTCCTCTCTCTCTCTCTCTCTCTCTATCTCTATCTCTATCTCTCTCTCTCCCTCTCTCTTTGACTCTCTTCGAGAATTCGCGACGCCGCGTTTCCCACCGGAAGACCAAAAACTCCGGAAACGGCCTCCGCCCGCCGAACTTGTCCCGGGAGGGCAAGGCCTTCGAAAACTTTCGCGGCACCACGTTGTTTTGGGAGATACTGCTTGTCTACGGCTCTCCAGGCGATTTCTGTTTCTCGGCGGATGAATCGCTGGGTCATGACGTGAGAATCAATCCCTTTGGCCTAATTGAATAATGCAAATTTATTATATCGATAAACGTGCGGTATAATGCTGGATGTTGAATTTTTATAAATGTGTGTATGTGCTTGTATGTAATTTTGTATGGAAACTACTAACATACATACTGGGGTGTATTGGATTAATATTATTAGAGAGAGACATGGGTTAGCGAAGCAATACACACACGTTAGTCACATTTTACACTAAAGTTACTTGTAACAACTGATATAATTCCCTATTCTCATGAAAGTACAAAACATATAGAACTTCCATAATGATAACGATCAGATTATTTGTTAAATGCTCCCCTTTGTTTCGACTATCCGTATTTCCCATTCATTCACAAATCTGATTCATCTTCATTGATCCAATGCTTTTCCACTTCTTTGTAAGAATACATTGACATTCCCACCAGTTGAGTGACGAAAGCGCCTCCGTTCTAAACCGGTTTACCATCTCTTCAAATGTGCCGTTTTCTGGAGAAGAAACAGTAGTATAACATGATTAGCCTGTAATCAAATAGGTCGATTTAAACATTTCGTCTATCTAGAAAATCATCACATAAATAATATCAGTGAAATGGATAGGAAACTCGTTCTAAATTGCACTAGGTCATAATAACGCTCCTAACGCTTTGAGAATTTTCATTTGCGAGGGAGAAAAAAATCTTCCGTGTTATTGAATAAGCTGGATGACTGGATACTAGCTATGATATCTTGTATAAAGTTTTTCTTGACTGTCAAAGTGCAATTTAATATTTAATATTTGGTTGGCAAGGTTTATTAATGAGGCCGAAATAATATTGACCTTATATTGGGTTCAATTTGACGAACAAATAAATTATAAGACTATCGTTTTTAAAGAGTTCTAGTTTTCTCTTACAAAACCAAATAACTATACCTTTTTTATTTTTTTGTTTATTGTATTTTTGCATTCAGATTATGTTTTATATTATTGTCTCTGTGCTGATGACGGCTTGAATGTAGATGTATCTATCAAATATCAGTCGGAGGTTTCTATTCAGTATCAACGCACAATATTTGCTGAGGGCAAATACCTCTCGTGAGCTCTTTGCTTGTGTCACCTTTTGATGAGGTTTTGCTTTATGCAGCTCATTGAGTTGACCTCTCGATCAGCCTCCAGGGGGAGTAACTTGTCTGTTATTGCTTTGAACTCTTTGATCTTCCAACGCACTCAATAAATCAACATAAAATTCGAATGTATATCGAAAGAAACGGAGTAAATAGTAATGTGGTATAAAACATATGTCGTATTAGGTAACTGATTTTTTTTACGAAATCAGAGATCATTTTAATCATTAGATAGAAAAAGTTTGTTATTGTAAATTTGTAATAAATTCAGGAACCACCAAATATTGGCTACCTTCCAGCAATTATTGTTAGAACGAACATAAAATACTGTTGACACATAGAGCAGATTGCGAATTCTGAGACCACCAATATTGAGAATATAGGCACGAATGCAGAAAATCGTGTGCATTGTGTAGTGGGATGATCGAAATAGGAAAGTCGTTAGGCGTTCAATATTCACCAACTGTGGATTCACATGCTACCTGACGCAGGCTAACGTTGCCCGGTCATTTATCAGTCACCTAGTAGTCAAGAAAAGGAGTGAATTGCATCTACAGCGTGAAGTGGAAGTTACAGTTTTGATTGTCTTCCACGTTGTTCCAATGCCCCCTTCAAAACTCGCCTCGCTGCTTTATAGTACGCCCCGCTCCGCCTTCGTCTATCCGCCCCCCTCCACTCGCCTCGCCACGCTCCACTTCCTGCTATCCCCCCTCCCACTCCATCCCGTCGGAATTAATTTTCAACTTTGATATTTAATTACCCGAACTCTAATTGATGGTTATTTTAGCCAAACAACGAAAGCCCAGAAATCGGTATTTTCGTTCTGTGTATACATTATTCACTACCGTATTCGTTATATGCATTTTATTTTATATTTTATTTTATATTTTATTTTATATCTTATTTCATATTTTAATTTATTTATTTATTACAAAGATCCTCTAGTGGGGCAAAGGCTGCCTGCTGAGCAGGGATGGTAAAGTCGCTGGTCTTCAGACGCGCAGCTAGTCTATTATGTGGCTTAACAAAATGGCGAACACAGTGTAGTTTCCCTTCTACAATGATTCAAAATATATGTTTCTAAAAAACAACCTTAGTTTAATGTCTCTCCTTCAGCTCTTGTACACTGCAGTGAGTACAAATGTGGCTCTATTTGAATGCGGCAACTCAGCAGCACGGTTCGTTTGTGGAATTGCAATAATTAATTAGTGTGATTGTGAAGTTGAGATCCATAAATGATTTGAAATAGATGTGAGCTATAAGAAAACAAAAGGCGAAGAAAAAGAAAAACATTTCTGATGAATTCATTGGGCAACGCAAGCGGAACCACGGTGCAACGCAAGGTGAATTTGGAGTTCGTCCGGTGAACTTAAATAACAGTAATAATGGAGGAGAAATGTAATATACTGTGTTATTTTGCAGAAACGCCATATGTTCAAGTATTTTTAAATGAACGACCGTACAAAATACTCCTTCCTATGATTTCCGTATGCAAATAACACGTATCACGTAAAAGGTACGTGATATTATTACATTTTATTTCCGTGCAATAAAATTAAGCTTTAAATAGAATAATTAAGGATTATGTTCTATTTAATGAAAAGTATTTTTGGTGTGCTAATGATACTTCTAACAGAATAAGCTACAGTTGCGACGATATCGGGACACAAATGCATGTTCAATTATTTGGATTTCAGTAATTTACCATTCATTTTGTCGATTTCTCTCACTATTTTGCTAAATTTAGAAAGATTGCCAATTTAAATTATTTTTTAAAAGGTGATAAGATAAATTTATTTGATATCTCACGTGAAGAGTGATCGTCTTCTTACTTTGAAGATCGAGAGTACATAATGCATCAAGATTAGAAAAAAACATGCTGGAAAAAAAAAATTCATCTCCATCTTCTCAATTAGACAAGCAAATATTTATAATGTCAATTTGATGAAATATGCTTCAATATGGTAATGGAAAGAATCACTTTACATCTAGACTGCAACAGATTTCGTTTTGTTACGGTTCGAACACGTGCTACATTTCTGCAAGCTCCTAGGCATCACTGGGGATCTCTACAGTCACGAAACAGGTTTGTCGGATATCAAGTTTTATAAAGTGCAAAAGAAACGTAAACATTTTAGTTTGTGTAAATAGAGGTGGAAGTTCAGAGACATTTTTACAGATAAACGTCCTTAAAAAACAAAAATAGTTTTCACAAATTTATTGAAAAAAATAACAATACTCATAACAATAACCATAACCATAACAACAACAATAATAATAATATTGTAATAATAATAATAATAATAGTAATAATAATAATGGTCAAAGAGTTCGCTGCAATTGCTAACACATGACGGCAGCCCATCCAAATTACACTTATACATTACCGTCTATAGATGCCGTTCTATCGAACTATACCTTACTGTAGCGAACGTACTGTACCGTTTTCCTTCATTTACTGCTCAAAAAACGTGCTCACACAGCAGTGCGATGCATTACAGCGAAAACCCCCCAGGCACCACTCGAGGGCCCTGCAGTCGCAAAACAAGTTCTTGCAGAGAGAAGGTTCAGCGAGAGGGTCGGGTGGATTTCGCACCGCTCCAGCTTTCGTTTCGGCGGCCTTCAGCTCGGGCAAGACGCGGCTAGAGAGCTCAGGAATTGCTTTCAGGAGGTCTCGGATTCCAGCGCCGACGGAGCAGTCGCGGACTTTTCCTCGTCTTCTGAGAAACGTCCAATAAACAGTGATTCACTATACACAACGGTTCCACTGAACTCTACAGCATAGAAAACATTTCCTAGGGACACTGTGTGAAGACATAATAAAAACAACTCACTGGATAGAAAAATATACATACGTCTGTTAAAAGAAAACAATAGAATTGAACAAATGTCAATTCTAAAGCGAAAAATTCTACAGTCTTATTGAACAAAAATATTGACATAACAGAAGAAATGATACACACGTTCGAGATACTGAAAACCAAATTTCATTGACAGAACAATCTTCCTTCTGTAATACGCCTCTATAAATGTGAATTGATTTAATGCACAAACAAATGCGAATAATTTTAGTTTAACAAACGATTTTATTGCACTGGGTAGCTCATGTATTGATCACCCAAAAATAGTTTCTTTCATTTTAACAGTAATGGGCAGATCTCTACTTTTCAAAAACTGCTCTTTACCTGGTGAGTAGGATGAGGTAGAAACGCCGAAAGCACGAAGACGCGCAGGGCGCGGTGACGCGTCTAAAAGTGTGAGGATTGTTGAGAAAGATGATACTAAGGATGCTGTTTTCGAAAATGGTGTCAGTGGACGTTGTGTCTCTCTTACACGCTGAGGTGAATGTTTTCCTGCTTAGGTGAAACTGGGTCTCATTCCGTAATTGAAACAAAATATCCCGAGTCGAGGGCTGAGTCTACTGCGTAGTTTGAAAAACACAAAATTTGAAGAATTGTTAATTTTGATTTTGAAATGAAAAACAAACAAGATAACAAACATACCGTTCAACAATACAATTATTGGCTTAAAAATGTGATGCAAATTAAATGTTTCACAAACTCAAGGTTGTTTTATGTAAATCGGGAAGTCCAAAGTTTGGAGCCTGATCACCCACTTGGATATCTGTAGCCAAAACAGTAAAAGTATTTTTGACAAACAATGTAGTGAAATTCACTATTGAACATACACTACTCACTTTGAGTGACTATTACACTCGTGAAATTAAAACCAATAGTGTTTAACTATACATACAAAAGACCCCAAACACAACGGTGTAACTTAAAACGTTTATCGCTTTTTCTATCCGATTTTTCTTACACCTATTACCTCCTGGTCAATCATAATATGTGACTCTTCTATCTTAGGAGATGGTTTACATCGATCGCTATGACGATGTCCAATAATCAGCGTATGTACTATAACATAACCTCTAATTTTAACATACGTTTTCAGTTATTTTCAATATTTGACACATTTGCGATCTCTGTTTGACATAATTTCATTCGTGGAATAGTCCTATTAAATACCAATGTGGCTTTGGACATTCTCAGATAAATCCTCTCCTCGCTTCGAGTTGGAAATTTATCGACAATTTTCAAAGCACTAGTGGTATTACCTATGATAATCCCCTGTCACCTGTGGTTGTGACATACTCCTAGTGCACTCCTCCGTGCAGCGGCTGAATGCGATTTAGCAACAAAACGACTGTCGAAAATTCCCCACCATCAGGACTCGACCCTAGATGCTCGCAGTCAGAGCTGCTACAGAATCAGTAGCTGCAGAGTAAGCAGAAATATGCGTTATTAGAAGTAAAAATAAATAATTGGTCCAATTTACAAATGAGCACTGCAGATAAATATACGTACGCCTTTAGAAAAGGGATCTGGAAAACTCCAATTGAAACACTCGGAAACACTCTTCTACAGCATAGAAATTATCTCTAAAATTAAATAACACTTCAGTCAGATTTTAAAATGTCAAATGAAAGTAAATTTCAATTGTTGGAATCAAAAGTGTTTTTACTCTGTAATCTGGTTACTGAACGGTGAAATAATTGCAATAACCTTCCTACGATCAGGTAAGATGGTGTAACTAAGATTACTGTCTGTTAAAAGAGTTGTCCATCCGTAAGCAAGAATGTTTATTTCATTTAAAGTTGTTAATTTATTTCATGTTGATGCTACGTACCACAAATAACTGAATGATTTAATAAATCATTACACATAATAAAGTAAAACATTCGCCATTCAAGCACACGACGGATCGTAGGCAACAATGTTTACAGTATAAATCAGAATTTAAAAAGAAAATAAACATGAAGTAGAAATAAGTATTAAATAATATAAACATAATAAGGATTGCGATTGTTTGATAGAACAAATCTGGAAAATATGTTTTCTTATAAAGTACTATCCCTCGTCTCGCACTACTTCAGCTTGCGCCTCTATTCACCTTTCTGGATTTGGAAATGGCGGATATTATCTGGCAAACAACCAAGTTTTTAAATATTTAGAATATTAAATAAATACCTCATTCACTTTCGAAGTAACTTGGTTCTTTATTTTAACGAAGCCATTTTCAAAGAAAATATCTCCAGTAAATTCACATCTTTAGTCTATAAAGATAACGACACCCCCTAACTCATAACTTAAAATAGTTCGGAAATAATAGTTAGTTTATGTGAAGAAATACGAATATAATTCAGGTATTGGTTATGGAACATGTACTGAGATTAGGTTTCATTACGTACAGACAACACTACACGTAAACATTAACTTATTACATAACTATTTTAAAATGTTTTGTGTAATAATAATTAAAAAGACGAATATGTTCTTAAACAAATTTTAATTCTTACCTTTATCTAAATGTTTGTTGAAAATTGTGATTGTGATGTGATTAAAGCATTATTTTTACTTGGTAGAGAGAGATAGAGATAGATAGATAGATAGATAGATAGATAGATAGATAGATAGAGAGAGAGAGAGAGAGAGAGAGAGAGAGATTGAGAAATAGAGAGATATAGAGATATAGACAGAGAGGAGATGCGTTGTTGTAATTTCCCCATAAAAAGAACAACTAAAACAATAAGCAGAGTGAGGGATTTCGCAATGAAATGGACTGTACATTGTACAGTCCATTATTTGAAATTGCGGTAATGGAACAAATTGTCACGGTTTAACAGTGATTTCAAATGAACATTTTTTTGGAAACAAAAGTAAATATTTGCATTATTCGGGTGCAGAGTTCCCACTCTTCTATTTTAATAGTTGGGAAGTAAAATACCAGAAGCGTTGACACATCACAACAGTGTATTTTTATATTCTAAAATAAATGATTAATTTGCTTTTGCTGTACTCGCAAGTTTTTGCGTTTTTCACACTAAAATATTCTGTTTGTACACAAGTGTAAAAAGTTCTCCTTATTCAAAATTCCAAAATAATAATAATTACTAATATAATTTTATATTATATTATTTGTTTCTTTTCTGGCAACATCAAGTTGCGCAGAAGTTGTGCGCCAGACATTACTTCCCTCAGATTGCTATTTATTAATTAGTCTTTTGGAGTTAGTCGTGTACTTAAATATGATTTTTTGACACTTTTTTTCTGTGTGATGTTTTGAGTCGTTTATTGGGACTCTACAAACCGTATAAAATCAGGAAAGAAAGGTGAAAATAATGTCTTTACAGGTTTTAACTAACCACATTGGAAATAACTCTGTACTTAGTTTCTGAAAGGTAACGTAAGAGTAAGATCACAATGGGTTGTTCGTTCATAAATTTCGTTTGTTGAAAAGCGCCCATTTGAACTTGTATACCAGGTTTTAAGAAAATGTTTTGCATTTAATATGAAACTAATTGTCCAACATTGCATCACATACTTGCAATACTCCCCAAAAATCTGCAACCGGAAGAATTACTTTGAGGGCCTCCAGGAAACTGAAGTCTCGCACTTGCAATGATTTATTACATTTTACAACGTGCTAATTCACTTAACATAAATCTAGTTAACACATCAAAATGAAGAGACTACCTGATACTAAAATATATCTCACGGTATAATTGCAAAAAATATTCTATTCACAAAACGGCCTATCTAACGTTTCTCTTCCCTCTAATCAAAGACGGAAAAGACCATCCATATGATATCACAAGTATTTTAACAGCCACTCGTAAAACGTATCTCGCTTTCTATATAAGTTGAAAAGTATAACATCATTAGCTATATGAACTATTTCGACTAGATCGACCATCACCTCCATATCTTGAGAAAACGACATTCAACGTGCCTCGGGACACTTTAGATAAGTACAAAACGTCACAGTATGTACACATGGATTTTGTGCCTCCCATTCTGGCTTAGAAATAATATTTATTACAAAATTGTGCGGTTCGGAACAAGTATACTCATTAAAGAAATTGTTCTTGATACATACTTACGAATATATCTTGAAATATGTGAATAAACAAAAAATAAAACTTCTCGTAATTAATTTGCATTGCGTCATAAAAATGAACATACACTGACAATTCCTGTCTACGGAAAACGAGAACAGATTGTCAATATTCTTTCAGACGACTATTAGTAGGAATAAATACATTCACCCTTCCTGGCATTGATTTTGCAAGCATCCTTGTAAATTCACACACGTTTTTCTTTCATTCTTCGGCGAGAACTCTCTTGAGCTCTGGTTTCTTTTGAACATTGATTCTATACACGTCTTTCCATTTCCTGGCACACGTTTACAGCAGAATTGACATCATATGGCTGTGGAGTCGTTTCAAGACGCTTCGGTAGAAGAGGCATGTCAAACCGCGCGCGCACGAGCTACGTGCCTATCTGGGAAGCCCCTCGTTGGTGCAAGGGCAACTTCCCCCCTGTCTATTTAATAGTCAAGCATAGCCCCCAAGTATACTTCAAGCATTGTGATGCATAGGGGACGGATGTTTATGACATTTTTTTCTTTGTTTCCATGGAAAATGTAAGTGAAGCACGGTTTTATCTACAATGACCACAATTATGAAATTTTCACATCTCATATAAAGTCATATATTGGCTTTTTTTAGCTCTTTAGTAATTTTCCATAAATGTTTTATATTATGGTCATTTTTTCATGAATTTGTGTACTTTTTGTCATATTTTTATCTGTTTGATTGTACTTTCACATACTTGCTTGCAATCATCTCAAATATATTTTTGATGCCTCCTGTTATCTAATTGTTGTATGCTAAATGCCTCCTTGTAATTATTGTATCTAATTGTATCTAGTAGTATTTAATTGTTGCATACAATTGTTTATATAATTGAGGTCTCTCTTTCCAATAAATATGTATGTATGTGAATTGGTAGGGTAAACCTCATAGTAGAGGGATTAAAATAAAGCGAAGAAAGCACCACGTACGAAAGTTCGCGATAGTTTTGTCAGGTTATGTGCTAAGGTCAACCGAATCTTTCAATACTTTTAGCTGATAGAATTGTCTTCATGGCGCGCCAAAGGAGAAGAGGTGAATTGTGAATGTGCTGGATCTTTAGAGTATATTTGCAATATAATCGTTTTTGACAGAGCAGAAAAATTTTGAAGGTTTCGAAAATGCAACTAAAAACATTTAAAGTATTTATGGTCATATTTTCATATTTTTAGGTCATAAAAGCTTGCGTATTTCTAACATATTTAGGTCATAAACATCCGGACCCTACTGATGAATGAAGAACAGTCTAATTACGTTTCATTGCAACCTTTTTTGTATTCCATGATAGAGCTTGCGAGAATTCTCTAACCCATTCTTCCGGATTCCAAGCCCACCATCGGAACCTTTGTTTTTCCGTGCATCTCCAAATGCAACCGCTTGCACTACCGCCGACTGTGGCAGGCAGTCGGGGCGTGGAACTGGGTGAAGAGACCGCACCCAGCCGAGGCACGTTCCGCGTTGTTTTGCTTTCCGGTGCTCGGCGCAGCCAGCAGCAGTGGCGCCGCGCCGGCTGTTATTGCGTGTCCGGGAACCGCTCTGCGGCGCTCCCAGAAGACAATGGTCTTCCTCCGGCGGAGTTGGCGACGCTGCTGGAGGTGATATCGGTGTCGCGTGGAAAGGCACAGGCAGTGCTGAGAGCGGCAGAGTTAGATGGCCGCATACGGAGATGCCTCACCGAAAATAGTTTTAGCTGGTAGTATTATAAAATTGATGAAGAAACTTGTATATTTAATTGATAATTAAAGGTAATAGACAATGTAAGTATTTGGGAGTCACACTAACAGCAGATGGTAGAGACGAACAGGATGTGAAAAATAAAAATAAAAGAGGAAAACATCCACAACAACAAAAATACAAAACAATTGTATCTACAGTTGTATCCTACAAAAATATCCATAGTAGAATCCAGTGCAATGGAACTCAGTTATTTCAATGAAGACAAAGAAACGCATACATAGCTCTTTCATAGAAAGTACCACATTCTATGGGGGCAGAAGTCTGGACACTAACAAAAAAATTGAAAGACAAATTTCAATCAACAGAAATGATGTTCTGGCGAAGACTTTGTAAACTTTCTCTGTTAGACAAAATAAGAAATAATGAAATATGAAATAAAATGAAAATGCAAACAATCTTGAACGAGACGATAGAAATGAAACAACTAAAATAGTATGGACATATGAGAAGGTTGAAATCAGATAGACTTCTACAAAAAGTTTGGGAGTGTATACCAAATCGAAGAAGATACAGGGGAAGACTTAGAAGAACATGGAACATGGCAGTAACTGAAGCCATGGAAAAAAGAGAAATGGAGGAAAACGATGTCTGGGATAAAGAGGCATGGAAATTGGGATGTGGAAAACGGCCAAGGCTGTAAAAAACCGCTAAATAAATAGATATAACTTTTTTGTCAAGCTACTTAGTGCGCTCTTGGTAAGCAGAAACAAAATCCGGATTAAATTGAGCAGGATTAGCAAAACCGCCGGGTTGTTCAAAGTCATTATTCACTAATCACTCAGTTTTTATTTGTAAAATGGCGTATAAATATCCATTTATCAGCCCTGCAGTTCTACCGTTGCAAGGATCGAGAAATTTGATTTACGCTAACTGCAAGAAGAGGGTAGCGTCCGGTTTGTCCGTAGTGACGGAGTTTTGGAAAGTACGAAAAAGAAGTGAAAAGAACGTAAAATGTCAAAATCGGTTAACGCACACACGACTGTATATATTAAAACCGATTCAATCTTTATTTGGTTGTGTTTTATATTGTTCAATGACGAGCAACTAACGTTTTACTTCTGCACAACTGCGCTAACATGTCACACCTTTGCACAAATGTAAAATTTCATTTTTAATTAACGCTAATGCCATGTGTTTTTCTTTTATCGAGAAGGCATTACGCCGATAAAGATTTACTCACTAAAGCAAAAAACATCATCGACAAAGTCTCGTCGCACGTTTTAACAGAGCATTTGCGATCAGATTACCGAATAACTAGACTAACAAGACAGACCCACAGATGTATTGTTGCTGAAGTGTCAGTTTACATTCATATTGCCTTTGGTAACAGTTACGTAACGTGACAATAAATATATTGCACGTTATGTAATACTAATATTTGAGCTACCTTCCGCAATATGCCGTTATACTAACATTTCCTGAAACCAACTTTGTATAAAAACGAACCTTTTATGCATAAATGGCCAATAACGTTCTTCACATCTCTGAACCTACCTATATATAAATAATATTCAACAGAATTTCACATTGGTGTTTCCCATTCCTAATGTTCAATAAGATTTGCAAATAAATGAATTAAGTAAGTTTAAAGTGTGGCTCTAGCACTATTTCACCACTCGAAAAGCCATACCTTTTATGGTTATTGAGATTACCTTTTAAGGAGGTTTAGTGCTCTGGAATTGGGAGCTATAGTCTGTGCCTGTGCTTACCACCTCTTGGGGCGAACTCATCGTTCTGAATGGCATCTGAATTAACGCCATAAGTCAACCACCTGTAGGTATCCCTAGAAGTCTGGGATGTCCCCTCAAGCTAGCAACTTCCATCTTAGAGGTTCGCAGAGAAAAGAACACCCAAAAGGGTCAGAACAAGTGGCTTCTCAATTTCCTCTGAGACAAGAGTGATGAAATCAAAAGTCAAGTGGATAAACAGTATTGGAATAAACGGATAAAAGCCAATGACCGACCATGTCTGACTTGTTTAACAAAGAATTACTGCACCTGCACGCTCGACGCTAGTACAATTGATTAGAGAACATTCCTACAACAGAAAAAATGAAAAAACTATGGGACCACTAGAAAAAACCGGAGGCCAGCTTCTCTTTTGCATCCACGTGGAACTCCCGACGTGAAAACCGACAAGGACCATCTGAAACTGTTTAGGTGATTCTTATTCTCCAACAGAACTAGAACCTATTCCTAGCCTGCCTGCTCTTCGTGAGAGAAAAAACAGAACAAACACGAGCGCTTCATTTGTTCCGCAACGCACCCGAATCTTCTGCGTCCGCCAAGACTTCGCGACATCCGTCCCACTGTGAGCAGAGTGCTGCGTGTCACGGAAGCATCGTTCTAGCGCCCGAGAAAAAGATTTCCCCCAAAGCCCCTTCGTCCCAGCCCGTTCCCGCCGTCAGCCCCTCGGTCCAGGCCGTCGTCCCGTGGAGTCCCGTTAACCTGTAGCCGTTGCTCGTCTAACCTCCCGTCGCTCAGTCCGTTCATTTTTGCCGTCTCCTGTAGTCTTGTACTCCGTCCCACCCGTCTTGTCATCCAGGCTGTCTACAGTTCCAACTGTCTTAAATATCTTAACAAAGATATTGACGCTTTCGACTGTTTTTAACCAAGTTCATGTAAGTAATTGTAGATCTACATAAAAAGACATGTCCACAAAAAACTTCACAATCGAAAACTCGAGTTCTTTTAACTTTTTGAAGCGACTTTGAACAATTCTTTTAAAATACTATTTTTATGTTAGTCGTTTAATTAATCTCAAGGATGCATGCAGATACTGCAGAAAACTGTTCTTTGGTTTCATCGTTGAACACATTGTGACTGGACTTAAAAAGTGGTGATTCAAAAAATTAATTAAAAGCGGAAGGACACAAATAAAAGCATGAAAGGAAGATTTAAAGTTGGATAAATTGAAAATTTCATACCAAGTAGTCCCGGAACAGGTGAGACAAATGTGTTATCAATGACATTCCTAATCAGCTTCCGTTGTACGATTTTTCACTGCCGTAATTGTAACTAATAGCGCATCAAGATCTCTTTGCAGGACCCGGTAGTAATTGCCTCTCAGCCGACCTATTGTTTGATCGCACAATCATCATCCTGGCTTGATTTGCTTCTCAATAGCTTACAGAAAATTATTGGTAAACTATCGTCACAATATGTTATATGGAGATGGAACGTCTCATAACAAGTTAAACTAAAATAAACGTTACTACACTATTAGTAAAACGAGCAATACTGAAATCCCATTATTTTCCGTCTGTGAAATTAGAATTTGTGTATTGTAATTATTCAAAAAACTGAACAATCGAGGCATTAAATATAAATAACTGTTAAAAAGTATGAAATAACGAGAGATTGAAAGAAGTTTAGCAAGGTCAGTGCAGCACATACACGCTCACTGAAACCGATCAACTGGCCAATTCTAACTTGTGCACTCCTTCAGCGTTCATCGTAGTCTACTAAGTTTCTCACGAATATCCAAGAAGTCAAAGCAATGGTGTACGAGTGATCAAGACTAAGTGGCACAATTGGAATGTAGCACAATACGGTCCTCGGCAGCTTCTAAAATCAAGTATGAAACAACACACAGATAGTCACGTGATATACTAAACCTCAAAAGTCAAAGATGATACATAATTTATTCAAATACTGAATTCAAATTCAGACTACTTGGGCAAATGTCTCTAAACAAAATTTGAAACACAGCACTTATTAGATATTAATATATTATTAGTATTATTGATATTATATTATTAATCATTATAATGAATCTCATTACCCTAAATAAAATTGAATTGAAAGAAAATGGTCAAATATGTTTATTATCCCATAGATGTAAGTTTAATAATATTATTAATATATCTGAAACATTCACAGCTTAAAAAGGTAACATCATAGCTTTAGGTTAATAAATACCATGTACTTAGTAAATTAATTTTTCAAACTATCCAATACAGCAGAATACGTTGTGGATTTACACAATCATCTATGCCTTCAATGTATGATATGGAATATATAATATTATGTTATATATTAATATATATGATTATAATTACTCTTTGCAAATTTGAAGAGTAAATTGTTTGTAAAAATAATTTTTCAAATATGTTTCGTTTTCAATGTTTAATTGAATGAAACATGAAAAAGTATAAAAAACATTCTTTCTTTCTGAAATTTTTGGACATCAATTGCAACAGTTTTGAGACAATAGTCAAGCTTTCTGAAAGTTATATCATTTACAGCACAATATTAGATCATTGACACTGACCAACTTCTTTGTCTTCAGCAAGAAAAATTTTAAAGGGATTTGATAAAGTCTGAAAATGTTCTACAGGTTTTATATGGAGTATCTGCAAAATGATATTGAGATGTGTACCCTAAGCGCAAATATTCTTTCTTTTCTGAAACGTGAATTCAGCTCAAGTAAGCAACTGAAGATTCACCGTAGTATCTCAATATTCTTGAATCTGCTCATGGACTAAACTGGTAGACGCAATCTAACACGCTATAGAGCCTTGCTGCGAACAAAAGAAAATTATGTAAAGTCGTTGGTTTTAATAGTACGTAAAAACTCAGTCAATTTCAAAATCCGTTATCGCACAAACTGGGACACACTGCCGCCGTACGAGTTGTTGAAATGATGTAATTGACTTCATTATGTCTTTGATTATCTGAGAGGCCACATCTTGTCATTCGATGTATAAACCTGAGATAGTAAAGGACTATACATAATAAGTGGAATTGCCTTTTGCACGCATGACATGTGACTGCAGTGCAATTTCTTCAAGAACAATTCATAAAATCCGAAAATCCATTCTTGCTACGAGTACAAGAAGGTGAACTACAAAATAATTGGGAATAATACAACGGTTACAACAAATCCAGCGTAAATAACAAAATTTTGGGATTCTAATCAAATAGAACCCACAATCTTCTCCCGATCTCGAAAGTCACGAAAGGTCGATTCTGCGATTCCGTAAATACAGGGCAGAGGCATTCTCAGGTCCAACAGGCGCTTCAGTGCCTCCGTCGGGCAGAGTGCGCTTTAATCTCCGCGTCAAGCATGTAGTGCGAGGGACGGCGCGGGTGGCGGGGGCGGGTGGCGGGGCGGGCGGGCGCGGTTGGCGGGGCGGGGGCGGGGGGCGCGGCAGGCGGGGTGACGGGGCGGGCGCGCGGGGGCGCCGGAGCGGGCGCGCGGGCGGGCGTGGGCGGGGCGCGGGCGGCGCGAGAGGTCGGTTTATCCGTCCACTGCAATAGCGGCGTCCGCGGCGAAGCGGAAAGAGGCCCGCGATCAGACGGCATCGCAGCCCGTGACGCGGGGCCGCCTTGCGCGGAGCCACGAGAAAACGCGCCCCTCGAAGAGTGGCTGTGGCGCGACGTGAGAACGGCGCGGCGGTCGGAGGGAGGGTGGATGATAAGGTTGGTGAGTATTTGCGGTGTTGGAATGATTGGGTGGAGCGTGATGGTTAGGAGGATGAGGGATGGTGAGCAAATACTATTGTTTTCATAGACAAGGATAATACATGAAAAAAAAAAGTTTTCATTTGAACATCCGTGCTTTCTACCTAGTCGTGTTCGAGGGCGAGGGACGCTAAATGGAATGATATACGGATATGGAAAAAGTTTAGGAGGTAGAATAAGAAAAAAATATATGAGAAAAAATATGTAATTAAAGTTAGTGGTGAAATAGAGAAGCGGAGTAGTAAAGCTTAAATTTTTGTTTGCTGTTTACAGTAAGCAACAAAATAGTGTAAATATTTCGTCTAATAAGTAAATAATAGTTGGAAAGAATAAAACTCCCCCTCGTACAGGGAAAAATATTTGGCTAATCTCTATAATTGTCTATATAATTATGGGAAACATGTCTTCTAAATACCAACTCTTCCTTCACAAGGAGTATCCCTTCTCGGTAACAAACCGTGTTGCGAGAGCCCCCTCGTACCAGCCAAACCCAATTGCTTTCTCAAGTGATGTGTTTGTGTTGTAAGCGTCTATCTAATATGTCGAAAAAACGTGGAACGTTGGACTGCGAACCGTGAACTTCGAGCTAGAACACTTCAAGTAATATGGCTGGTATTAAGCAACAGAATATGGCTAGAAGCTAACCGCGCAAGGCAGATCCTCAATATTTGACGAAAGCCGACGCAATGAACGCACTTGAATCCTCATTTCCTTGCATTTGACTCCCCATATTTTTATGCTCCAGAAAGTAAATGTATTGACATATTATGTTTCGGGAACACAGTTCTTGATGACTAAATCTAATGACGTGGAACATTTTCTAATTAACGTCATAACAATCAGATACTCAATGTATTAAAGCACTGATAATAGAGTGATCTTGAAAATATTAACGAAAATTCAAACAAAACTGAATCTATTTCGTCGCAAATAAATCGAAGCAAAAGTACGTAGTGTAAAATAACGAGATTTAGAATTGTAACATCGTTATCCGTAACAAAAAACAATAGTTCATCTGTTCACAAACAGGCTTTTGGATGCAAACTGCAAAATTTCTTTCAAAGATTTTGGAATCTGCTCTCCATCGTTAAACTGACGTAATAAATACCGAGAGGCAAAGTGCGAAATGCTGACCGTTGCTACCCTAGTGCTAAAGTGTTGTGTATATCTCTTCAGCTCTCTTCCAAGCATTGAATCGCAATATCGCACGATCTCTTACAAGCAAAGTGAATCTCTCGGCGCGAGGTGGGTCACGGAGCGTGGCTATCCAATCGGCACCTCCCATGCATCGCGCGCCTTCAAGTCATAGCACCTTTGATCCGACGCCACGCGCTCTCCCGACACAGCTCGGCTGGATTCCGCCCCGTCCCACTTCCCTACGACCCGTCGCCCCTACCCTTGTGCAGCCACCGTTCCGTGCACCCCCTCACCCCAGCTCTCCACCGTCACCCGCGCAACCCCCGCTCACCCCCGCACCCCCGCACCCGCTCACCCCCGTCACCCCCCCTGTCACCTCCACTCACCCGTCACCCACGATCACCCCCTCACCTCCCCCCTGCTTCACCTCGGCGTCACAACACCGCTACCCCCCGCTCCCCCCCTACCTCACCCATCAGCCTCGCTAACCTACCCGCTGCATGCTCTCGCGCACCCACGCGCTCCAAACGCACGATCCATCCGCCCTTTCCCCCTTCCGCCGCCCCCCCTGTCCAAAATCGCTGTCTCGCCAATGCCCTCGTCAGCAACCACAATGCTGCACGAGAACTTCCGCAACGCTTGCCGCCCTCAGCGCGCACTCCTCCCACTGCCACACACGCTCCTGTGCCTTGTCTGGCCCCTGCTCTACGACACCCCCCCCGACCGGCACCCTGTCCATCTCTTACTGGCGCCTGTCGCCTCTCCGTCCCGTTCTCCACAACGCCTTGTCTCTTCTCCCGACATTCTACCCTCCCCTTTGCTTCACCACTCCCCACATACCCCACACCCTCACCGAAATTGACAGTCTGCTGCCCCCCACCCCGAACTTCAGTCTGACGCTGGTCGCCCAAACGCTGGCCCACGTCGTTCGCCGGCATGCCCGCGTCGCTGCAACTTGTGCGTCGACTCTCTCTAACCGGATCATAACTGATGTCACTATAGTGCTCTACCGCGAGGTTATAAGTTGAGTCCCAACGGTTGCAGATTTTGACATAACTGCAGCTAGGTCAATTATCGCTGTCTGAGGAGAAGTCAGCGCTAGCTGCTCTAATCGGTTAGTCGTGTTTTCGACAATACAATCGAATGCAGGTAGCAGTAACTACAAAGGGCCACGACTCGCGCAATCTTCCTTCCTCTTCACGATCTACCAACATAACACACTAACTACAACACTACACATGCGGAGACGCCTCAGGGCTAAGCTTGGTCCACGCAGAGGCGTGCCCCGCGGTGGGAAGATACTTGTGTGGTGAATCCCACTAGCACAGAGGTCGGCGCGTGATCTCGCCATCTAGCGGAAAAATGAACTCACCTCCAGGAAAAAATGCTTACACGTAACGCGTGTAAAACCCAAGTAGCTGAGGCGCCAGAATGGCTAACAACGAACAGCCAACAACCCATTTGGTGCTCCGCTACTGAATCCCATCTCGTCCACTGACGCCGCTCTTCCACCCACTCGCCGTTACCACACGACTGCGCCCCTCTTAATCCCTGTTCGCACAGTGCGCCGACGTCGGTCAAAGGTCACGTTCATCCCCAGAAAACAATTTCCAAATTGCGAATCACTAAGATGAAGAGTGAGTTTGCTTACGTAATTCGAACTGACAACAAAACAGAACATTAACAGATTACATAAATCAAAAATCAGTGTGGGCATTTAACATATGCGAAGCCCGGATCCTAGGTGGCAAAATATCGTCGAAGTTTTGCTGCACAGATAGCAAAGAATAATAGTAATTATGGTGCTGAAATAACAAATGCAATACTTTCGTTTTATTTTTAATCCGTTACAAAAAAGATTTCATAATAATAAGAAATTTCTGCAGAATCGAAAAAATGATTCTTTCTGCTTCATAAAAAAGAATTTTTTATGGAGTACTATGAAGTATTTTTTGGACAAATGTGCCATGAAATCGTGTTAGAAGAGTTTCGTATGAAAACGCCTAGTGAATTAAAGCATAAGACCTAATTTGAAAGACTTGAAGTTCTACAGCATTGATTAAGTACAATTCATTTAGGGGGAAATCTATGTATGAGTTTAGAGCATTCGATTTTAACAACAGACGGAGAGCACGTTTTAAAAATATACATATATTGCTTGTAAGATCAGGATCAATGAAATGTACTTCAATCAACTTTGAATTCGTTTTTGGCAATTTTGCTTAATAGCTATTATGTAATGTAATCGAGCTCGAAGAACTGCTCAATTTATAATATAAACAATAACTTCGCAAAGATATTATCAAAAAGTAAATGAAATTCTATTAAAATTCGAACGAAATAATAAAAGATAATGAACTCTAATACAGATAATATAATAATAATACATGCCATAATGATCATCAATATATGAATATATTAGTGACATATAATATAATAATAATAATCTCATATCATTACCAGTCCGAAAATTGGATCCAATACCGCCATGATCATAGAGTTACATTGATGCGTTGTGAATAAGATTACGTAAACCTAAATACAGTACGAAATTGTATCGATTAATACGAATCTTACTCTGTAGGTTTAGATCATTAAACACTAAAGGAATGATAGAGGATTCCTCCTTAAATGAGGAGTCTTGAAGAAAAGAGGAATTGAAAGCGAGAGGACGGCGATTTAGTCACCGAAGACAGTTAAATACAACGTTCTTGTTGATCGAGAGAACTTTGCGGTAGCTAATTTGCCCACAGGAAAATAATTTTCAGTTCTCAACAGTTAATAAGATAGATCTTTCTAGTCTATTCGACAAAAACATTCTTTACAACGCTTTAATAATGAGAAACCTGCATTGGTGTTCTTTTCATTCGGAAGTTTAATGAGTAGTTTATTTATGTAGTAGTGTGACCGTTACCATATGTAGTTGTGAATCGCAATAAAGCTTGTATCGAGAAGGTCCTAAGTTGTAACTCTTGGAGTGAATTGTCACCATTAAAAGACTTACTGAAGGTTTATCTTCTTATTCTCTTGACTTTCCAAAATGCAGGGAGTGAGTGTTTCCAAGAATTTATATATCACAAAAAAATACTGAACATTTACATGCAATATTCGTTATGTGGTTCTAAACAAAGCACTTGAAATGTAAGAATTGGGCCACGTTAAAATTGATTTGTTGGTGTTGTGTGAAGTCACAATACACCCCGTTACAACTTCACTAACAGACAACTGATAACATTATTTTGGACTATCTTGGTGTTCCACTGTCCGCGATATTAATTTTACATAATACAAAACTTTTCACGAGTCTAAATTAATAGATTGCGCGTCTCTCAGAGTACTACTGCTCTCAATCCTAACATGACATCGCATCATAACCATAGCTGTATCGTACTATAGAGCATCGATGACTAATCATACAATCTTTTGATGCAGCTTTTGGTGAAAACTACATTCTACACTCTCTTACTAGAAACCAATGTTCATTCTTACAACTCAATTGCGTGTCACTACGCGGTCTTCACATTGAACCTGAGCTGCGTCCCAGGCGAGTACGTCGGTCAGAACAAGCGGCGGGGCCTAGCGCAGACAGTAGACACAGCGCAGCTAACAAAGACATCCAGACGCCGGCCGGACGACTTGACAAATGAGGGCGGCGTAATTAGGGAGGTGCTCTCGGGGTTGGGAAGGAAAATGTAGGAGCGGAGTGGGATGAGGCCTGCGGGTGGGCGAAGGAGGAAAGGCGGGGCTGGACGAGTATGGAACAGGAGGGGGGACAGAGCGCGCCAGATACAGGAGACGGGCAGAGCGGACAAATGGGTCGGGAGGAAAGAGGAGGGGCGGGGCGGAGATTGGAGGACAGCTGGAGCGGGAGGGGAACAGCGGTTGGACAGAAATGGACAGAAGAGGGGAGAGACAGGGACGGGCAAAGCCGGGACATGGGTCGAAGCAAGAGGGCTCGAGCGGTGCGCGGAGATGAGGACACAGCCGGTAGCGGGAGGGGAAGGACTGGCGGGGCTGAAAGAAATGACAGGAGAAGGGGACAGGTGGCCAGAACAGGGGGCAGAGCGGGAGCCATGGGTCGAGGACGAGGGAGGGGCATGGGTGGAAGGAGACAGCTGGAGCGGAGGGGAACTAACGGCGCGGACGAAATGGACAAGGAGAAGGGCGCGACGGGAGCAGGCAGAACAATGGGTCGGGCGCGAAGGGAGAATGGCGGGAGCAGAGAATCGGAAGCAACACGGTTCGGAGAGGGAATGGGGGGAACTCCGACATAAATGGTCAGGGACGGAGGCAGGAGCACAGACAGAGGGGGCATAATGAGCCGGAAGCGAGGGGCGGATGCACAAGTAGTGGGCAGGGAGGGGGGGACGAGAAGGGAGGGGCAGTTGGGTGAGTTCGTGAAGGAGTGGGTGGGGAGGATAAGGGAGCGACGGCGGCAGAGCAACGCCTAGAAGCTGGAGCGGAGGTGTGTTGCAACGAGGCTTCTCACTCCATCCCCGCGAGTAAGGGAGCAGTTCATTACGTTGAGGTCCATTGCGTTGCTAAGGTGGAGCCTTTGGGTAAGTCCTCGTCTTCTAATTGCCCGGAACTCATTTTGAGATCGTAGCCTTAACAAATGCTCGTTGTGATACTTTGTTTGCAACAAATAGCAAAATTTCGAGCTCTATTCAAATATGTGATACTACTCCGTTCGCGTTGCGTATGTGTTACTGAGATTAAATTAAGATCTTAGAAACCCTATTTTAAAGCTTAATCAAAAAGATTTTAATGAGTTTGAAATTTTTGATTTATTAGGCATATTTAAAAATCAAGATTTTGGGGCATTCAATATCACCATTTATAGCCTCGTACTTGCTCTATCCGACGTAAAAAGAAGAAACAAATTAAAGAGCTTTCAAGAATATTTTGTATATAATGTAGAGGTATTAATGTAAAGTATGGAAAAAAGTTAAAGATCCGTTGTGAATATCAGAAGAAGTGCATCAACAACTCCATCGAGAATTCTTTGGAAGAATGCATTTTTTGAAGATTATGGATTTAGTTAGGATGGTTGTGTCACGGAAGAGACAGGTGATATCAAAATAGATTTTTCGCTATCAAGGACCCAAAAGCTATTATACTTCGTCAATACAGAGATTGTTTTTGAAAAACTTCATAACTTTCTCTAGTGTACGCAAATGAGAAAGTAATTAACCGGAAACTGGAGTAAAGGTCAACCAACTCTTCACGCACTAACGTTAGATATTACTCGCTTACGAAAGTACCCCACAAGTAAGCCATCATACTGTCAGATTTATGCTGATTCATGGAAGTGCCTTGAGCTTCCTTTCGAATGCTATAAATGATGACCAATGGAATATTTCGGGCGAAAAGCAAACGTCGATGAGCTTTCGCGCAATCCAAATAAAAATAGCATCTCCGACGGCCATTAAATCTGCAATCTTGAAGAATGGATTGCTTTCGCTCTTGACCTGCATCGCTTGCCGACGCTCGAGAGGCAGATCGTTTATACTTCGCTGCTTATAGGAATATTGCTGTCAGAAGTGTGAATTAATGTACAATACGTCCAACTAAACGCTGTAAATAGAACAGGGATTTACTTTACGCGTATCTCAAATATAGATTCATTGAAAAAACTGTGCGTAACAGCACCTACTAAATTAGAACACAAGAGCTAGCGTTGAACTATATTCTCTCAAAGAGGATAAAGAAAATGTATAAGCGATGGGATTCGAACCCCGGACGAATGAGGTTAACTGAACACCATGAGCTATGACAACAATAAGCCTGCCATTTATAATCATTATTGAAAATTCTTAAGTGCGGGTTTTCTAAAAATATTATACAACAACAACGTTAAACATTTGAAAAAAAATATTCAATTTTGTTTAAATTTGCAAGCGTCACACGGGATATCCACGTGCATGAGTAAAGATATCTAGGTAAATATGTGATTAATAATGAAATGGAAGTATGGTCGTGGTTGAAAAGGGGAAGTGAGTAAGAGTATAGTAAGAGGTAGACGTTGAATATGGTTCGTAGGAAGAATAAAAGGTAGGATAAGGAGAGATAAGAAATAACGGAGAAGGCAATATATTGCCGAGACCTCTTGTCCGCAACAAATAAGGCAAGCGATCAATTAAAACTTGAATCAGGAGGAACAGAGCTGAACCTCGGTAGCTGCGGGCCACCCCAATATATGTATTCATATAATTGCTCGGCGTTTCCGATGTTGATTTCCGAAACAAACGCGGTAAGGAACAGGATAATTAAAACTTTTGAAGCATCCAGATTATTGCGCTACCTGTAGTTCTTGAGGCAGACAAATAATACGAAGAGTACGCAGTAAAAAAAAGAAAAACTAATGCGTTGACTCACTAAAGTGAAACAACGAGCGAACCTTAAAAAGCCGAGATACTTCCCAGCTGCTGGATTCTCAGGGCATCACGGAACAGGAACGCGACGACGCGCCGCTGCTCAGAAACAACGGGAGTTCGCGAAGCAGAATGTGGAAAGGCTAGTGAAACAGTGCCTGAGCGACGGAAAGGAAGCGAGTTCCTGGCTTGTGGCGTTCATTTCAGCCCGGGAATAAGGGAGCGAAATGAAAGAGGAGCTGAAATCTAACGTGGAAAGAGAGCTGCGAATGCAGCAGAACTCGAACTCGAGTTTGAAAAGCGAAGATCAAATCGGTGTTAAAGAGATTTTGTAGAGGCTTGGAGTGTGCAGTGCTTACCAAGTATGAATACTAGAACACACAAAATAATATTGATTCTGGCATTATTGAGGAATCGTTGTACTTGCAAATACCGGTTTTGAAAAATGTAATATAATTCTTTAATGTTTATATTGAATACAATCTCGTCTGTAGATGAGACACAATATGAGTAATAATTTTTGAAACAGACAATAAAAAATTCTGATAGCTGTACGTGAAATCATAAACGTACACATGAAGTTCAAAATCATTAAATTCTTCTCATGTTAATAAAATGTTAAAAATAAATTGGGTGTGACATTTTCCTTCTTTATTTACAATTCACCCATATCATCTACGACCTTGATCTTGTTTTGTTTGACGCTCAAAAAATGCGAAAAGTCATGAATGAAAAATATTAAGAAAATAAGTAAAAATTAGTAAAAATTCGAAAGAATATTTCAAACACAATTCAGAGATTTCTAATAGATTCAAATACAACGCAAATATGCCAAGGATTCAAAATCAATTTGAACGTCTCGTTAAAAGTTTTTTGAATTACTGGCATCTGTGAGATTGCTCAAAGAGATGATAGACTGCTGTTGGTATATGGTAGAATAGAGAGTTCACATAGATTTATAAACAAAAATGTATGAAACTTTCAATATTGAAAGCGTCACGCTTCAACAATACGTTGTGCAAATGTGACTTGTTTATTTTATAATGGTCAAATAAAATATTTCATAATAATATATAGTTTATGATCATTAGTTTGAATGAAATCTTAAAAGAGGATATGTCCTTTGAGGGAAAGCGCACAAGGCCATACTACGAACACTACGCGCCACGGACGCCTCAGTATCCAGAAAAACATAACGTTAAGAATCCCTATTCCGTTCAATGAACCTGTTGGTATTGTGAAAGTGCTACTCCGAGTGAATGTTAGTTCAGTCAATACTTAGGTTAGAAGAAAGAAAGGATGAAAGAATGAGAGACAGAATTGATAGAGTCAGGCTTAGAGACAAGAAAGATACAGAGAAGAAGAGGAGAGAGAGAGAAAAGAGAGAAGAGATAAAGATAATACACAGGTAGAGAGATGATAAATAGTAGGTTGAGAAGTAGAGTGAGTGCAGAGAAAAGTAATACGGTAGCAGAGAGAGAGAAGGAGATGGGGCAGGGAGAGAGAAGGGAGATGTGAGGGAGAAGAGAAGAGTGCAGAGAGAGAGGAGATGAGGAGAGAGAGGAGATGGGCAGGGAGAGAAAGAGATGGGTGCAGGGAGAGAGAAGGGGAGGGTGCAGAGAAGAGAAGGAGATGGTGAGGAGAGAGAGAAGGAGAGGGTGCGGAGAGAGGAAGGTCAGGAGAGGAGAGGTGCAGGAGAAGAAGGAGAGGGTGCAGGAGAGAGAGATGGAGAGAGAGAGAGGAAGTGCAGAGAGAGAGAAGAGATGTGTGCGGAGAGAAAGACGGAAGGGTGCAGGGAGAGAGAAGGAGAAGGCAGCAGAGAGAGAGAAGGTGCAGAATGAGTGAATGGGAGGAAGAGAAGAGATGGGTCAGGAGAGAGAAGGACATGGTGCAGGGAGAGAGAGATAGGCTGGGAAGGTGTCAGAGAGAGACTGGCAGAAGAAAGACATGGGTGCAGGAGAGAGAGAATGGCCGGTGCCCCACCGCCGCCCCAGTAGAAGAGAACATGGTGCAGAAGGAGAGAAGGTCAGAGAGGTGGATGCAGAGAAAAGAGATGGTGGCAGAGAGAAGAAGTGGTGCAGAGAGAAGGCAGCACCTCGGCAGTGCCCCCCCCCAGAGAGAAGAGATGGTGCAGAAGAAGGAGATGTGCAAGAGGAGCATGGAGTGAAAGGTGATCAGAGTGCAGATGGGTCAGGGGAGAGAGAATGGGTAGAGGATAGAGAGAGATGTTGGAGAGAAGAAGAAAGCAGAGAATAGATAAGAGGAGAGAGAGAGAAGATGAGGATATTTAGAGGCTTCCGAGCGCCTTGACTCCGAGACCCGGATTGGATGTGCGAGAGCGGATTGCGCTGAAAGTAAACAGCCTTCGCGCACGGTCAGCAGCTGGAGAACTCTCCTGCCCGCCCCCCCGAGCAGATAGCGAATCTTCCGTACGGCACGCAGTGTACGATGCCATGTTGGGACGCAGATCGGTTAGTGGAATATAGCCAGCGGTAACTGCGCGTTTCTCTCACGAACGCAGCTTGCTTTGTATGAAATAGCGCCGATGTGAACCCGCGCGCAGTCCTGGTGGAGAAGAACAAACTACCGTTTAACCATGTTTCTGTCGCGTCCCACGGGTCGCGATCAAGCACGCTCGCGGAACCTCGCCGTCTTTTCGTTCTCCGACGCTAGAATCGTGCTTACCGTACAGCAGCGTCAAGTGGAGAGTCGAATTTGGCTAGACTCAGACAGTATGGCTGGCTCTTTGCGTTTATTTCTAAATGTACACTGAGTTTTGTTTCCTGATGGGTTTTTCTCTCCGTTAAAGCAGGACAGTATGCGAACGTTCTATTGCTTGTAAAAGAATCACTTTAATTCCTAATGTTTAGTCCCTGAGTTTTTCACGATTCCAGGATGAAAAAGATACTTGTCACTCGTTTTCTAGTTGTCGCCTATTTATCAGTTTGGAGATTCCCTATAATTGTACCTAAGGCTGAGCTGATTCACATGGTGGATAGCTCTTGTTCCAAACAGACGTAGACTGGT
This sequence comes from Gryllus bimaculatus, assembly GCA_017312745.1. NCBI lineage: Eukaryota > Metazoa > Arthropoda > Insecta > Orthoptera > Gryllidae > Gryllus > Gryllus bimaculatus. The sequence goes on from BOPP01000145.1 coordinate 2,734,680, forward strand.
CTTCATTCTGCTTTTATCCGTTATTCCTAAATGTTTATCACACTGATTTTGATTCATCACTGACTAGAGGAACCTTGTCAGAGCACGTTCTGGAAGCATTCATCTGTCGTGGTGTCTTTCTCTGCGAAGCTCTAAGATGAAGTTGCGCTAGTGAGGGATCCAAGATCTGGGAGTACCTACAGGTGGTTACCTAGGGTTAATTCAAGATGCATGTCGACTCAGCAGTCGCCCCAAGTGCGTGAAGACAGGCACAGGCTAAGCTCCAACTTCCAGAGCACAAAAACCTCCTTAAAAGATAATACATAACCTAAAAGATAATGGCTTTTCCAAGTGGTGAATAGTCTACAGCACACTTTAAATATATAATCATTATTTGCAAAATCTATAACATTAGAATGGCACACCCATAGGAATTATGTCCTGATTATATATAATGTAGTTCAAATGTGAAGACAACGTATTGGCATTTAGCATAAAAGTGTTCTTTTCTTTAACAAAGGGTTTAGGGAAAATGTTAGATACACGCATATTGCAGAAGCTAGCTAAATATTAGTATTACATAACGTGCAATATATTTATATAAGCACGATCGTAATGTTCAAGCAATATAGAATGTAACTGACACTTCGAGCAACAATACAACTGATGGGTCGTCTTGTTATCAAGATATTCGGTATCTTGAGCGAAAGCTCTGCTAAGTCACGAAATGTCGATGCATGTTTTGCTTTAGTGAGTAAATTATCGGCGTAATCCTTCTCGATTAAAAGAAAAAACATGGCATTAGCGTTAATAAAAATGACATTTTACATTTGGCAAAGGTGTGGAATGTTAGCGAGTGTGCATTGGGGTAAAAGTTACCTTGCTGTTCATTGAATCATATACGTTAAAACAAACTCAAATAAAGAGTTGAATTCCGGTGTTTAGTATATATAAGTCACTGACAGTCTGTGTGCGCAAATCGATTTTGACTATTTACGTTTTCTTCACTATCTTTTTTTTCTGTACCGAACAACCGTCCACCGGACATAACGATCGTACCCCTCTGCAGTTAGCTAAAAGCAAATTCTCGATCTTTGCAAACGTAGAACGACAGGGCTGATAAATGATTTATAACGCTTTTACAAATAAAAACTGAGTGATTATGAATAATTTCAAACCGGCGGTTTTGCTAATCCTGCCAATTTACCGATTTTGTTTCTGCTACCAGACGCACTATAGCTTACAAAAAATGTTATCATTATTTAGCGTTTTTCAGCCGTTGGCGTGTTTCCACAATCCAATTCATGCCTCTTTATCCCAACATCGTTTCTCCATTCTCTTTTTTCCATGGTTAGTACTTGCCATTTTCCATGCTTCTTCGAGTCTTCCCTGACTTCTTCGATTTGGTTATACGCACTCCCCAAACTTTTTGTAAGCTCTATCTGATTTCAACTCTCATATGGTCATACATTTTAGTTGTTTATTTTCAACGCCGTTCAAGATTGTTGCATTTCATTTTATTCAATATTTCATTATTTTATTTTGTTAGACAGAGAAAGTTGACAAAACTTCGCAAAATAATTCTGTTGATTTGCAAGTTTTTTCAATTTTTTGAGTGTCAGACTTCTGGCCCATAGAAGTGTACTTTCATGAAGGACGCTATATATGCGTTTCTGTGTCTTCATTGAAATAATGAGTCCATTGCAGCTGTATTCTACTATGGAATTCTGGTAGGATAACATTTATAGAACAATGGTTTGTATTTTTTTGTTGGATGTTGCCTTCTTTATTTTTATTTTCACATCCGTTCGCCTACCATCTGCTGTAAGTGGACTTCCCAAATACATTGCATTACTATTAATTTAATACAATTAAATATACAGTTTCTTCATCAATTATAATACTACCAGCTAAAAACTATTCTTCGGTGAGCATCTCCGTATGCGGCATCCTAACTCTGCCTGCTCAAGCATGCCTGTGGCTTCCAACGCGAAACCTATACAATCCAGCAGCCGTCGCAACCTCCGCCGGAGGAAGACAATTCTTCGGAGCGCCTGCAGACGAGTTTCCGTAACAGCGCAAAACGCCGGCGCGCCACTGTGCTGGCTGCGCCGAGCACCGGAAAGCCCAAAACAACGCGAAAGTGCCTCGGCTGGGTGCGGTCTCTTCACCCAGTTCACAGCCCGACCGCCTGCCACAGTCGGCGGTAGTGCAAGCGGCATTTGGAGATGCACGAAAAAACAAAGGTCCGATAGGGCTTGGAATCCGGAAGAAGGGTTAGAGGAATCTCGCAAGCTCATCCAATGGAAACCCCAAAAAGTTGCCTGAAACGAAATTAGACGTGTTCTCATTCATCAGGCGGGTCCGGATGTTTCTGACCTATATATTAGAATACGCAGCATTTATGACCTAAAAAAATAGAAAATAGGAAAATGCAACTAAAAACATTAAAGTCGTATTATAGTCATATTTTCTATTTAGTCAGTAAATGCGTGCGTATTCTGACATATATGGGTCAGAAACATCCGGACCTACTGAGAAATGAAGAAGGTTCCCCTTTAAAAATTTTACGTTTTTTTTGTCAAATTGCACCTTTTTTGTATCCAATTGAAGAGCTTGCGAGATGTCTTAACGTCATTCTTCCGGATTCCAAGCCACCACGTAACCTTTAGTTTTCGTGCATCCAATGCAACGTGCACACCGCCGACTGTGGCAGCGAGCCGGGGCGTGGAATGGTGAAGAGACCGACCAGCCGAGGCACGTTACGCGTTGTTTTGCTCGGTGCTACGGCGGCAGCCAGCAGCAGGCGCCGCGCGGCTGTTATTGCGTGTCGGAAAGTCTGCGCGCTCCAGAAACAATGGTTCCTCGCGAGTGGCGACGCTGCTGAGTGATTCGTGTCGCGGAAAGGCACAGCAGTGCGGAGAGGGCAATGTAGATGCGCAATACGAGATGCTCACCGAAAATAGTTAGCTGGTAGTATTATAAAATTGATGAAAGAAACTTGTATATGAATTGAAATAAAGGTAAAGACAATGCAAGTTTTGGGAGTTCACACAAAAAGCAAATGTAAGACGAACAGGATGTGAAAATAAAAATAAAGAGGAAACACATCCAACAACCAACAAAAAACAAACAAGTGTATCTACAGTTGTATCCTACAAAAAATATCCATATAGAACCAGTGCAATGGGAACTCAGTATTTCAATGAAGAAAAGAAGCATATAATGCCTCATAAAAAGTACACATTCGATGGGGGCAAAAGTCTGGCACACTAACAAAAAAATTGAAAGACAAACTTCAATCACAGAAATGATGTCTGGCGAGACTTTGTCAACTTCTCTGTCAGACAAAAATAAGAAATGAGAGAATATGAATAAAATGAAAATGCAACAATCTTTGAACGAGACGATAGAAATGAAACAACTAAAATAGGTATGGACATATGAGAAGGTTGAAATCAATAGTACTCTACAAAACATTTGGGAGTGTATAACAAATGAAGAAAGATACAGGGAAGACTTAGAAGAACAGAACATGAGTAAACTGAAGCCATGGAAAAAAGAGAAATGGAGAAAAACGATGTCTGGAAAAGAGGCAGGAAATTGGGAAGTGAAAACGGCCAAGGGGTAAAAAACGCTAAATAAATAGAGATAATTTTGTGAAGCTACTTAGTGCGCTCTTGGTAAGCAGTAACAAATCCGATTAAATTGAGCAGGATAGCAAAACGCGGGTTATGAAAGTATTATCACTAGACCAGTCGTTTTTATTTGTAAAATGCGTATAAATATCAATTATCAGCCTGTAGTGCTCGTGCAAGGATCGAGAAATGATTTACGCAACTGCAAGAAGAGGGTAGCGTCCGGCGTGTCCGTAGTGACGACAGTTGGAAAGACAAAAAGAAGTGAAAGAACGTAAAAAGTAAAATCGGTAACGCAACACCGACTGTAATAATAAAAAACCGATGTCAATCTTTTGTGTGTTTTATATGTCAATACGAGCAACTAAGTTTACTTCGACAACTGCGCTACATTCACACATTTGCAAAAGTAAAATTCATTTTTAATTAACGCTAATGCATTGTGTTCTTTATCGAGAAGCATACGCCGATATAAAGATTTACTCACCTAAACAAAAAAAAATCATCGACAATTCTCGTCGCACGTTAACAGAGCATTGCGATCAGATTACCAGAATAATAGAACTAACAAGACGAACACAGATGTATTGTGGCGAAGTGTCAGTTACATAATTGCTTGGTAACAGACGTAACGTGACAATAAAATATATGCACGTTATGTAATACTAAATTTGAGCTACTTCGCAATATGCCGTGATAAGCTAACATTTCTGAAACCAACTTTGTATAAACGAAACCTTAGGCATAAATGGCCAATAACGTTCTTCACACTTGAAACTACCTAATATAAATAATATTCACAAATTCACATTGTGTGCCCATTCTAATGTTCATAAGAGCAAATAAATGAATAAGTAAGTTGAAAGGTGCTCTAAGCACTATTTCACTCGAAAAGCATACTTTAGGGTATTAGATTATTTTGAAGGAGGTTTAGGCCGGAATTGGGAGATAGGTCGTGCTGTGCTACACTCTTGGGGGAACTCATCGTCTGAATGGCATTGAATTAACGCATAAGTCAACCACTGTAAGGTTCCTAAAGTCTGGGATGCCCTAACTAGCAAACTTCCCATCTAGAGGTTCGCAGAGAAAGAACACCCATAAAGGGTAGAACAGTTGCTTTCTCAATTTCCTCTGAGACAAGAGTGATTGAAAATCAAAAGTCAATGGATAAACAGTATTGGAATAAACGATAAAAGCAAAGACCGACATGTCTGACGTACAAAGAATTACGCACCGCAGCTCACGCTAGTCAAATTGATTAAGAACTTCTAAACAAAACATGAAAAAACTATGGACCAGTAAAAAACGGAGGCAGCTTCTCTTTGCATCACGTGGAATCGACGTGAAAACCGACTAGCGACATCTGAAACGTTAGGTGATTCTTTATTCTCAACAAAACTAGAACCTATTCTAGCTGCCTGCTCTTCGTGAAGAAAAAAACAAGAAAAACGAGGCGCTTTCATTTGTCGCACGCACCGAATCTCTGCGCGCACGACTTCGCGACATCGTCCACTGTGAGAGAGTGCTGCGTGGTCAGGGAAGCAGCGTCTAGCGTGTGGGCGGGGGAGGGCCGGAAGAAGAGGGAGGGGGTCGCACGAGGCGGCCGTCGACCGTGGGAGCGGAGAAAGTGGACGCGTTGCTTCTCTCCACCCGTCGCATGCGCGTCGTGGGCTCCACGCAGATTCCGGGCATTTCAAGTATGGTCAAAGAGACGAAAGCTGCGGCGAAGAGGACCGCGCTCTAAAATACTACAGGAACATAAACTCCCTCTCTCTCCGATCTAGTTCATCCTCTCTCGCCGTATGACTATCCGTTCCTCGCTCTCTCTCTTCTCTCCTCTCTCGTTCTCTCTCTCTCTCTGCTCTCTCTCTCTCACCATTCCTACTACCCTGCCATCTCCTCTCATCACCATCTCCTTCTCTCCCTGCACCATCTCCTCTCTGCAGCCATCCCTTTCTCGCACCCCCCTTCGCTCGCACCATCTCCTCTTCGCCCATCTCCTCTCTCTGCACCACTCTTCCTCTGTACCCATCTCTTCTCTCTCACACATTCCTCTCTCCTGCACCATGGTACTTCTCTCTCTCTCGGGCACCATGTCTTCTCTCTGCTCTGACCCATTCCTTCTCTCTCCCTGACCCACTCCTTCCTGACTTCCCTGCACTCATCTCTTCTCCTCCCTGCACCT
>BOPP01000145.1:2740506-2758905 GCA_017312745.1 Gryllus bimaculatus
AAGCATCGGCGCGTTCTTATGCGTGTGGGGCGAGGGGGAGGGACGGAAGAGAGGAGGGAGGGGGTTCGCCACGCAGGCGCTGCCGTGCGACCGTGGGAGCGGGAGAAAAGTGGGACCGCGTTGCTTCTCTCCACCACGCGCAATGCGCGCTCGTGGTGCCCACGCAGATTCCGGCGCATTTCAACGTAATGGTCAAAGAGACGAAAGCTGCGGCGAAGAGGACTCGCGCTCCGTAAAATACTACAGGGAATCATAAACTCCCTCTCTCGCCGTCTCGTTATCCTTCTCGCCTATACTCTCTCCGCTCTTCTCTTCTATCGTCCGTCTCTCTTCTCTCTGCTCTCTCCTGCTGCAACCATTCCTACTCCCTGCTCCCCATCCCATCTCTCTCCTGCACCATCTCTTCTCTCTGCACCATCCCTGTCTCTCTGCACCCACTCGCTGCCTTCTCTTGATCTCCCTCTCTGCACCCACCTTCCTCTGTACCTCTCTTCCTCTCACCACATTCTCCTCACCTTCTTCTCTCCCTCGGGCACCCATTTCTTCTCTCTGCTCTGCCCATTGCCCTCTCTCCCTGACCTCCTTCTCTTCCCTGCACCCATCTCCTTCTCTCCTGCACCTTCCTCCTTCTCACCGAACTCTCTAATTCTCCTGACTCCTACCCTACTCTCCTGGAACGCTCCTGTCCTAGTCTGATTTCTCGCTCTGCTTACCATCATCCTTCCACTGCACTTCCTATCTACTTCCTCACTCCCTCTACTCTCTGACCCTTCTTCTTCTTTTCCCTACTATTCCTTCTCTCCTGTACCATCTCTCCTTCCTGCACCCTCCTGTCTGAACCATCTGTTTGCGCTCGCATCTCTTCTCGTTACTCCTCTCCTTTCTCTCTTCTCCCTGCCCTTCTCTCTCTCTCTCCTCCATCTCCTCTCTCTGACGCCTTCTCTCTCACACATCTACTACCTGATTCTCAACGTACTGTGATAATTTTCACTCTTTCGTCTCTTTCTTCTCTACTATTTCCTGATCTTAGCTACTCGTTCAGTTCTGTCTCTCATCTCATCCTTTCTTCTTTCGTAACTTAAGTAATTGACGAGAGCTAAATATTCACTCGGAGTAGCACTTTCACAAGATACTCAACCTGGGTGGTGTCATTAGTACCAAATCACACGAAATAGGGATTCTTAACGCTATGTTTGTTCTGGAATACTGAGGTGCGTCGTGGGCGTAAGTGGTTCGTAGTTATAGGGCTTGTGGCTCTCCCCCTCAAAGGAACATATCCCGCATTGTAAGATTTCAAAGCATAAATGCATAAATTAATCATTTTGAAATACATTTATTTGGACCATTATTTAAAATAAACAAGCAACATTTGCAACAAAGTATTTGTTGAAGCGGTGAACATTCCAATATGAAAGTTCATACATATTTGTTTATAAAATCAAACTTGAAAATCTGTGGTTTCATATTACTATCATATAAACAATAACACACATCTAATCATCTTTGAGCAATCTCAACAGATCCAGTAATTCAAAACAACACATTAAACGGAGTAAGTCAACGATTGATATTGAATCCGTTAATAGTTGCTGCTTGTATTTGAATCATATTAGAAATTCTCGAATTGTTGTTTTTAAATATTCTTTCAGAATTTTCACTAATTTACTTTAATTGAATTTATTATCATTCATGACTTTTCGCATTTTTATGAGCGTCAAACAAAACAAAGTACGAAGTCGTAGATGATATGGGTGAATTGTAAAATAAAAGAAAGAAAAATGTCACAACCGAATTTTATTTTAACATTTTTATTAACAGAGAAGAATTAAATGATTTTGAACTTCATGTGTACGTTTATGATTTCACTTACAAGCATCATCAGAATTTTTTATTGCTGTTCACAAAATATATACTCATATTGGTCTCATCTACAGAGAATGATGTATTCATAATAAAACATTAAAAGAATTATTCTTTTCAAAACGGTATTTGCAAGTCAAACGATTCCTCAATAATGCCAGAATCAAATTATTTTGTGTTTCTAGTATTCATACTTGGTAGCCTGCACACTCAAGCGCTCTACAAAAATCTTTAAACACCGATTTGATCTTTCGCTTTCAAACTCGAGTTCAGAGTTCTGCTGCATCGCAGCTCTCGTTCCACCCGTAGATTTCAAGCTCCTCTTTCATTCGCCCTTATTCTCCGGGCTGAATGAACGCCACAAGCCAGGAATCGCTTCCCTTTCCGTCGCTCAGGGCACTGTTTCACCTAAGCCTTTCCACATTCTGCTTCGCGAACTCCCGTTGTTCTGTAGCAGCGATCGGGCGCGTCGGCGGTTCCCTGTTCCGTGATGCCTGAGAATCCAGCAGCTGGGCAGTCATTCGGCTTATTTAAGGTTCGCTCGTTGTTTCACTTTAGTGAGTCAACCGCATTTAGTTTTTCTTTTTTTTACTGCAGTAACTCTTCGTACTATTGTTCTGCCTCAAGAACTACAGGTAGCGCACATAACCTGGATGCTTCAAAAGTTTAATTTCGTCCTTCCGCCGTTGTTTCCGGAACAATCAACATTACGAGGACCGCCCGAGACAATTAATGGAAATAATATATCTGGGGTGGCCGCAAGCAACCGAGTCAGCTCTCTTCTCCTGAAATTGCAAGTTTAATTATCTGTGCTTATTTGTTGCGGACGAAGGTCTCCGGCAATATATTGCCTTCTGTTATCTCTTATCTCCTTTTATCCTACCTTGCTTCTTCCTAACCGAACCATATTCACGTCTAGCTCTTACCCTATATCTTACTCTCCACCTTCTCAACACGTACGACCTCAAGTTCATTCATTAATCACATCATTTATTAAGATATATACCTTACAATGCACGTGTGTATCCCCTGTGTGACGCTAATAACAAAATTGACATTGATTTTTTCAGAATGTTAACGAGTGTTGTGTTAATATATTTTGAAAACCGCACATAGAGAATGTTATAATAATTATTATAAATGGACTATTGTGTCATTAGTGCAGGTGTCAGTTAACTCATTCGTCCGGGTTCGAACCAGTCGCTTATCAATTTTCTGTTAATCCTCTTTGAAAGAAATAATTCTAACAGCTAACTGTGTCTAATTTAAGTAGGGTGTTAGCACCAAGTTTTCAATGAATATATACTCTGAGATACGCGTATAAGTAAACTCCTGTTCTATTTAACACGTGTAGTGGCGTATGAGTACATTAATTCACAGGTCGACGAGCAATACTAAAGCGCGTAGTATAAAACGTATCTGCCTTCTCGAGCGTCCGCCAAGCGATGCAGGTCAAGGATGCAAAAGCAATCCTCATTCCAAGATGCAGATTTAATGGCCGTCTGGAGTTGATTCGCGAAAGTCATCGACGTTTGCTTTTACGGGCTCCGACAATATTCCATGTTCATCATTTAAGGCATTTCAAAGGTATAAGTAAGTGACGTCCATGAATAGCTAAGATCTGAAGTAGAATGCCTTTACGTAGCGTACTTTCAGTGTTGTATATCTGTAGTAAATATATACAGTATGCGTGAAGAGTGGTATGACTTATATCACAGTGCGGTTAATTACTTTCCATGTTGCGTCACATAGAGCAAAGGTTCATGAAGTTTTCAAAAAAACAATCTCTGTATTGACGAATGGTCAAATAGCTTTTGGGCCTGATAGCGATAAATATATTATTGTAACCTGTCTCTTCCGGACACAACACACACATCAGACTTAAACATCAATGTCACTCAAAAGAATATTCTTCGTCCTGATGTGGTTGTTAGGCACTTCTTCTGAATTCACAACGGATCTTTAGACGATGCAGACTGACATTAATACCTACATAAGACATTCAAAAATTCTTGAAACAGCTCTACTTAAAATTGTGTTCTTTAAATTTTTACTCGGAATAGGAGCAAGTACAGGCAATAAAAGTGGTGAATGTTGTGAATTGCCCGAAAAAAAGTCTGTTAATTTAGAAATATTGCAGATAAAAAAAAATTTCCAAACTCATTAAAACCTTTTATGATAAGCTTTAGAAATAGGTTGCATAAGAGAATTCAAGAACACATACCGCAAACGCGAACGAGGTATACATAATTGTGAATAGAGGCAAGCTCGAACGTATTGACTATTAATTCGTCAATAAAGTATCAAACAAAGATGCATTGATTAAGGCTACCGAATTAAAATGGTCTCGGCGCAATAGAAAGACAGGACTTACCAAGAGCTCCACCTTGGCAGCAGAACCAATGACCTCAACGTAGAGAGACTGCTCACCTACGGGCTGGTTGTAATGAGAGAGAGGCCTGTACGAGAGACGAACCTCCGCTCCAGTTCTAGGCGTGCTGCCGCCTGTTCGCCCTTATCCTCCCACCCACTCCTGTCCAACGAACTCACCCCAACTCCGCCTCCTCGTCCCGCCCTCCCTGCCCCCTACTTGTCACTCCGCCCCCCCGCTCCCGGTCATTATGCCCTCGCTCTGCGTTCTCGCCTCCGTCCCTGGACCATTTTATGTCGAGTCCCCATTCCCTCCCGACCGTTGTTATTCTCATCTCTCTGCTCCGCATTCTCCCTTCGGGTTGCGCCCGTCCGTCCCATTGTTCCTGCCTGCGGGTCCCGCTCGCCCGTTCTCCCTGGCCATGCTTCTCCGCACTGTAGCGCCGCTAGTTCCCGCTCCCGCTCCCAGCTGTCTCCCGACCCATGCCACCTCGCCTTCGCTCTCGACCCATTGTCCCGCCTGCCCGCCCTGCTCTGGCTCCTCACTGTCCCCTCTCCTTCATTTCTGTCCAGCCCCGCCCATCCCCCTCCCGCTACCCGCTGTTCCTCATCTCCGCACCGCCATCGCCCTTCCTTCGCTCCGACCCATATGTCCCGCTTCTGCCCGTCCCAGTTCTGTCCCTTTCTGCTCCATGTTGTCTGTCCAGACCCGCCTGCCCTCCGCTCCCAGCTTCCTCCATCTCCGCCCGCCACCTCTCTTGCTTCCCGACCATTTGTCCGCTCTGCCCGTCCCTGTCTGGCCCGTCCTGTCCCCCCCTCTGTCCATGCTCTAGTCCAGCCCGCCTATCTACTTCGCGCAACCGGCAGAGCCTATCCGCCAGCTCCGCTCCTACATTTGTCCTCCCAAACCCCAGCGAGAAGCACCTGCCCTAATTACGCCGCCCTCATTTGTCAAGTCGCGCGGCGCGGCGTCTGCGATGTTTTGTTAGCCTCGCTGTGTCTACTGTCTGCGCTAGGCCGCGCGCTGTTTCTGCGCGAGCGTACTCGCCTGGGACGCAGTCTCAGGTTCAATGAAGACCAGCTGTGCTATCGGACGCAATTGCAGATGAAGATGAAATTGGTTCTAGTGGAGAGAGAGATGTAAGAATTGTAACGTTTCACCAAAAGCTGCATAAAATTGTATGAGTAGTCACGCACGCTTCTAAGTGATACACATGAGGTTAATGATGCGATGTCATGTTAGGTTATTGAGCAGCAGTAAGTACTCTGAGAGAGTACTATTATTAGCCTCGTAAAAGTTACTGTATTTAATGTACAAAATAATACGCGACAGTGGAAAAAAGATAGGTCCAAAAATTAACATTTCATATGGCTTGTTAGTAGTGATAACGCAGTGATTGATTCACAACAACCGAGGCACACATACAATTTTGGAACGTGCCCAAACTTCTTACATTATCAGAGTTTGCTTTGAGAACACATAACGAATATTGCATTGTATAGTTCCAATTTTTGTGATATATAAATCGCTGAGAAAAAACTCACGTCCCAGCTGGCATCTGGAAGTAAGAGAATGAAGAAGTATAACTTCAGGTAGTGTTAATGGTGAAAAATTCACCATCGCAAGAGTACAACTTGACCTTCCAAGATACAAGCTTTAGTTGCAGAATTCACCAACTACATAATGGTAACGACACACTATCTAATTAAATTAAACTACTCATTAAAACTTCCAGAAGAAAAGAACACAATGCAGGTTTCTCATTAATAAAGCAGTTGAAGAATGCCTTTTTGGCCGATTAGACTGAAAGAATAATCTTATTAATGTGAACTGAAAATATTTTCACTGGGAGAAATTAGCTAGCGCAAAGTTCTCTCGATGCAACAAAGAAACGTTGTATTTAATGTCTTCGGTGACTAAATCGCCGTCCTCTTCGCTTCTCAATTCCTCTTCTTCAAATTCTTAAAGAGCTCCCCCTCATAGTTTAATGGATAGGAAAATCCGTTTCTATTTCAATTCCTTTTTTAGTTGTTTAATGATCTAACAACCTCACAGCCAGTTCAATGATTCTGTATGATAAAGATGGAAATACAATTTTCGTTATGTAATTTATGGTATTACTTAATACTTACGAATACTACACAACGCTCATGAATAAAAAACTCACTGACTGATCAAAATGGCAGGTATTGGATCCCGACATTTTCGAGAATGGTAAATGATAAACTAGATGTATTATTATTATATATATTATTATTATTATATATTATTATTATTATTATTATTATTATATTATTATTATTATTATTATTAGTTATTATATTGTTATCTATTATATTATTATTATATTACGGATTCGAATTTTAATAGAATTTCATTTAATCTTTCTTGATGAATATCTTTGGAAGTTATTGTTACATTATAAATTGAGCAGTTCTTCGCTAGCTCGAAATTACATTACATAATAGCATATTAAGCAAATATTGCCAAAAAACGAATTCAAAGGTTGATGAAAGTAATTTCATTAGATCCTGATTTACAAGCAATATTGTATTTTTTAAAACGTCGCTCTCCCGTCATTTTGTTAAAATAACGAATGCTCTAAACTCATACATAGATTCTCCCCCATAAATGAATTGTCACTTAATACATATGGTAGAACTTCAAGTTTTCCAAATTGCAGGGTCTTATGCTTTAATTCACAGGCTGTTATTCATATGAAACTCATTTTCTAAACACATTCATGGCATACATTTCTCCAAAAAAAATACTTCATCACCTGCTCCATAAAAGAATAATCTTTTATTATGGAGCATGAAAAAGAGTTGTTTTTCTATTCTGCAAAGAAAATTGCTTTATAATTATTAAAGTTTTCTGCAACTGTAAAAATAGCCACGAGCAAATATTACATGTATCAGTTATTTTCAGGACCATAATACCATATAATTTTCTTGCATCGCGCTATGTGCCAGCAAAATTTTCGACCGGAATATTTGCCAGCCTACGAAGTCACGAGGCGTTCGAATTATTTAACATGCACACACTGATTTTTAGATATTATGTTAATACTGTTAATGTCGTGCTAGTCTCTTTCGTTTCGTTCGAATGTACTGAGAGCAATACTCACTCTTTCATTGTAGTGATCGGCATTTTGTTGAGTTGACTTACGGGGCACCCAACGCGCACCTCGTTGAACGACCGTTAGGCAACATGGCGCGGCAAATAAGGGATAAGAGGGGCCCAGATCGAGAGTTGGTAAGCGGGAGATGGGTGCAGTGCGGCTCAGTGACGCAGGATGGACTCCCAGTAGCGGCACGCACCAAGAGGGTTGGTTGGTTGGTTCGTGTTAGCGATACCGCGCGCGTCAAAATATTGGTGGTCATAAGTCGCGTACGTGGTGTGCATGTTTTTCCTCGGAAGGGTGAGGTGATCATTTGCCGCTATGATGGCGAGATTTCCTGGACGCCGACCTACCTGTCGACTAGTGGGTTTCCTATCCCACAACAAGGTATCTTCCACCAGCGGGCATCGCCCCGGCGTGGACAAGCCTCTAAAAGCCCCCTTGAGGGTCCTTCCGCGGACATGTGTGTGTATGATTGTGGGTGTGTAAAGGGTTAGGATAGATCAATGAATAGAGGAAGAAGATTGGCGCGACGTCCCTGGGCCCGTTTGTTAGGTTACTGCTATGCATTCCGCTTGATATTAATCGAAAGAAACCACGGAAAAAACTACCGATTTAGTAGCCAGCCAGCCGCCAAGAATTTCACCTCGAGACAGGCGACTGAAATTAACTAGCTGGACAATTCTATCACAAAATCCTGCAATCCGATCGGGACTCAAACTCTTAGGACCTCGCGCGGTTCAGGGGCACTATAGGTGACATCAGGTTGATGGATCCGTAGAGAGAGTCTCAACGCACCAACTTGCCAGCAGACGCAGGGCAGTGCCGGCGACGAGTGAGGACGCAGCGTTGGGCGACACCACGTCAGAGACTGAAAGTCTTGGGGGGGGGGCGGCAGCAGAGGTCAATGGAGCCGCGTGAGGGTGATGAGGGTGGTGGTCAGTGAGTGGTGAAAGAGCAAAAGGAGGAGGAGGGGTAGAATGGTGCGGAGAGAAGAACAAGGGGTTTTTGGTGGAGAGACGGACGAGAGGCGACGAGGGACGCAGTAGGAAGAGATGAGTGAATCACGGTTTGCCGGCGGGGGGAAGGGGGGTTCGGTAGGAGCAGGTGGTCCAAAAACAAAGCACAGGAGCGGCTGGTGGGAGTGGGAGGACAGGTGCGCGCCTGGAGGGCTGTGAGCGGGGATGAGCGGGGGGTGAGCGGGCGTGCAGCGGGGGGTGAGCGGGGGTGAGCGGTTCGGGAGGAGGCGGGTGAGCGGGGGGTAAGCGGTAGTTGTGAGCGGGGTTGTGAGCGGGGGCCGTTGAGCGGGGGTGAGCGGGGGCAGTGAGGGGGGGTAGCGGGTGAGCGGGGCTGTGAGCGGGGGGTGCGTGAGCGGCGGGTGAGCGGGTGAGCGCGGGTGAGCGGGTGTGAGCGGGGGTCGTGAGCGGGAGGTGAAGCGGGGGTGAGCGGGGGGTGCAGCGGCGTGAGGCGGGGAGTGAGCGGGGGTGCAGCGGAGGATGAAGCGGGGGGTGAGCGGCAGGTGAAGCGGGGGGAGTGGGGCGTGAGCTATCGGAGCGTTGAGGTTGGCAGGGAAGGGTGGGGGCCCGACGGTCGTAGGGAAGTGGGAGAAGGGCGGGGAACTGGCGGAATCCAGCCCGAGTGGTACGAGAGGAGCGCGGCGCGTCGGGAGGAGACAAGGTTTTGCTAATGAAAATTGAAAGGCGAGCGATGAACGATAGGATGGTTTATTGCCCCGATTGAATCGCACACCCGCTTTCCGTGACCCACCCTCGCGCCTGCGATTGATCACTTCGCTATGTTAAAGAGATGTGTAGGCGAATATTGCGAATTAAGTGCGGGAAGAAAGAGCTGAAGAAGAATAACACAGACACTCTTAGACTACGGGAATAGCAAGGGTGAGCATTCAACGCCACTGCCTTCAGCGCGTGATTATGTACGTCCAGTTTTAAAAGAAGGATGGGAGGGAGCAGATTCCAAAATACTTTTGAAAAATTTTGCAGTTTCGCAGCCAAAAGCCAGTTGTAGAATCCGATGAACTAATGTTTTGTTATACGGAATAACGATGTATACACACTCTAAGATCTACGGTTATTTTACCACGTACGTACATTTGCTTCAAAGTTATATTGCGACCGAAATAGATTCAAGTATTTGTTTGAAATCTGCCGTAAATATTGCACAAGTCACTCCATATTATCAGTTGCTCTTAAATACATTGAGTATCTTGATAATGCTTAGTGTACGTTTCATTTTAAGGTAAAATATTGTTCCCCGTAATTCGATTTGTAGTCATCAAGAAACGTGTCCCGGGGAAATAATAATATTTTCCAATACGGTTACTTTCGTTGGAGCATTAAAAATTTACCGGGGAGTCAAAAGCAAAGAGAATGTGACGAGATTCAAGTGACGTTCACATTGCGTCGCGTGGTCGTCAAATATGAGGATCTGCGCCATGGCAGGTTAGTTCATAGCACTAGGTATTTCGGTTGTCTTTGAAAAACTGTTCTAGCTGGGAGGTTCCACGGTTCGGAAGTGCCAACGTGCACGAGAGTTTCGACCAACTAGTTAGATAGCAACGCTTACAAACACACACACCACATCCACACCACACACAACACACTTGGGGAGAAAGGCAATGGGGGGAACTTTTGCTTGTACGAGGGAGACTCCTCCGACAAGGCCAAGTATCTGTATACGAGAAGAAGTACTCCCTTGGTTGATGACAGATTGGTCATATATATAGAAAAAAATGTTTCACCACAAATATTATAAGACAATTATTTATGCAGGGCAGATAAATTTGCCAAAAATATGTTTCCCTTTAAACAAGGGAGTTCTAATTTCATTTTGACCAACATATATTTACATTTATTAATACAAAAGTATTTACCAATATATGTGCTTACCTGAAAACAGAGAAACAATAATTCAAGCTTAACTACTATCGCCTTCTCTATTTACACCACTAACTTTAAATTACCAGATTTCTTTCTCAAATACATTTTTGATCCTACGGCCATGCTATTTCAAATTTTGTCCAATAATTTGCGTACTATTCCATTCATTTAGCGTCCCTTAGTCGAAACTACGGGAACTAGGGTGGAAAGCAAGGTATGATTCAAATTGAACAACTTTTTTTCTTTAACATGTATATATCCTTGTCCTATGAAAAACAATAATAGTAATTGCCTCCACCATCCTCAATCACTCCCTAACACTCATCACGCTCCACCCCCAATCATTCACAACCACAATAACTCACCACCTAAATCATTCACCCTCCACCCTCCCTTCTCCGACCGCCGCTTTCTCACCAGTCGCGCTACAGCCACTCTTCCAGGGCGTGGCCGCTTCGTCGCGTGGCCTCCGCCGCAATTGATGGGATTACGCGCGGGCCTTCAATTTCCGCCCTTTTCGCGCGGATGCCGCTATTCATGACTAGTGAATTCACCCATCTCCTTCTCTCTCTCTGCACCCATCTCCTTCTCTCTCTCTGCACCCATCTCCTTCTCTCTCCCTTCACCCATGTCCTTCTCTCTCCCTGCACCCATCTCCTTCTCTCTCCCTGCACCCTTCTCCTTCTCTCTTCCTGCACCCAACCCCTTCTCTCTTCCTGCACCCAACCCCTTCTCTCTCCCTGCACCCAACCCCTTCTCTCTCCCTGCACCCAACCCCTTCTCTCTCCCTGCACCCATCTCCTTCTCTCTCCCTGCACCCATCTCCTTCTCTCTCCCTGCACCCATCTCCTTCTCTCTCCCTGCACCCACCTCCTTCTCTCTCCCTGCACCCATCTCCTTCTCTCTCCCTGCACCCATCTCCTTCTCTCTCTCTGCACCCGTCTCCTTCTCTCTGCACCCATCTATTCTCAGAGCCTATCTATTTCTCTCTGTACCTGTGTATTATTCTCGTTATCTCTCTCTCTCTTTCTCTCTCTCTCTCTCTCTCTCTCTCTCACTGTATCTTTCTCTGTCTCTAAGCCTGACTCTATCATTCTGTCTCTCATTCTTTCATCCTTTCTTTCTTTCTAACCTAAGTAATTGAACTGAGAACTAACATTCACTCGGAGTAGGCACTTTCACAAGATACCAACAGGTGTCATTGAACGGAATTAGGGATTCTTAACGCTAGTGTTTTTCTGGATACTGAGGGCGTCCGTGGCGCGTAGGTGTTCGTAGTATAGGGCCTTGCGCGCTTTCCCCCTCAAAGGAACATATCCTCATTTTAAGATTTCATTCAACTAATGATCATAAACTTAATTTTTCATTGAAATAATTTTATTTTGACCATTATAAAATAAACAAGTCACACATTTGCAACAAAGTATTGTTGAAGCGTGACGCATTCCAATATTGAAAGTTTCATACATTTTTGTTTATAAAATCAACATGAAAACTCTGTATTCTACATATTACACCAACAGAGGTCTATCATCTCTTTGAGCAATCTTCACAGATGCAGTAATTCAAAAAAACTTTAAACGGAGTAACGTTCAAATTGATTTTGAAATCCGTTGGCATATTTGCGTTGTATTTTGAATCATATTAGAAATCTCTGAAATTGTGTTTGAAATATTCTTTCGAATTTTCACTAATTTTTATTAATTTTCTTAAATTTTATTCATTCATGACTTTTCGCAATTTTTATGAGCGTCAAACAAAACAAGTACGAAGTCGTAGATGATATGGGTGAATTGTAAAATAAAAGAAAGGAAAATATCACAACCCCGAATTTTATTTTTAACATTTTATTAACATGAGAAGAATTTAATGATTTATGAACTTCATGTGTACGTTATGATTTCACGTACAAAGCTATATTTTTTATTGTATGTTTCATAAAATAAATACTCAATATTGTGTCTCATCTACGACGAGAATGATGTATTCATAATAAAACATTAAAAGAATTATATACATTTTCAAAACCGGTATTTGCAAGTACAACGATTCCTCAATAATGCCAGAATCAAAATATTTTGTGTGTTTCCTAGTATTCATACTTGGTAGCCTGCACACTCAAGCCCCTACAAAATATCTGTTAACACCGATTTTATCTTTCGCTTTTCAACCTCGAGATTCAGAAGTTCTGCTGCATTCGCAGCTCTCGTTTCCACCGTAGATTTCAAGCTCCTCTTTCATTTCGCTCCCTTATTCTCCGGGCTGAATGAACGCCACAAGCCAGGAACTCGCTTCCCTTTCCGTCGCTCAGGGCACTGTTTCACTAAGCCTTTCCACATTCTGCTTCGCGAACTCCCGTTGTTCCTGAGCAGCGGGGCGCGTCGGCGCTTCCTGTTCCGTGATGCCCTGAGAATCCAGCAGCTGGGACAGTCATCTCGGCTTTATTTAAGGTTCGCTCGTTGTTTCACTTTAGTGAGTCAACCGCATTTAGTTTTTCTTTTTTTTTTACTGCCAGTAACTCTTCGTACTCATTTGTCTGCCTCAAGAACTACAGGGTAGCGCACATAATCCTGGATGCTTCAAAAGTTTTAATTATCCTGTTCCTTACCCGCGTTTGTTTCGGAAAATCAACATCGGAAAACCGCCGAGACCAATTATATGGAAATAACATTATATTGGGGTGGCCCGCAGCTACCGATGTTCAGCTCTGTTCTCCGTCCCTGAAATTCAAGTTTTAATTGATCGTTGTGGTATTTGTTGCGGACGAAGTGTGCTCGGCAATATATTGCCTTCTCGTTTATCTCTTATCTCCTTTTATCCTACCTTTTATTCTTCCTACCGAACCATATTCAACGTCTGCCCTACCTATACTTTACCTCACTCCACCTTCTCACACGACCAACCTCATGTTCATTATTAATCACATCATTTCTCCTAAGATCATTATACCTCACCATGCACGTGATATCTGTGTTGACTTTAATAACAAAATTGACATTTTTTTCGAAATGTTAACAGGTTTTGTGTAATAATATTTTAGAAAACCCGCTACATGAAGAATTTATAATAATGTTATAAATGGTGCTTATGTGTCATTAGTACATGGTGTCGAGTTAACCTCTTCGTCCGGGTTCGAATCCCAGTCTGCTTATACATTTTTCTTTAATCCTCTTTGAAAGAATATAGTTCAACAGCTAAGCTCTTTTCATTTAAGTAGGTGCTGTTATAGCACCAAGTTTTTCATGAATATATATTGAGATACGCGTTAAAAGTAAACTCCCGTGTTATTTAACAGCGTAGTTGGCGTATTAGTACATTAATTCGCACTCTGACAGCAATATCTAAAGCAGCGAAAGTGATAAACGATCTGCCTTTCGAGCGTCGCCAAGCGATGCAGGTCAAGGATGCAGAAAGCAATCCATCATTCAAGATTGCAGGATTTAATGGCCGTCGTGGATGTTTGGATTTCGCGAAAGCTCATCGACGTTGCTTTTACGGCCCGAAAAATATTCCATGTCATCATTTTAAGGCATTTCAAAGTGAAGCTCAAGTACATTCCATGAATAAGCTATAAATCTGAAGTATGATGCTTTACTATGGTGTACTTTCAGTAAGCGAGTAATATCTAACAGTTGCGTGAAGAGTTGGATGACCTTTATCACAGTTCCGGTTATTACTTTCTGATTTGCGTACAATAGAGAAAGTTATGAAGTTTTCCAAAAAAACAATCCCTGTATTTTGACGAAGGTAAATAGTTTTGGGGTCCTTGATAGCGAAAAATCATTTTGAGCACCTGTCTCTTCGTGGACAACACCATCACTACTTAAACCATGCAATTTTCACCAAAACGAATATTCTCCGATGGATGTGGTTGTTAGCACTTCTTCTGTAATTCACAACGGATCTTTAAATTTTTCGCAGTACTTTACATTAATACCCTAAGACATTTTCAAAATATTCTTGAAAGAGACTCTTAATTTGTTCTTTAAATTTTTAGTCGGATAGAGCAAAGTACAGCTATAAAAGTGGTGAATATGTGAATTGCACAAAAAAGTCTTGAAATTTAAATATTGCTAATAGAACAAAAAATTTTCAAACTCATTAAAAACTTTTTATGTAAGTTTAAAATAGGGTTTCATAAGAGCTTAATAATTCAGTAACACATACGCAAACGCGAACAAGAGGTATCACATAATTTGAATAGCAAGCTCGGAAATTATTGCTATTAATTCGCGAAACAAGTATCAAAAAAGATGATTGATTAAGGCTACGAACAAAATGAGTTCTCCGGCAATAGAAAGACGAGGACTTCCAAGAGACTCCACCTTCAGCAAACGCAATGACCTCAACGTAATGAACTGCTCACCTTCCGGGGTAATGAGAGAGAAGCCTCGTTGACAACACCACCTCCGCTCCAGGTTTCTAGGGCGTTGCTTTGCCGCCTGCTCGCCCTTATCCTCCCCACCCACTCCTTCCCAACTCTACCCCAACTGCCCCGCCCTTCTCGTCCCGCCCTCTCCCTGCCCCACTACTTGTGCACTCCCCGCCCCCTCGCTTCCGGCTCATTATGCCCTCTCTGTCCTGCTCCTGCCCCCGCCCTGCCATTTTATGTCGGAGTTCCCCCCATTCCCTTCCCGAACCCCGTGTCTTCCATCTCTTCCCCGCCATCTCCCTTCGCGCCCGACCCATTGTTCTGGCCTGCGCCCGTGGCCCTTCTCCTGCCATTTCGTCCAGACGCCGTTGAGTTCCCCCTCCCGCTCCCAGCTGTCCTCCATTTCCACCCATGCCACCTCCCTTCGCTCCTCGACCCATTGGCTCCCGCTCTGCCCGTCCCTGTTCTGGCCCCACTGTCCCCTCTCCTTCATTTCTGTCCAGCCCCGCCAGTCCCTCTCCCACTACCGGCTGTCCTCCATCTCCGCCCCGCCATCTCCCTTCGCTCCTCGACCCATTGTGCTCCGCTCTGCCCGTCCCTGTCTGTCCCCTCTTCTGTCCATTTCTGTCCAGACCCGCCTGTCCCCCTCCCGCTCCCAGCTGTCCTCCATCTCCGCACCGCCACCTCTCTTCGCTTCCCGACCCATAGTGCCCCGCTCTGCCCGTTCCTGTCTGGCCCCACCTGTCCCCCCTCCTGTCCATTTCTGTCCAGCTCCGCCTATCCTCCTTCCGCACCCGGCATGGCCTCATCCCCACCCCGCTCCTACATTTCCTTCCAACCCCGCGAGAGCCACCTGCCTTAATTACGCCGCTCCATTTGTCAAGCGTCGCGGCCGCGCGTCGGATGTCTTGTTAGCCTCGCTGGTGTCACTGTCTGCCGCTAGGCGCGCCGCTGTTCTGACCCGAGCGTACTCGCCTGGGACGCAGCTCAGGGTTCAATGAAGACCCAGGATGTACACGCAATGAGTATGAAGATGAACATTGGTTCTAGGGAGAGAAGATGTAAGAATGTAAGTTTTCACCAAAAGCTGCATCAAAGATTGATGAACTGTAGTCACGATGCTCTAAGTACGATAACAGCTGACGTTAATGATGCGATGTCATGTTAGATCTGAGAGCAGTAGTACTCTGAGAGAATTACTATTATTTAGCCTCGTGAAAAATTTACTGTTTTTATGTAAAAATTAATAGTCGGACAGTGGAAAACAAATAGTCAAAATTGGCATTTATCAATGCTGTTAGTAAGTTGATAACGGGGTTATTGTGACTTCACAACAACCAAACAAATACAATTTTAACGTGGCCCAAATTCCTTACATTGTCAGAGTTGCTTTGTAGAACCACATACGAATATTGCATTGTTAGTGTTCAGAAATTTTTTTTTTGTGATATACAATTCCTGAGAAAAACTCTGCACCTTCCACTGCATTTTGAAAGTAAGAGAAGAAGAAGAAGTAAGACCTTCAGGTAGGTCCTTAGATGGTGACAAAATTTCACCATCGCCAGAGTACAAACTTGGAACCTTCTCGTATACAAAGCTTTAGTTGCAGATTCACAACTACATATGGTAACGCGTCCACTACTAATTAAATTAACTACTCATTAAAACTTCCGAATGAAAAGAACACAATGCAGGTTCTCATTAATTAAGCAGTTGGAAAGAATGCGTTTTTTGCCGATTAGACTAGAAGAATAATCTTATTAACTGTGAGACTGAAAAATTATTTTCACTTGGGAGAAATTAGCTATCGCAAGTTCTCTCGATCAACAAAGAAACGTTGATTTAATGTCTTGGTGACTAATCGGCCGTCCTCTCGCTTCTCAATTCCTCTTTCCAATTCTTAAGAGCTCCTCCTCTTAGTTTAATGGATAGGAAAATCCGTTTCGACAATTTGCTTTTTAGTTGTAAGTAATCAAATATTCACCGCAGTCAATCTCTTAATGATAAGAGTGGAAATACATTTTCCGTTATGTAATTTATGTATTTTTAATAGTACTAAACAACAAACGCCCAACTCACTGACTGATCAATAATGGCAGGTATTGGATCTCGACATTTCTGAGAAGTGGTCAAACTATATTATTATTATTACGGTCGAATTTTAATAGAATTTCATTTAATCTTCTTGATTAATATCTTTGGAAGTTATTGTTTATATTATAAATTGAGCATTCTTTCGCAGCTTGAAATCATTACATAATAGGCATATTAAGCAAAATTGCAAAGAAACGAATTCAAAGTTGATGGAAAGTCATTTTCTTGGATCCTGATTACAAGCAATTATTATATTTTTGAAACGTCGCTCTCCGTCAGTTTGTTAACATAACGAATGCCTAAACCATACATAGGTTCTCCCCCACAAATGAATTGTCTCTAATCAATCTAGTAGAAATTCAAGCTTCAAATTTGTCTTATCTTTTAATTCTAGGCGGTTCTTCATACGAAACTCCTCTAATCACGATTTCAGCAACATTTCTCAAAAAAATACTTCATAGGCTCTACTCCATAAAAAAAGAATTCTTTTTTTATGAAGCAGAAAAGAATACATTTTTTCTATTCTGCAAGAAAATTGCTTTATTATTATGAAATCTTTTTGTAACTGTTAAAAATAACACAAGAAAGTATTGCACGTTTGTTATTTCAGCACCAATAATTACCATATTATTTCTTGCGTAGTTGTGCCAGCAAAACTTCGACGGAATATTTTGCCACCTAGGAGCCACGAGGCGTTCGAATATGTTAAATGCACACACTGATTTTTAGATTTTATGTAATACTGTTAATGTCGTGCTAGTTCTTCGTGTCGTTCGAATGTACTGTAAGCAATAACTCACTCTGCATGTAGTGATCGCAATTTGGAAATTGTTTCTATGGGGCATCGAACGTGCACCCTTTGAACGACGTCGGGAGCAACATGGTGCGGCGAACAAGGGATAAGAGGGGGCCGCAGTCGATAGTGGTAAGCGGGAGATGGGGTGGAAGAGGCGGCGTCAGTGGACGAGGATGGAGACTTCAGTAGCGGACGCACCAAGATGGGTTGGTTGGTTGGTTCGTTGTTAGCAATTCTGGGCGCGTCAGCTACTGGGGTTATACATCGCGTACGTGTAATGCATGTTTTTCCTCGGGAGGTGACGGTGATCATTTTCCGCTAGATGGCGAGATCCGGCGCCGACCTACTGTCGACTAGTGGAGTTTCCCCACAACAAGGTCTCTTCCACCAGCGGGGCATCGCCCCGGCGTGGACAAGCTCTAAGCTCCTTGAAGGTCTCCCGGCATGTGTGGTGTGGTGTATGATAGTGTAAGCGTGTGTAAGGGGTTAGGATAGATCAATGAAGAGGAAGGAAAGATGGCGCGAGGTCCGTGGCCCGTTTGTTAGGTTACTGCTCTGCATTCGCTTGGTATTGATGGAAGAAACCACGGAAAACTACCGATTAGAGCAGCCAGCCGCCAGAATTCACCTCGAGACAGCGCCTGAATTAGACCTAGCTGACAAGTTACTATCAAAAATCCTGCAACCGTCGGGACTCAAACTTAGAACCTCGCGGTCAGAGGCACTATAGTGACCTCAGTTGATGGATCCGGTAGAGAGAGTCGAACGCACCAAGTTGCAGCAGACGCAGGCGCAGTGCCGGCGACGAGTGAGGACGCAGCGTTGGGCGACACCGCGTCAGAGACTGAAAGTCTCGGGGGGAGGGGGGGCAGCAGAGGTCAATGGAGC
>BOPP01000145.1:2765476-2788158 GCA_017312745.1 Gryllus bimaculatus
AGGGAACTTTGGATTTCGAACAAATTCGAATTTGATGGATACCGAATTCCAAAGCTCACAACCCTTTGCCAATAACAGGCTGCTTCATCCCCGCCGTCGCAATTGAATAAGCTGGTACCACACCTCCCGTTCACCCTCCTATCAACATGCTAATCCCCAGAGTGGTTTGTCTAGCCGTCCCTTGAGCCCACAGCTAATCAGCTGATGATCGCGCTTTCTTTGATTGACTATTACGTAAAGAGCAATACTTTTCCTGCGAACGACGCATCCTGACCACTTAATGCCATACAACGCCACCGCAAACGATCGACATGCGCTGCATGCCGCTATCTCACGTCGCTTATACTCCGCCGTACCGCCACTGCACCTGCGTACCCACAAGCAGCGCCGCCCTCCCCTCCCTCCTCTCCCCATCCTCCTCTCCCCCACCCCGCGCATTTGCTTTCGCAGCCGTCTCCGCTCCTGGCACGGCCCCCTCCGCAGCTTCCCGAATCACGGTCGCCGCAGCTTGTCAATAAATTGACATCGGTAATACCACGAGTGCTTTGGAAATGGTCGATAAATCCCTGATTCGCTAAGTGAGGGGATTTACCGCCTCCTAAGATGAGTCGCAGCTTATTATTGGTCGGTTTGGGAAATGCGGTAGGAAAAATCGGATAGAGAGAGCGATAATGTTTTTGAGATACACCGCTCTTATTTGGGTATTTTATGTGTATAGTTAAACACTATTGATATTCATTTCACGAGTGGAATAGACAAAGGTAATACCACGAGATGATCTGAGTTTACCAATAAATTCATGACCCACATAGCGGTGAAACTATATATACATATACATATATACATACACATACATATACATATACACATACACATACACATACACACATATACACATACACATACATACATATAAATATACACATACACATACACATACATACATATACACATACACATACATACATATACACATACACATACATACATATACATATACACATACACATATTTGTACAGTAAATAAGAACACCAACGTTTTTAATAGTATTGCAGCATCAGCCGTGGTGTCTGTAGAAAGTAGCCAAAGTGAAATAAGAACATTGTGACAACAATGCAAAGCATTTATTTGTTAAATTACTGACATTTCTAGAATAACCTGTCACTCACAAACAAAACAAACTTAATTGTATGAATATAACACGTCTATAAATTTTATATTTAATTAAATGAGCACCCTTGAAATACACAGTTGTTGAAATTCGAATTGTACGAAGCTGGTTTTATTTAATTCTACAGATGAGCTTGCGGTTTCTTAATTGCATATTTTGTTCAGTATTTAAAAAACGGTATTCCTCATTTAATGCCAGACATGGTTTTAAAGAGGAGGCATTCGTATGACCCGTTATTTTAATAGCTTCTTTAAATTTTGTATTTTTTCGTGGACCATACGGGAGATTATTGTCGAGCAACTAAATTGGTTAGAAATGTATTTAAATATGGTAACCAAACCAGGTTTTGAGTGAAATACCTGACTGTTCAGCAATTTTATTCTGACCAACTGGACTATTCTTACACCACTAGTTAGATTTTAGGTAGGCAGAATTAGGAATGAGAATATACATTCGCACTCACTTACTTACTTCGTTTCTCCATCAACATTTGCGAAGGCGTAAAGGAGGCCTATGTAGTTTATGTTCATTGGGAATTTTGTCGGTCATGTACTGGAAACAAGTGCACGTCGTGGCAATAAACCGAAAACGAAAAGAAATAAAAGGAAAAGAAAAGCAGGGGGAAAATGTCTCTAATTGAAAGAGGCAGATATTCTTACATTTCATTGGTAGACATCTTGTGAGTGAAATATTCTACTCAATTTTGTTCTTCACTACCATTTTGCTAAATGTAACTAGATTTGTTAGTTAGTCCAAGCTTCAACTTTTAGGACTTCAACTGGCGCACACTATCGTGTGTAACTTAACTTACTAACGTTACTTACTCTAAGTACTTACATTCCTTTCAATAAATTTCTGTTGACGTGAAGACCCAATAATAAATAATGCAAACTTTCTTTCGAAAATGGAACAGTCCAACCAAGGCAACCTTTTTTTATCCAATTGCGCCGAAATATAAAACTAGTGGTGGTAAAAAGAACAAAATGTGAGGCATTATTTATAACTTCTGAAATTTTCAAAAATTTAAAGAGATCTCCAATAATGAAATAAAACCATTTTTACTTTCCCGTACGTATATACGGAGTAATATACGTAGTATAGGAAATGTTATGTAATGCTGCGCGAAAAAAAGACGGATTAGTAGCAGACAAAAATCATTGCTGGACTCTTGATAACGAAAATGTGGATAAATCCATTTACTAAATTACAAAAAAAATCCTCTAATGCGGTGTGTAGCCAAAATAGCCGTCTTGTGGGTCCTTGACACCAAAAAACCAAATGACAACAAAACGACCTTCCGTTCGTCGGTGTCTCAATCCGTCCGAATACTAGGGCCTAAAAAATACGTACGGTTCTTTCATAGTTGGATATTTCAAAGTTTCAAAATTTGGGGGTACTTCACCCCCAGACGTATTCAAATTTTTTTCACAAACCGCATTTTAAAAGATTTCTTCCAAAAATATAGTAAAATACACGTATAAAAATGGCTTAGGTCCTATTTTCACGGTCAACGCTGAATTTTAGAAAAAAAGTTTGATTTTTTTCGGCGTCTTTCAACAACAACAAAATTGAAGACAGAAATGTTTACTGGGTATTAAATTTGTTCTCTGTAGTGAGTTCTTTCATAAGTTCATCTACTTAAAAAAATGTAGTTTTCGAGCAATATTGCGTATATTTGCAATCTTAAAAAAAATTCTCAAAAACCGCAGCAACTTTTTTCTTTTAATTTTTGTTAGAGATAGTACTAAATGCACTCTATCAGACGTCATAAACGCCATTTTGCTCTATTCTTTTGTTGTTTCATAATATACACAATTGTAATTTATTGACTTGTCTCTCACGTCATTAATATTTACATTAGCGCCAAATTATTTACATTAATGTATTTATAGTAAATGTGCTTTAAATAGTCAGATAACGTTTTTCCTTAAAACTCAACGGTTTTCCGTAAAAATGAGCTCAAAATTCCACATTTTCTGAAACGCCCAATCACCATTTTCTAAAAATCTTTTCCAGTTTTTTCTTCAAGCGTTTCCAACAGAGAGTGATTATTGAACTGTTTAAGATAACATTGAATTAATTTTGCTGTATTAATTTGTTATCGTTTATTACACAAATGTTTTGTTTTCATTGTCTGTCTCACGCATTTGATATGCACATTTCCAGCGATTTGTTAACATTATTGCATTTGTAACTGGAAATTCTTGAAATGACGTCATATGAAATTTCTCGAAAACGCAATAGTTTTCTTTGAAAAGTAGTTCAAATTTCGAATTTACAGTAACGCCATTAACTTAAAAATGGCTCGAAAAATTTGAAAGAAAATTGCCATTTAGGTTTTATTTTTACCATTTAGGCCACGAAGTTTTATTTTTCTTTAATAGTCTTAAAATAATATTTCTGTTCTACTATGACGAAACCGAAAAATTACGAAAATTTCAAAAAAATGTACTTTCGGCGGCGGTACATGGCAGCTGGCAAGAGAGTGGCAAATCCGAATAGCTAGCCGAGAGCAATAGACATAAAAAACTAATACGGGAAAGTCTGTACCATTCTGTAGCAACGCTCATTATTTAAAATAAATTTAAAACTGGGAGTCGACTTTGAGAAAATATTTTTATTAAGATACTCTCATTTCCGAAAATTCCGAGTTCAATAATCCGAATAGTTCGGAATATAATATGAGTTGATTTTATCTCACATTACTCCATTAATCATTTCTTTTTCTTCATTTCTCATCTCACGCTTGTTTGATTTGATGTCCAAGTATTCTTTTATGTTCGCAAAACACTTTATATTTAGCCTGCAGTACTTCGGGGGACGTGTAGCCAGTGAATTCCAAATCCGGCGCACAGCTCAGAAGCGAGGACGCTGACGGCCGAACAAAGAGCGCACGCAGGAGCCACGCTATCTCCGCGTCAGGCAGGCGCCGCGCCGGCACCGCCTCCTCCTGGCGAGCCGGCACGGCTTTGCCTCGCACGGCCGGAGCAGCGGACCGCTATCAACCAGCACGCCGCGGCGCCCGCTCTGCTGCGACTGCACTTGGCATCCGGACGGCCAGTGGACGGGTGGGAGGCACACGGATACGACCGAAGGGAGGGAGGGATGGTGGAAAGGAGAATTGTGAACGAGAGTGGGAGGGTGGGAAAGCGAGGGAGAGAGGAAACAGAAAGAGGAAGAACAGAAAGAAAGAAACAAGAAATAAATTAAGACGAAAACAAATAAAGAAAGTAAGACAGACAGGAAAGCAGGAAGGAATATCAACAGCAACGATCGATGAGAGAGAGAGGTGGAAAACGTTTACGAGCTGAAGGGTATTGAGGAAGGCGGTAATAGGAAGATGAGAGTGAGGATGGATAAGAGAAAAATATGAAATAGAAGGGAGAGAAGGAAAGGAAGTGAGAGAGAGAGAGAGAGAGAGGGAGAGGGAGATCCACAGGAAGGGAAGGGAGAGATATGGAAGAAGGTTGGGAGAGGGAGGGTGTTAGGGAAGAAGAGAAGAGAAGGGTAGGAGTTAATGAGGAGGGAGTCGAGTTAGAATAATCGAAAGAGAGATGTAGGGTAAGATACGGAGTGAGAAGACGGAGGGAGGTGGCTAGAGGAGAGGAGAAGAGGAGTGGAAAAGAAAGGAAGGAGGTAGAAGAAGAGATCGAAAGGAAAGGTAATCTACAAAGTCATAGAAAAAAAGGAAAGATAGAATGGGAGAGAGGGAGAGAAGAAATAAATGTGGGAGAGAGAAAAAGACAGAGAGATGAATTCTGAGATAGGGCGAGAAGTCTATCCCATTCTCACAATACACCTATCTCTCTTTAAGAGATAGGAAATCTCGGAAGAAGAGAGACGGGGATGGTCGTACGGCGGTGAGTGGACGATTATGTGGGCAATCGCTAGGGCTTGGGGCTTCTGAGCGGGCGGGCGGCAGCGCCGTGGCCCACGCAAGTGCGGGCGCGTGCCAGGGACAGAGCCAGATCCCACCGGGCACGCACGACAGCGCGCGTGTTCAGCGGAAAGCGCAGCTCTACATTGGGACGTGCCAAGAGAAGCATCTGCTCTCTCGCACAAGACGACGCGAAGCAGCCAGGGCGAGGGGCCTTCTTCTACTGCAGCAACTCACAGTACAGTGGCCAAGACATTAAGATTTTATCTCGGGCTATAATCCTAGAGATATATTCCCCCAGGCTATTCCTATATAAATATTTATTATAATTTTTGGTGAACATATTCGATTTGATTTATTTAGTCAAAGAACAGTAAAACTGTATGTGACGTATGGGGGAGAAGTACCATCTTCGCATGTTTTCTTGAGCTCCAGAATCTCTTCCAAACATTTGAACTATAAATAGTTGAATAACGAGAAAAAGTTTTACAACAGCGACGTTAATAATTTTTGAAAACTAGACATTTTTGTTCCCGAGTTGTTGAAAACATATTTGCATTGGTAAACAAACTGCAGATTTGATTTTTTATTTCTAAGAAAATAGTAATCCATACTCCCGGTTACTTTCCTACCCCAACTAGCACAAGAAGAGCTCAACAAAGGGTGCGCATAGTAAAGCTACATTTATTAGCTCAACGTAGACTTCTCTGAAGTTCTCCTCTTTTTCTGCTCATCTTGTAGTTCCGTGAACTATAGTTATTCTTCCCATCAATGTCATAATCCACTCAACCATTCATTTCTTCTAGTAAAAGCTTCAGCCTAAAAAGAATGGAATATTATAACTCATACGTGAATGTTTCATTCCTCCTTCTCCGAACCCACGAAGTACGAATGTTCAATAAAAATGTGCCTTTGTGATAGTCAGAAATACCATGTTTTCTACGAAGCGCAAATTTACACTTAATCTGAGTTGATACTTGTCACGTTTCAGTTTATTCTATGTTGTTTTTATAAAAGTCACGCCGTAGATTCTTTCATGTACTTCCTCCTAACCAGCAAGCCTTTGCTGTCGTTTCGTCTCACATGCTGTGATGATTGATGACCCGTTATGTTCCGATGAGGGTACATGCAGGCATATTTTGAAGTCTTGAGCGAAGTACACTGCAATGTTTGTGTGATATTCAAATTGTTTTTGACGCTACAATACGAAAATTATGGCTTCGTGATTGTTTTTGTTCTAAGCATTATATCATTACACGCTCATATTTCAATTTGATTTCTTTGAGTCTGTCAAAGACAGTAGATTGGTTTTGGAACATTTGTACTCGATTCCCCATCTGTCCATCAAAAAGGATTTTTGTTCAAAAATGTTTCTTCTTGGGGGTATTAGCTAAATCATGTCTGCGTATATTAGCTGGCGCACCATAAAATAGGAAAGTTATAGTATTACTATTTTATTAATAGTTACAATAGTAAATGCATTACTATTTGTGTTATAATGGAAATAATCGACATTAAACTTGTTAATGAAATATAGAAGAAAACACGCAGTGTTTTCATTTCTATTCCTCCAACACGTGGTGTAGCCAGAATATCCGTTTTGTGGGTCTCACGCCGGATATACGCACATTTCCAGCGATTTGTAAACACTATTACATTTGCGAGTGTAAGTGCTTCAAATGGCTTTCAATCAAGGTTTTCGAAAACTCAAACATTTTCTGTGAGAAAAAGATTAAAATTTCGCATTTACAGAAACGCGAAACACCATTTTCTTAAAAAACGGCTCCAGATTTTTGAATGAAAATTCCCATACAGGACGAAGTTTTACTCTTCTTTAATATTGTTAATGTAATATTTAGGTTCTACTATTAAAAAACCGAAAAATTGAGAAAATGTAAAAAAAAATATGTTTTTGGGGCGGGGATAGAGAGCAGCTGGCAAGAGGAACTTTACTACGAAAAACTCTGGACCATTGTGTAGCACCACTAGTTTTCATGAAGCTGTGCTCTTTAACTCTCCCGTGCTTTCCTAATTTTTTGGCAACATCAGCGCTTTAGTATAAGTAGACGAGCACATCCAACTAAGCACTTACACTGCTCTCCGAGTCTCTACTGACGTCTTGTGAGCGCTACTATTGTTTTGCGAGTGTTTCATTTCCGACTGCCATGCTCGAGAACTCAACAGAGCAATTAAGTCAGCTCATTAATCACAAAGTCACAAACGAACGCGGCATCGTTTCCTGGCTCCTAGCAGACTGGACAGAAATATGTAGTCATTTTCATTCCCTTGCTTCACGTTCACTGCATTAGAATTACCTCATTGTATTTTTAAAACATTGCTGATCAGCAAACAAACAGAATAATGTATTATATCGCATTCCACAACTACTTTAATCCTCTCCTATGTTGTTAAAAGTTGAAGAGTAAATATGAATATCTCGGAAAAATATTGATGCCCTCGTATTTACAAAAGTTTAGGTCATAACAGGATGAGTAATTGAAGGATTTATTGGGTGAATGAAGGGATGCGAATGTGAACTGAATAGATGTGAAATGTTTAGTTCACAGTATGTTTCGTTTTATTTTTAAGGTTGTAGCATCAGACTTAGTGACGGTGGAAAGAAAGAGTCAAATCCTAGTCGCATTAAGGGGATCGGCTACGTGGTGCGCCTGCTCATATAAACGTTCCCTGACCTGCGTCAGAGGTAAGCTTTCAAGGAAGCCTGTGTCGAAATCCGTGTGCAAAACAACAGCCTGAGGGTAGTCTCCCCGCAATGAAAACACACACGATAAATAAATAGTGACTCGGAAATAGCGTAAATGAAATTCACAGGGCTCGAAAATTGTGGAGCAGGTAATATGGTATTTAATTACGAACTAGCTTTTGAATTGGAGTTGCTCGGGTGTTTATTTACCGCCCAGCACGCCCCGGCTACCGAATTCGCCACGCCCTCTCGGCCAGCTTCTCGCCCCCGCTCCGGCCGTCTGCCACTCGCTCCTGCCCTGCTGCCTACCGCTTACCGGCTCCGCCCCGGCTCTCCGCTCCGCCACCCTCCCGCTCCGCCCGTTCCCGCTCCCGCCCCGCTCGCTGCCTCCGCCCGCTTCCGCTGCCCCGCTCCCCCCTCCCGCACCCCGCCCCGCTCCGTCCAGTACGCTTGCCTCACACCGCTCATCGTGTCCGCGCTGCTCCGCGTCTGTCAGCTTCACCTATTTGGCCATTCTCTCCCGGCTCGGCCGTTCAGCCAACCATGTACGCTCTGCCACGTGCGCTATTCTATCCAGACCCACCCAACCCCGTCTCATGTCGTCCGTCAACGCTCGTTGGCAATGCCGTCAACTAGTTGCGCTGCATGTTGCGTGCATCCAGTAACTCACACTTTAGTGTCCACACAAATTGAGAGTAACATTTTAGTTCCGAGAATCATTTATAATATTTGGAGGCAGTCGTTTCAGAGGTTGAAACGTTCTTGAACATATGCACGTGCACACATTCACGTACATGTTTATTTATTAAGATTTATTTAAAGCTGAATTTGTTTATGTACTTGTGTAGAAAGTACTGCTATAAACATTTACTTAAAAACGTAATTTATCGCACAATCACTTAATTTCTTGTGAAGGGACCCATGTATCACGTTTGCATTTATATTCACTCATTAATATTTACATATACTATCTTTTTTTTTGAGTTTAAAAATCCCACTTCATCTAACTTCATCTTCAATTCACCTAACAAAACGAATAACAGTTCAATTTGAGAAGTGGGGAGACAATTAGAACAGTTTTTGGGATACGTGTAAGTCGTATTCACGCAAGTTAACAAAATATACTATATATTGAGAACTAAAGGGTTTTATTTTGAAATAAACTTTAAACTTTCTACTCAACCGAATTTTGTGATATTTTCTATAAATGAATGAGTGGGCCAAAATGTATTATCATTTGCTCTTTATTAACTGATTTTATTCGAAAACACAAATGTTAATAATATATTAAAATAACAGAAATTACCCTTATCTTCTGTTTTTGTCAATTACTAAATTTTCAAGACCATCTGCAATCCAATTGTAGTTGGTCATGCTCGTTTTGTTTGGTGAATTGAAGATGAAGGTAGATGAAGTGAGATTTTTAAACTCAAATACTGATAGTATTTAAATATAAAGATTAGTGAGTGAATACAAATGCAAATGTGACGCATAATTCCCTTCACAAAAAATCAGTAATTGTGTGATAAATTTTATATTATGTTTTTATATTATGTTTATAGCAGAATATCGTAAAATGGTCTACTAGAACATTCATATACAGATATTGATAATGTTAAACATTTCAATTATATGTTCAGAAATATTAATGTATTTACTGTTAGTTTGTTTGTTGTTCTAGAATTCGTAAACCATTCTCTTTCAGTTTTGAAGATTAAGTACTGAACGACATGAAGCAAATTTTTCATATTTTCGATTATTATCATGCAAATGTAGAACTTTTCAGTTATAACTGAACTACATCTCTCACTTTTGTGCGATGTCATCGTATGGGTTCAGCTACTACTTGTTTAATGCCGTTTACATTATTTTTATTCCCACATTATTATAGTTATATCTCCATTTTCTTTACGAGTTTATTGTGGTCTGATAATATTTTTATGACAGAGTAAGCACGTTCAACAGGTAGGTTGAATTTTTCGCAAGTCAAATGTATTGGCTCATGAAGAAGAAAAGGGAATAGATAGAGATTAAATTTTAAAATTTTGGGGAATTATGTAAAAAGGCACTGTCTCCGTCCTCGGAGGAATTGTTAACTTGTGTTTGGCGTACAGAGTTATTTTATTCCCGGCTGGTTCAATTTTTCTTAAGCCAAATGCATTGGTTCTAGAATAAGAAGAAGAAGGAGGATTAGAGGAGAGGAGTAAGTAAGATAAGAGTCAAGAAATTCAATTTAAAAATATTTAGAAGTTGTATTAACGGTCAGCCTCTGTCCCCGCAGGCATTGTTGACCTGTGTTTGGCGTACAGAGTTACAGCCGCGCGGCTAATTTTCCAGCGGGCGGCCGCAACGCATGAGCAACCCCGGGCGGCCCTGCGGTCTTTGACAGCTCGCGCATTAAATTAATATATAATTGGATTAAACACGAGGACTAGTGGGATGGTTTTTGTATCGGCGCGCCGCAACACGCTCTCATGTTGAGCGGGTTTTATGTACTCCCTTGAATGAATAATGCGCATTAATGGTGGGATCATTATCACAAAGAATGTAGTGTGGCGGAGAGTAGAATAGCTGGAACGTGTATGTACGAAATGCTTTACTCGAGGTGCGGGAAAGTTATCAACTTCATTAGTATTGTACAGATAAGCAACTTTCAGAATTATAGCTTCCGGTTTCTTGCTAGAAGAATGTGTACCACCATATAATTCGGATATGAAAACATCGTGTTTCGACAGCCGACTAAAACTTTCCAAATTTTTTGTGAAATACACGTAATGGAATGGCGACTCATTTTGAAAAGCAAGATTTGAATTTATCATAACGCTTTTGTTCTACGAGTTCAGTGTGAAATGATGATATTGTAAACCACCCGGTTGAGAGATTGATTGATGATTGATTAGAGACTTCATGCGCATCAACAGCTATTAGTTCTGTAAGTATAGTTTCTTTTTTACCCTCGGGGCGTGGCGGTGACCTTTCACCTCTGGATGAGGAGATCCAGCGTCACCCTACCTGACGACTAGAAGGGTTTCCCCAACAGGTATCGCCCTCCAGTGCGGCATCGCCCCAGCCGGGTCTAACTCTAATTCCCGACCGGTCCCCTGGCATGTGTAGTAATGTAGTGAATTTAAATGGAGATGAGTTAAGTAAGGGTTGAGGATAGGACAAGGGGAAGGGAAAAATTGCGTGCGATTCGTGGCCCGTTTTTAGGTTACTGCTCCGGCACTTGCCTGGAATTTATTGCTGAAACCACAGAAAACTACGTATCATAACAGTCGGCTATTAGAATCCTCCTCCAGACAGCGACAGAATTCGATAACTATCTAGCTAGTGTCGAAAATCGTCGGGATTCGAATCTGAGACTTCCAGTTAGAAGCACTGCAGTGACATTACTTGATGCGATGAGCACCCTTTCCCGATGTAAAGCACTCGACTCGCCAACTTAAAATGAAATTGCTTCTAGTGTAAGCCACTACTGGAAACAATTGACTGCTAAATGTGAAGTTAACTTGCAATAATGGATGCATTATGTAAGCTCGGTGCATTTTGCGTTGGGATCTGTACGTCTCGAGAGGCAAGTGCAAAGCAAGTCGATGTGAAGGAAACGTAACGATACCTATAGGTGGTGCAATGCCAATTAAAAATTTTGAAATTATGTAACAGAACATCAGTACAAACTAAATAACTAAATTGAAAATACAATCGTGTACATGTAACTTTAACATGTTATTAAAGGCTTAGTCTCATTTATATTTTTATGTTCATTATTTATTATTTTCAAGTATTAGAAAACGTTTGAACACAGTAAATCATTTGTCGCATAGCTTGAAGCTGTTTTTACGTTAAATAAATAAACTTTAAAAAGTGATAAAAATAAATGTTTCAGATTGTCCTCAAAACCCTGGTTATGTCTGACTAAAAATATGAAAAATACGGACTGAGTGAGTTCACAATATCTTTCTTTTTGAACACTGCTATTTTAACACACTTTAATTTACACAATATTTAAAACTACTAAAGTGCTCACATATACTTTTGTATTTAAAAAGATTAGTAAATACGTTTTAAATACCATCAAAGAGGATAACTTGAAACACTTTCAATGTTTGTAGTTAAACCCTGTCTTTGTATGATGCAGAAGAGATCCTTTTTTACTGCAAAACTTAGGTATTAGTCAGTACTTTAGGAATATGTGCTTAATTGTTTTGAATGTGGAGTATGTTGGGTATAACAAAATCACAACGTAGTACCCCAAGTTCCCTTCCAATGTTGGCGAACTTTGGAAACATTTGAATGGTGTTTAAAATGGCATTACGATTAGATGGGCCAATTTGAGACATATCTATATTTTGTAGATATCATGAAATAAGTATAACTGATTTTCACAATTCAATGGGAAAGCTAAAAAGTAGAGGTAAATAATTGATTTTGGGGATGAAGTTAATTTAAAGAAAGACATATTTGCAAATTAATAAATCCATCATTTGCGCATCTAAATTTAAAATACAACTTCGAAAGTTTTTGTTACATATCCTGAAACTTGTTCGAAAAACCTGTGTTGAGTACTCCTATCAAACTTTGTTCTCTCTCCACTTGAGCTGTGAGTCAATGCCCTCTGTTCTTCGAGAAGAACACATGTTGTTGTTGTGATTGATGTAGAGTTATTTCTACTGACACCAAACGAAACAAGTGAGTTTAGTATCAAAATTGATATCAGAGTAGTATGTATCATGATAGTCATTGAACTGCTGTTGATAAAATTCATGTTAAAACACGCTTATTACTTCATAAAAATTGTCGAATAAAAATGTTGAACATTGAGTAATGAGAGCCATTTTAGAGGGGTAGGGGTAGCCTCGCTTCCGTTTACCCATAAATAATTCCATTTATCCTTTTTTGCGATTTAAAGTGTCAGACCCAACAAACTACATACAATATGAAAACAATCTTTGTTTTTAGGCTTGCATTATACCACGATAAGAAGAATGAATTACGGCGTTTACAAATTGGACCCTATAAAAAGTCTACAAGTGCTGAAGAGGCGAGAAAAAATGCATGAAGTAGCAAAGCAAATATGTTTGTCATGCCGTGCGCCAAACGCGGTTTTTGGTGCTTGTTTTTCACGTGCTAATTTTTTGTGCTAAACAGCTAATTTTGTACAGTGTGCGAAACATCGCGAAGAGTGTACTAAACATTTGTAACGATTAGCACTGATTGTCTTTTGTCTTGATTGATTCGCGCTGATTGTCTTTTGGCGTCTTCGTTTATTATTTACAAACAATATTAACTGGAATCGATTTATACTTTTACTTCTGTACATGTATGGTATTTCATGTTGTACGAAACTGCATACTTATTCCTTTACTTGACGTATTGCGTTTCACTCACTGCGTGTTAAAAAGTAGTACACGCAACAATGGAGCAAGGTGATTTTTTCACAAAATCCACTCGTGCGTGAATCACCTGCTTTGCGCCCCTGTTACAAAACTACTATATTAAAATGAGTAAACCTAGTGCCCCAAAAAAGTATCGATGGACTCAATCACATCAATATTAGATTTATTTATTATTAGATTAGATTTATTATTAACTCCGCAATTAAGTATCGCAACTTGGTGGCCGAATATCTTGACTTTACATGAATTAAGATTACTTTCACTATCAATAAATTACAAGGGAGTAGTTAAACAAAACGAAAATTAATAATAAATAGTACAAAGTTTCACCTCGTAAGCCGTACTACACATCACTTCATTTCACTGCCCTACACTTAACTGTTATGCATTCTATCCATATTCCTTTCTCTCCACTTTATAACACAGCCCTATACTGCACTTCCCGAAGTCCGTTTTCTGGATTCTTGTCTTAATTTTGGGCAAGTGATCCGCTCTACCGAAGTAGGTAGGTTTCCCTAGCGGTGATTTCAATCCAAGCCGGATAGCCATTGAATGCTTTGTACATAGCATAGAGTCGCAACTTAATCCGCCTTTTTTCGAGTGGCTCCTATACACCTCAATTTTTTGTACCCCTGAAAGTGAATTTTTACGCTCTGAGCTGCAGCTTTTCTAGATTACCTTGTTGCGATTTTGTGGTACAGACTCTGTATGGCTTCCTGAGGTACAGTGTCCCTCGCCCGCTCTACATTTTGTCGCAGCAGGACGATGGGTTGTGACCGGTGGAGGGGGGGGGGTCGAATGCAGGCTGCGTCCCTTGAGAGGATTGGGCCAGCTGCGTCCCCACCCGTATCCGATGCCGGGTTGAAGTCCGGCGAACCTGCAGACCAGGGTACAAGGCGTGCACCCTCTAGAACACGCCGAGTCGCCTTTGCGACACGAGGACGCGCGTTTTCTTTTGTTGGAACGTTGGTGCGCTCGAGCGCAGGCGGTAGGAGGACAGGAGTGATGGTATCATGGACGTACGTAGCACTTGTCACGGTCTCCTCAGTGAATAGCAGAGGCGATCGGGATTTGTTTCTGATGGACCTCCATACCATAACACTTAGTGTGTTTTTCAGGTTGCCGGGTGCGAACACACAACGGATTCGTTGTGTGTTCGCACGTTACCAGCACGCCTGGGCACACGAACACGGCAGTCATTTCATTCCAGACGAAAGTTCCGTCTACTAAAATAGTATATTCCTAGTTAATACTTCATTCACTTCTATAGTTTTCAAAAACATTCTTTAAGTGACAATGAATGTAACAATTTTTTTTTTTATAAAAGCGATCTCGCAACTCTGACTGCAACGAAACAAAATATACTAACATTCGGTCAAAATGTTCGAAAACAAACTCTTCTACCTGTCGCACACTACAATCAACTGTTTTCACTTGTCAATTACACATGTTCCTCGCATTTCGCTTCTCGATATTCTAAGCAGTGACAATTGACGGCCAGCTTCCAAAAGCGCAAGAATCAAACGCTGCTTTGCAGTTTCAGCAACAAAGTCTGTATAATCCAATGAAATGTAATTTTTTTGAAACAATTTTTATCCCCACGAAAAAAAATGCTAAAATTAAAATTAATCTTTACGAAGTGATACGTGAAGATAAATAAGAAAATGAAAGAATGAAGGAGTTTTTTCGAAAAAGGAAGAAAAAATCAAGGAAAGAAGGCATTTAAATTCGAATATGGCCTTGAGTTAGACTTAACAGAATGAAGATGTTAATTATAATAATCAAGATGAAGAATAAATAGGAGTAAATTATATAATTTTATATTATAATTATCTGTGTATTCTTTTCTCAAAAAAAAATTGGAATGAATTAAATCTTCAAGTATTTTGAAATAATTTTTTTCTTCGTAAATTCCTTCTTGAACAGCTTTTCTCCTTTTATTACAACCCCATTCGACAAATTTTTACTAATTTTAAATATTTTTAAGTGTTTCATAAAAGAGATTTCTTATTGGTCAATTAATGTCATTACTTTATTATTGAAAATATTTCATTTTGACTAAAACATGTGCATGCCCTATTGTGTGGACTATGTTTTAGAGTAATAAACGAGGTAATATTATTTCGGCCTTTAAGGAATATCTTCTCAAAATTAATTCTTTTCAATTCGTTTTATTCTTTATTATTTATTCTTTTCAATTCGCTGCTTGGCTTTCATGTCACAACCAGTACAAAACAATCTTAAAACCTCATATTTTTCAAAATTAAAATATATTTTATCAATCATTCATTTTAAGATAACTACATATTACGTCTTCTAGGACAGTAGCGCAGTATAGCATGTCAGCAAGAAAAGCGCCTGGATAGCAAGAAGTTCATGAAGTGGGTATTTTCTAGTATTAATTATCCCGTAATTAAAGGTATGAACACAATACGACTATGTCTATTAAATAACTAAAAACATGAGGGGATTGACGAGAAGCCTTGGTGTAGTGGCTAGTCGACTATCACCGCTGGTGCAACGGTTAGATTCCGGCTAATCCATGAGGAATTACTGGTGGACAAAATGACAATTTGGAGAATTTTTATCCAGGCAGCATTTCTCCACCACCATAAACATTATCAGATCATCCATCATGGACCTCAATGATCATAGTATATCATGGGCTTCTAAACCTGAAATGAGTTTAAATGCATTAAATGAGTTTAAATTAATTAAAAAAGTTTGAAGTTTTACGCAAGTAGTAAAGAAGTTGGTTTCTGCGGCTGGAGGCTTGTGAGTGCTATTGGCTGTCCGGATGGCGACGCGTCAAAGCTTGAGATATCGACATTTTAACCAGTTTGTTGAGGCCTTCGTCTCCCAAGTATAGAGGCAGACCAGCCCTGAGGATATCACAACAAGATGGTCGCCACGTCGGCATCACATTCTTCGACGCGGCGTCACCGCGGCAACTAAGAGCACTCATTGTAACACATCTACTCTCAGAACTTTCAAGCAGAATGGCGAATAACAAGCAGACTGAAGCGTTGCTTGGCGAGAAGGAGTTGTGTATTCCAACGTTTGTAATAATGTCATGAATCCCCCATTGGTTTCCTGAGTCTTTAATCTGGCGTCACTCTAAAGCGCGCGCGTAGACTTTCAGTATTAAAAAATTAAGCTTTGGAGGGCAGATTGGAAAGTGTCAACTCTGAGACTTTCACTCGGGTTTCGTCTCCATCACGGCAAAACGGTGACTTTGCGTGATAATCCACTATGAAAAAATTCTCAAAATTGAAGAGACATATGTTTCATTGAATTTCATTAGAAATATTCAATAAGTAATTTCTTTGCATTTTTAAATGGGAAGAACTACATTCTTTCTCCTATGATTAACCATTGGTTCTGAGGTGGCACCAGAACGTTTTTGTTCAAAAGAAATGATATAATTATTTATAGTGAAGAAAGTGTGAATCAGTAGCTGTCAATACCCGACCCCTAGTTTTAGAAAACAAATAAGATAATATAAGCTGGGAATATTATTTAGAGGCGAAGTATCTACCAAAATCTTGACAAAAATAATCGTGAAAGATAAATTCGATAAAATCCAATATTTTTAGTATTTCCATGCTTCAGTAACTATTTATAACTTTATACCACACAATTTTGAACATAAAAGAGGAAAAACGCAGGCGAGGAACTAGAGCGGATAGTATTGGATTCTGGTCGTCAAAAAAGAAGAATTTAGTTATGCATCCGAACAGTTGTCGTGTTACTGTTGTTTCTCATCATGGAAATAAAACTAACGAAGCTCGTTGCTATCATCGACATTTTGTAATAGTTATTAATGTCCCTAAGGCTAGTTAGAGAAAATAATAAACAAAATTTACACAGTGTATTTTGATATTAGCGCAGTTTCATAATTTTCCGAGTCTGTTTTATCGTTCGTTTGTCGCTGAATACTTTTTCATAATACCACATTTGTGACAAACACTTATGTATAATAAAGAGTACATTTACAACAAATACAAAGGCTCCTACGCTAAATTTCACTACAAATCATTCGTTTTGAAATTAATACATTCTTTTGAAGATCACATGAATCCTTAACGGCTGGAGACCAATATGAGTACGTTTTCATTACATTCTTGGCTATCTGGGATGAGCCGCGTCTCGGTAAATTGTGCTGAGCCCAATTAGCACAATTGACCGAGACGCGGCTTATCCCGGATAGCCAAGAATGTATTGACTCTGGCCGCGGAAGACTACGAACGCATAGGTTTCCATTCTTTTATTTGATTAATTTGAATCGATATAACAGTACAGTAATGATGAACAAGTGTTATACTGTATTATAACTAAATCAAACATCAATAACTGTTTATTGTGAAGAATTACTGACGTCTCTTTTACAAGAAGCTCTGAAACATAACCCTTAAAACCATTAACATACAATGTAGGCTCTCACGGCAGATTTCTACATCATAATCAGTTATTTCCGG
Source organism: Gryllus bimaculatus (assembly GCA_017312745.1). Taxonomy (NCBI): domain Eukaryota; kingdom Metazoa; phylum Arthropoda; class Insecta; order Orthoptera; family Gryllidae; genus Gryllus; species Gryllus bimaculatus. Next base: position 2,783,104 of record BOPP01000145.1, read on the forward strand.
GCTTGAAGGTCGTGGTCCAACGGAGACTTGTCCAAACGTTTCGTCTGCAACTTTGGCAGGCACCATCAGTGGCATTGCTGGCGGGGGCGAAGTGTCCTTGTTGGCAGCACTGTGTTGACGTCAAACAGTCTTGGACAAGTCTCCCACGACCTTAAAACCATTGTTTCATACCTGGGGCATAATCATTGGACATCCGCAACCACCAGCGGGTGAACACACTAGCGAGCAGAGGCTGCCAGTTGACGAAGTGCAAACATGCTGAAAAGGAAGCGCTCTTCCGCTGACACGCGAGAGAGAGCACTAAAACCTCCAAGGTATCGCGACTGCTACCGCACAGTAGGGCGGGCACCAGCGAACTATACAAAAGGTGGTACGCAAAAACGATTTGAATTAAATGGTGTGCGCTGTAAATGGAGGGATAGGGTGTAAAAGGTTGTAACCCGCAAAGTTAAAGTTTTTGTGGTATTAAAATGTTCGTGCACTTCCACCTACTGTCCAAATGCTGCGATTCTCAAATAGTACAATTTAAGGCGCATAGTTGTTCTGCGGTCATCTTTACGTAACCCTTTTAAACCCCTTCCAGCCAAAATGTTCACTTGCTTACATCTTGCAAACGTTTTGACGTTTCAGCGTTTCCACGTTTTACATCAGAACATTTCATATAAATTTATTTTTATTATTTTTATACGCTACCCAAAATTTGAACAGATACACAGTTCATATTTTGCAACAATAATTTCAATGATTCAAACAGTCGAAAACAATTGTAGAGTTAGTGATCCTAAATTAGTATTACTTCAATTTTTGTTTGTTATTTAAGGTCGCATCAACATCTAGGTCATTAGCGACCACTAGGTATTTAGCACGCACTTAAACGGTATGGTGAAAGATGACATGATATGGTGATGGTACGGGGTGAAAGGACGAACACAAATACAGAATCTTGCCCGAGATGGGACTCGAACCCGCGATCCTTCGGTCCGAGATCGCTTTGGCACTACTGCCTTTATGATCTCGGCCATCCGAATCGGCTACTTCAAATTTGGTTGCACCGCAAGGTGAGTTACTGGAAACGATACAACCCGCAAAGCATACATGAGTACATTGACACTGATATAGGCATGCGGAAACCGGGCCGGTAGAGAGGTGTGGGCTGTAGGGCGGCAAGCTTGGACGAGCGGGGAGGACTAGAAAGGAAGGACCAGCGCGTAAAGGACTGTATAATTCTTTATATTAATTCATTTTCAAAGATATATCTGTCCCAACACCAAGGAATGGGAAACATAATAGAAACAGTAGGTATGTTTCTAAGCTTAAAATTATTATACGAAAACGGAAATATTATAGCGTTCTAGATGCCGAAACATGCGCCACCAAACTCAGTATTTATTCTGAGTAGCCCCTGCCAGACATTCTAAAGAAGTCCAAACATTTTCCTCTTACGGAAAAACCTACAAAAATAGGAAACCGAACTTTTTAGAAATTTCTTAACAATATCAATATTTACTTTTTAATTTAATAACAGGAAAGATGTGTTAAATTAACAAAAAATGAATAAAAATTAAGAATATATACCATCTTTATTGAGTGGAACGTTGAAAAAAGAAGATATATATTGAAATTTACATTAAAATGTTACCAGATGTTTTAACAGATTGACAAACATGATTTTACATTTATTTTTTAAATATAGTGTATGAAATTGTTTATAATAAAGTTTATATGATAAGACACTTTAGAAAAAATAACAATGGAACAAGTTAATATTTTTACCGAATGCAATCAAGGATAATATAAACAGTTGAATATATTTTGCATAAGATTATTAATATTGATAATGATTATAATATCAGCCACCTTGATGCATATGAACCTCACGTTTTTTTTCTTCGCGTCCGATTTGTTTCTTATGTGAGCAACAGCAAATAATGAGTTGCAACTATTAATATTTTCGGATCTACAATGATTATTCAAAGCATCACAGAAGATTGATTAATTATGTACGTTTGGAAGAGAAGTGTGTGTATTAATAAATGTTACTTATTGATAAATTATTTTCTATTCGAACAAAATCGTCAGCACTAATTTGCTTACAATACTGTTGTTAATTGGAGAATGTGAGTATATATTGACATCAAAATAAAAATGTAATTTGAAGAAAATTGCCCGGATCATCATTGAGCTACGGCATGCCAGTTGCTTTATGACTAGAGCACACTATCAGAAATCCTCGCCTTTTCTTCGCGTGATTTTGTAGTTAATTTATTTACGAAATTAGTATAGTAAAACATTGATTTACATTACAATATTCAAATTATTATAATGTATGTGGTGTACGTTGTGTTTGAATACCAATCAGAGTTGTAAAAGATTTTCCGATGTGAATATCGTACATTTTATTACACTTGTTAATAACATTATTTTCATTTTCTTGATACTTAATAAGGCCTGCGTAATTTTGAAACTGAACTTACCAACTATAGTTAGAGTGACAGAACTACAGCAACCAAAGATTATTAGACCATAGAATTCTAACAAATCTGATACGAAATTGAACGTATTTTCGTCGAAAGTTGTCGAACGTCCGAAAGTTGACTTACGAGCTGAAAGTGAATAAAATTCAAATTTAAAAAATGTTCTTTATTGAATAAGATCATTTTTATATGAAGTATACAGTTTCTTCTTTTGGTCCATCTTACATAATACGGAGTTCAGTGACCCATACGGTTTTCTTGCGGAATAGGTTAAGGGCCGTTTCCCGTTGCCTTCTGATATGATAATGATGATACGATGTGGTTGAGGTGGTATAGACGAAACCCAATACAATACCCATGCGAGGTGGGTATTTCTCTGAACCGCATCGTTTCGAGTAGTGAGATCGCTACGTAGCACTTACGCCTTTTATAAGTCGTGGCCACGGTCTATACGGTATATTAGGTCAAAATAGTCTTATAGTATTTATACTTAATGGTCAATTATTCTTATATCTGGGATCCATTAGCCTGCGACTGGTGAAAGTGGCTGCCTCTTCCTAGCATGTGGGGTGGTCATACTTCAGCTTATCGTGTACCGCTGACGGTGCATGTCGAGTCGTTAACTTCGCGTATTTATGATCAGCTTATTTCGCCCAAACATGAACGCTTGCCTGATAGAACTGGGGCGTGCGCAAGCTACTAAGGAGGGTTGTGTGGAGGACGTAGAATGAATAGCGAACTCTATGTCCTCCTTGACGGCAGGTGACAGTGGTGTTATGTGAATACCAACCTTTGGAGGATTCTTGTGAGAGATCTAGATTGTCGATAAAGTGTTGGATCTTATTTCTTTTAAGATTGCATTGTGGTGTTTAAATTAAAATACTTATGCACATGTTAGTTTTACCACTTTTATTATGAACAGTGCTTAAAAGACAACAACGTTTTAATTACATTTTTCGTAAATTTATTTGTATTTAGTATTTGTGAATACTAAATAAGTTCACTAAGTCAAAATTATGTTACTACTGGGAAAAATTATGGTTTCGTGAAAAACTCAAGTGAAAGGATTTTAATCTTATTTTTGACTGTGCATTGGATGAAAACGTTTAAAAATATCTGATGTAATTTACTATTTGGAAAAATAACGCTTTAAGTATCGCGTGTACTATTTAAACCTATTACAAAATATAATTCAATTTTTTAATACTGCCCCAAGATTCTCTTTTCCAAAGAACAAGAATAAAATAATTTATACTACATACAATACAATTATAGTGTATGTTGAAGATAATGGATGTGCAAGAAATAAATCTTGAAGGCAAAGCATATTTATTAAAATATCTCGCAAATTTATTCACCTCTGTACACGTCTGTGTGTGATATGAAAAATTCCTTTTTCCAATCGCGCATATAATTACTTAATTGGTTTCGATAGTTGGACACCCAAAGTCAATGACAAACACCCTTGTGGTTCCAGACGAGATATTGGCATCTTTATATTTTCAGTTTCTGTCAAACCAACTTCGTGCATTTCTGCCATGCAATTTATTGCAGGGGTTATAAAATCAATAATGACAGAAATTCTTTGAAACGTATCTTCGGAAAAGTCTATATCTTAATACACTCTTAATCCAGAAAAAGCTTACACACAAGATTTCAAGTTGAAACAAGCACTTCAAAATATAGATCGGGCCCCTATATAAGGAATATTCTGAGGGTTTCTAATTACTTGGAGCAATAAATACAATGTCTAAAGCTTAACATTACCATCATTTTTAAAGGAGAGAATAATACTTCCGTTCTTCACATTACCTGAAACAGAAAAATTACAGATAGTTATAAATGGATAATAAAACTGGAAATGAACGGGTACTACAAACTAACCCAACAATGTTGTTAAACCTATTTGCAATGATGGATGTTCATTAATTAATGCACAAAAAAAAAATAAAACCAAAAATGAAATGGTTGGAAAGGCTTGGCTCATACTACAACAGTTATCTTTTTGACATTGTTATAGAAATACACATTGAGTGTCATATGAATGTACACTCGCTATGTTTTCCAAATTGTCGCAACACAGTTTCCGTTATAGTATATTGAAGTTACATGAACTTAATTACAATGTTAACTAAACTATCGTCATACTCCAATTAATGGAAATAACAATAAACTGTGATGATCTTATTGGAGAGAGTAAACACCAATCTAGGCACATGCATATTCATTTTAGTGGGCACTTGCCGGAATCCACCAATCCCATTCATAGCAATTGAACAATATTTTAAGCTCCATCACTAAATACTTAGCAGTGAATTTTTTAAGAGTATGTTCCTCACCAAAGGCGGGTACTTATCAACATTCGCACATATCAAATTGGGTTCATTGATACATGTAAAATGAAAACCTTTGGATACACATGTATTTGAAATGCTAAACTTTTATCCCTGTGGATGAGCACCACAGACATAAAGCTGTGTGATAAAAAACAAAATAAATCACTTCCTACACCAAAATATGTTAGACGAGATTGACAGATCTAAGGTGTAGAGTTGAGTCAGTAATTACTAAGAATCCAACG
>BOPP01000145.1:2797662-2814408 GCA_017312745.1 Gryllus bimaculatus
ATTTGCCCTTTTCTGTACGGATCCCAGCATGCCGCTCCGTATTCTAAAATTGGACGAAGAAGTGTAGTGTATGCTAGGGATCGGGCATTTGGACTACTATTTTATAGAATACGCATTACAAAGTGCAGCGCTCTCCAGGATTTTTTAACCGTATTGTTAATATGATCTGACCAACCAAAGTCGCTTCGCAGGACCAAAGCCAAATACTTACAGTTTTTTACACGTGGTATAACGTTAGTTCCTAATTCATAACTGGAGCGTATGTTCGAGCGGGACTTGGTAAAGAAAATGAATTTACTCTTTTCCGGATTTAATTCCATCTTATTTCTGCACGCCCAGTTCCATAAACAGTTAAGATCGCTCTGTAAAACATTTTCGTCCTCAGACGAGCCAATACTCCTATACATTACGCAATCGTCGGCGAATAGTCTAACTTTTGATTTTAATCCAGTTTCAATGTCATTAATAAACGCTAAGAATAGCAAAGGTCCTAAGAATAGCAAATGCTCTAAGCTAAAGATGCTCGACAGTTGACGACAGTTCCCCCTTTCCTGCCATCTCTAGACCTAAAAAGGGCTTACTTGGTGGACGGTTGGACGTCGTTGCAAAACACGGAAAGTGGGTCGCCTCCGAAATGACTACATTTGATTTAAGTGCAGAAACATGTTTAGAAAATAATATTTCTTTAGTGCGGCAGTGCGGAGTTAATATTACCGTTTTCAAAAATACAAGTATACAACGTAGACATCACAATCATAGCGTAGGCATAATAATAACAACACACGTTTTCTCCACACGGTGCCGCGACCAACCCAAATTACGACAATCCAACTTACGACGGCGGCTGCAAGGCTCGCTCCAGGTAGCGCATTATGTTGATATAACTATTCTGATGAAAATAAATCATATCATTCAATTCATAATTTAAATTATATTTACTAACAACGTTTTATAAATATAATTCAAAGAGAAAACGACTACTTTTTTCAACATCAAATGAATGGTTTTGCTCAGGTTGAACCATACATCTGCGTAATGGTTATTTTTAAGGAGTGTCTCTTCTAAAAATTTATGACTTTTCCCTTCTCAAAAAACAAACATCTAATTATGAAAGTAATATATCAATGAGACAATCTAATAGGCAAACAGGTTTTATTAAATGTCAAATACTGGTACAAATTGTGTATCAACTCATAATTAAAAGCAAAGAAAGAACACAAAAATAGTAAATACAAAGTCATTCTTTGCGTTCTAATGTCGAATTACACATTTCCAATACCCCGTTCACACGCACGGCGAATACTAATCTATGACGTTAATTTAAGTGACAAGCGCAAATATGTGATGACTGGAAGATTAAAAAGTATCCAAAACGTCGAGTTAAACTTCGAGTGAATGTAAATTTACACTGTAACGTCGCCTTCCAAATCAATATCAGCCGAAACCCTAGAGTTCCGAGAGAAAATTTTACAATTCCCTTCTACAAACAATCAATAGATGACCACAGAGTTTCGAAAAATAAACGCATTACTTCAGCTTAAAAACACAGAGAGACTTTAAAAACGAAAGTGATTTTCATTGTAATATATTATGTGTGCATTTTATTGCTATTAAATGTTGGCGTTCTCGTATTTTAAAACTTCACATCGTGTTAATACTGTTTCTCGAGGAAATGTAATGCTAGTAGACACAAAAGGAAGACGCAGACATATATTAGATTTACCTAGTAGGTTTGAGGTATGTGGGGTATTAATGATTTGGAGACATAGTAACAGTTTAGGTATTGTGATGTCTGTCTTACGGCACTGTCTCACACACGAAGTCAGGCGGTCGATCCCTCAGACCCACTACTGCAGGTCAGATAAGTCCGTAGTCCAACGGGCGTTTTGTTGACTGTCTTGCATTAACCTCCCAGTTAACAGCGGAATGTACGAAAATATTGCGTCATTTAGGGGCTGACAGCGAACGCATCTTCGCATTCATTTCGCCATAATCAATACCCTGAGATGAGGGGAAAAAAAACAAAACAACAACAACAAACATGAAGAGACCCAGGTGCGTTTGAACCACCAACATATCGTTTAACAGCCGAACGCTCAAGCGGATAGCGCCAAGAATGCCGACTGCGAAATATTTCTCTTCATCATTTCACCCCAATGCATACATCGCTATGCCAAAAACAAAACCTCGGCCCCGGAGAAGGATTGAACCATCAACCTCCAGATAAACAGCGGAACGCGCTTGCCGATTGCGCCACGGATGCTGGGGGTGGGGAACGCTTCCTCGGTGTCAAATCGTCCCAATTCATACCCTCACATACATACCGTCAATACATTGTGGTCGTATCAGCCTATAGAGTTTGGTCGACGAAGTTGATGCAACCTGCGTTCCTTTGTTTCCAACACCTGAATAAGTATTACTATCAGTAATTGTTTCATATTTCAACTTTTGCTGTATTCGTAGTGTTAGGAATTTTTAATTCAAAAACAATACATCGAAAAAAATAAAACATCAATAAGAATAGTTGGATGTTAAATTAAACATCGGTCTATACATCGTTGTTTAAAACATCGTTGTTTCCACAAATAATAAAATGGATGTTTAGAATATACGGACATCGTTGTGGCATTTGTAGTCGGGGTGAGGTAGGTGAGTGTAGTGGTGGGTGATATTTGGGTGGGGGGAGAGGTGCTCTACGCGGGCCGGAGGAGTGGTGATGTGCGGAATGGGGGGTGTACAATTTCCTCTCGATATTCTGTTTTCTCTATATTGACAATAGACCTACATCTATTTGTTGTTGTTGCTTGGTAACAATGTTGTGTTTAAATGGGCATTTCTAATCTTACGTACAATGTCAGGTGCTACTTATGCTCTGATCATGAGTGATAAGTGTTATTCCCAAACAGAAAAACGGTCACATCATTAATCTTGTACATTAAATGATATCACGATTTTTGACATTAGACCGCCCGCCCACGCTTCCTCTGTCCCACCGTCACAACACCATATTCTTAAAATTACATATCAATTAGTATGAGATGGTGGAAAAAAGATTGGCAGCTGTGGGATTAGAACACACGCCTACCAAGATACCGATGCCATAAACAGGCTACTTAGATTACACGACCACGCTACCCACATTTCCCAATTCACTCTTCCCACACTCCATGTTCATTAAATGAGATGGCGATACACCTTAGACCACTCGACCACCCTACCCCTTTTCTTCCTACCCAACTCTATGGTAATAAAATTACATGGTGATTGATGGTGGAGACAAACAGTGGTAGAGGTGGGACTCGAACCCACGCCTCCGAAGAGACCGGTGCCTTAAACCGGCGCCTTAGACCGCTCGGCCACGCTACCCTCGTTGTAGTTCTTCTAAACTCCATGTTAATAAAATGACATGGCGATAGATGGTGGAGAAAAACAATGGCAGCGGTGGGATTCGAACCCACGCCTCCGAAGAGACCGGCGCCTTAAACCGGCGCATTAGACCTCTCGGCCACGGTACCCTCGTTGTTGATATTCTTCACTCCATGTTAATAAAATGACATGGCGATAGATGGTGGAGAAAAACAATGGCAACGATTGGTTTAGAACCCACGCCTCCGAAAAGACCGGTGCCTTAAACCGGCGCCTTAGACCGCTCGGCCACACTACCCTCGTTGTTGTTCTTTTTCACTGTATGTTAATAAAATGACATGGCGATAGATGGTGGAGAAAAACAATGGCAGCGGTGGGATTCGAAACCACGCCTCCGAAGAGACCGGTGCCTTAAACCGGCGCCTTAGACCGCTCGGCCACGCTACCCTCGTTGTTGTTATTAAACTCCATGTTAATAAAATGACATGGCGATAGATGGTGGAAAAAAAACAATGGCCGCGGCGGGATTCGAACCAACGCCTCCGAATAGACCGGTGCCTTAAACCGGCGCCTTAGACCGCTCGGACACGCTACCCTCGTTGTTGTTCATCTACACTCCATGTTAATCAAATGACATGGCGATAGATAGTGCTGAAAAACAATGGCAGCGGTGGGATTCGAACCCACGCCTCCGAAGAGACCGGTGCCTTAACCGGCGCGTTAGACCGCTCGGCCATACTACCCTCGTTGTTGTTCTTCTACACTCCATGTTAATAAAATGACATGGTGGGATTAGATAGTGCTGAAAAAACAATGGCCGCGGTGGGATTCGAACCCACGCTCCGAAGAGACCGGTGCCTTAACCGCGCGTTAGAACCGCTCGGCCACATAATACCCCTCTTGTTTGTTTCTCTGACCCTCCATGTTAATAATGACATGGCGAAAGTGTTGGTGGAGAACAACAATGGCTGCGGTGGGATTCGAACCCAGCTCCGAAGAGACGGTTCTTAAACGCGCGCCTTAGACCACTCGCCATGCTACTCCTCGTTGTAGTTCTTCTAAACTCCATGTTAATAAAATGACATGGCGATAACGATGGTGGAGAAAAACAATGGCAGCGGTGCGGGATTCGAAACCACGCCTACCGAAGAGACCCGGTGCCTTAAATCGGCGCCTTCTGGACCGCTCGCACGCTACCCTCGGTTGTTTGTTATCCTTCGCTCCCCACTGGTTAAAAAATTACATGGCTATCAGATGGTGGGAGAAAAAAATGTTCAGCGGTGGGATTCCGAACCCACCGCCTCGAAGAGACCGGTGCCTGAAACCGGCCGCCTTAGACCGCTCGCCACGCTTACCTCGTTGTTGGTTTTTCTTCATTTTTGTTAATAAAATGATGGCGAATAGATAGTGCTTGAAAAAACAATGGCAGCGGTGGGATTCGAACCCACGCCTCCGAAGAGACGGTGCCTAAACGCGGCGCCTTAGCCGCTCGGCACGCTAAACTATCGTTGTTGTTCTTCTTCACTCCATGTTATAAAATGACCATGGCGATAGATGGTGGAGAAAACAATGCAGCGTGGGATTCGGAAACCACGCCTCCGAAAAGAGGACGGTGCCTTAAATCGCGCTTTGACGGCGCCTCGGCCACACTACCTCGTTGTTGTTTATTCTTTCGCTCCATGTTTAAAAAATGACATGGCTATAGATGGTGGAGAAATAACAATGGCAAGCGGTGGATTCGAACCCAACGCCTTGCAAAGAAGACCGGTGCCTTAAACCGGCGCCTTAGAACCGCTGCGGCCACGCTACCTGTGTTCTGTTTCTTCACTTTTTGTTAATAGAATGACATGGCGATAGAATTTAGTGCTGAAAAACAATGGCAGCGGTCGGGATTCGAACGGCCGCATCCGAAGAGTAACCGGTGGCCTTAAACGCGGCGCTTAGACGCTCGGTCCAAACGCTAACGCTCGTTGTTTGTTATTCTTCATCCATGTTAATAAAATGCCATGGCGATAGATGTGGAGAAAAAAATGGGCAGCGGGTTGGGGATCGAACCAAACGCTCCGAAGAGACGGGTGGCTTAATCGGCCGCTTTGACCGCTCGGCCACTGCTACCTCGTTGTTTTATTCTTTCGCTCCATGTTAAAAAATCACATTGGCTATAGAGGTGGAAAAAACAATGGCAGCGGTGGGGATTCGAACCACGCCTCCGAAGAGACCCGGTGCCTTAAACCGGCGCCTAGACCGCTCGGCCACGGTACCGTCGTGTTGTTTTCTCAACTTTGTAATAAAATGAACATGGCGATAGATAGGTGCAGAAAAACATGGAGCGGTGGGATTCGAAACCCAGCCTCCGAAAGAAGACGTGCTTAAACGGGCTTAGACGCGTTCGGCAGCTACCCTTGTTGTTGTTCTTCTACTGTCTATGTTAATAAAATGACATGGCGATAGATGGTGGAGAAAAAACATATGAAGAGGGTGGGATTCGAACTCACGCTCCGAAGAGGACGGTGGCCTTAAACCGGGCCATAGATCCGCTCGGCCACACCCTCCGTGATGTTTCTTCTACCACTCCATGTTAATAAAATGAATGGCATAGATAGGCTGCAGAAAACTATGGCACGCCGGTGGGATTCGAACCCACGCTACGAAAAGAAACCGGTGCTTAAACCGGCGCCTTAGACGCGCTCGGCGCCAGCTTACCCTCGTTGTTTGTTCTTCTACACTCCATGTTAATAAAATGACATGGCGATAGATGGTGGAGAAAAACAATGGCAGCGGTGGGATTCGAACCCACCTCCGAAGAGACCGGTGCCTTAAACCGGCGACTTAGACCGTCGGCCACGCTACCCTTGTTGTTTTACACTCCATGTTAATAAAATGACATGGGGATAGATGGTGCAGAAAAACAATGGCAGCGGTGGGATTCGAACCCCGACTCCGAAGAGACGGTGCCTTAAACCGGCGCTTAGACCGCTCGGCACGCTACCTCCGTTGTTGTTCTTTCTAAACTCCATGTTAATAAATGACATGGCGATAGATGGTGCAGAAAAACAATGGCAGCGGTGGGATTCGGACCCACGCCTCCGAAGAGACCGTGTGCCTTAAACCGGCGCCTTAGACCACTCGGCACGCTACCCTCGTTTTGTTATTCTTCCTCACATGTTAAAAAATGAAATGGCGATAGATGGTGCAGAAAAACAATGGCAGCGGTGGGATTCGACCCCACGCCTCCGAAGAGACCGGTGCCTTAAACGGCGCTTAGACCCGGCCACGCTACCTCGTTGTTGTTCTTCTTCACTCCATGTTAATAAATGACAATGGCGATAGATGGTGAGAAAAACAATGGCAGCGGTGGATTCCGTACCCACGCCTCCGAAGAACCGGTGCTTAAACCGGCGCTTAGACACCCTCGCCACGCTACCCTCGTTGTTTTATTCTCGATCCATGTTAAAAAATGACATGGGATAGATGGTGAGAAAAACAATGGCAGCGGTGGGATTCGACCACGCCATCCGAAGAGACCGGTGCCTTAACCGGCGCCTTAGACCGCTGGCCACGCTACCCTCGTTGTTGGTTTTTCCTTCACGTTTTTTGTTAATAAAATGACATGGCGATAGATGTGTGAAGAAAACAATGGCAGCGGTGGGATTCGAAGCACGCCTCGAAGAGACCGGTGCCTTAAACGCGGCGGCTTAGACCGCTCGGCCACGCTACCCTCGTTGTTGTTCTTCTCACTCATGTTAATAAAATGACATGGCGATAGATGGTGGAGAAAAACAATGCAGCGTGGGATTCGAAACCACGCCTCCGAGAGACCGGTGCTTACGGCGCCATGACGCGCTCGGCCACGCAACTCGTTGTTTGTTATTTTCTCCATGTTAAAAATGACATGGACATAGATGGTGGGAGAAAAACATGGCAGCGGTGGGATTCGAACCCACGCCTCCGAAGAGAGCGGTGCCTTAAACCGGCGCCTTAGACGCTGCGCCACGCTACCTCTTGTTGTTCTTTCTACACTTAATGTTAATAAAATGACATGGCGATAGATGGTGAGAAAAACAATGGAAGGGTGGGATTCGAACCCGCCTCCGAGAGACCGGTGGCTAAACCGGCGCTAGACCGCTCGGCACGTACCGTGTGTCGTTTCTACACTCCATGTTAATAAAATGACATGCGATAGATAGTGCGAAAAACATGCAAGCGGTGGATTCGAACCCACGCCTCCGAAAAGGAACGGGTGCTTATAAACCGGCGTCCTTAGACCTCGGCCACGCTACCTCGTGTCGTTCTTCTACACTCCTATTTAATAAAATGACATGGCGATCAGATGGTGGAGAAAAACAATGGCAGCGTGGGATTCGGACCCACGCCTCCTCCGAAGAGACCGAGTGCCTAAATACCGGCTGCGTCTTACCCTCGGGCCACGCTACCCTTTTGTTGTCTTCTCACTCCATGTTAATAAAATGACATGGCGATAGATGCTGCAGAAAACAATGGCAGCGGGGGATTCGAACCCACCCTCCGAAGAGACCGGTGCCTTAAACCGGCGCTTAGACGCTCGGCCACGCTACCTTGTGTTGTTATCTACACTCCATGTTAATAAAATGACATGGCGATAGATGGTGGAGAAAACAAATGGCAGCGGTGGGATTCGAACCCACGCCTCCGAAGAGACCGGTGCCTTAAACGCGCCTTAGACCGCTCGGCACGCTACCCACGTTGTTGTTCTTCTAAACTCCATGTTAATAAAATGACATGGCGATAGATGGTGAGAAAAACAATGCAGCGGTGGGATTCGACCCCCCTCCGAGAGAGACCGGTCGCCTTAAACCGGCGCCTTAGACCCTCGGCCACGCTACCCTTGTTGTTTTCTTCTCCATGTTAAGAAATTGACATGGCATAGATGGTGAGAAAAACAATGGCAGCGGTGGGATTCGACCCACGCTCCGAAGAGAGACCTGTGCCTTAACCGGCGCCTTAGACGCTCGGCCACGCTACCGTTGTTGTTTTCTGCACTATTGTTAATAAAATGACATGGCGGATAGATGGTGCAGAATAACAATGGCAGCGGTGGGATTCGAACCCACGCCTCCGAAGAGACCGGTGCCTTAAACCGGCGCCTTAGACCGCGGCCACGCTACCTCGTTGTTGTTCTACTTCACTCCGTATGTTTAATAAATGACATGGCGATAGATGGTGGAGAAAAACAATTGGCAGGGTGTGGATTCGAACCACGCTCCGAAGAGACCGGTGCCTTAAACCGGCGCCTTAAGACCTCGGCCACGCTACTCTTCGTTGGTTTTCTTACTCTTTTGTTAATAAATGACATGGCGATAGAAGTGGCAGAAAAACAATGGCAGCGGTGGGATTCGACCCACGCTCCGAAGAGACGGTGCCTTAAACCGGCGCCTTAGACCGCTCGGCACGCTACCTTGTTGTTCTTCTACACTCCATGTTTAATAAAATGACATGGCGATAGATGGTGTAGAAAAACAATGGCAGCGGTGGGATTCGAACCCACGCCTCCGAAGAGACCGTGCCTTAAAACCGGCGCCTTAGACGCGCTCGGCCACCTACCCTCTTGTTGTTCTTCTACACTCCATGTAATAAAATGACATGGCGATAGATGGTGGAGAAAAAACAATGGCAGCGGTGGATTCGAACCCACGCTCCGAAGAGACCGGTGCCTTAAACCGGCGCCTTAGACCCTCGGCCACGCTACCCTCGTGTTGTTCTTCTACTCCATGTTAATAAAATGACATGGCGATAGATGGTGGAGAAAAAACAATGCAGCGGTGGGATTCGAACCCACGCCTCCGAAGAGACCGGTGCCTTAACCGGCGCCTTAGACCGCTCGGCACGCTACCCTCGTTGTTGCTTCTTCACTCCAATGTAATAAAATGACATGGCGATAGATGATAAGGTGAAAAAAACAATGGCAGCGTGGGATTTCGACCCACGCTCGAGAGAACCGGTAGCTTAAACGGGCCTTAGACCGCTCGCCACGCTACCTTCTTGTATGTTCTTACACTCCATGTTAATCAAAATGACATGCTGATAGATGTGCAGAAAAAACAATGGCAGCGGTGGGATTAGTCGTACCCACGCCTCCGAATACCGAGCCTTAAACCGCGCTTAGGACCCTCCGGCCACGCTACGCCTCGTTGTTGTTCTTCTACGCAATCCATCTTCATAAAAATGACATGGCGTAGCGAGGTGAGAAAACAATGAGCGGTGGGATTCGAAACCCCAGCTCAACAGACCGCTGTGCACTTAAAACGCGCGCCTTAGACCTCTCGGCCCACGCTACCTCGTTGTTTTTCTCGCTCCATTTAATAAATGACATGGCATAGATGGTGGATGAAAACAATGCAGCGGTGGGATTCGACCCACGCCTCCGAAGAGACCGCGTGCCCTTAAACCGCGCCTTAAGACCGCGTCGGCACGCTACCCTCTTTGTTTACTCTACACTCATGTTAATAAACATTTGACATGGCGAAATAGTGCCAGAAAAACAATGGCAGCGGTGGGACTTCGACCACACGCCTCCGAGAACCGTTGCCTTAAACCGCGCGCGTTAGAACCGCTCGGCACCATACCTCTCGTTGCTTTCTTTCTTATACTCCATGTTAATAAAATGACAAGGCGATAGATTGTGAGAAAACAATGCCAGCGGTGGGATCGGACACGGCCTCCGAAAGACCGGTGCTTTAAACCGCGCCTTGACCGCTCGGCCACGCTACCCATCTTGTTGTTCATCTTCCTCCATGTTAATACAGCAATCTATGATGATGGTGAGAAAAAAATGGCAGCGGTGGGAATTCGGAACCCACGCTTCCCGAGAGACCGGGGCCTTAAACCGGCCGCTTAGACCGCTCGGCCACGCTACCGTCGTTGTTGTTTTCATTCACTCTTTGTTAATAAAATGACATGGCGATAGATGTGAGAAAAACAATGGCAGCTGCGCTTCGAACACGCCTCCAAGAGACCGGTGCTTAACCGGCGCCTTACCCGCTCGCCACGCAGCCTCTTGTTTGGTTCTTTACACTCCATGTAATAAAAGATGACATGGCGATAATGTGAGTAAAAACAATGCCCAGCGGTGGCATTCGAGAACACGCCTCGAAGATACGCGGCGGCCTTAAACCGGCGCCTTAGACCGGCTCGGCCACGCTACACCTGTGTTGTTCGTTATCCCAACTCAATGTAAATAAAATGACAATGGCGATAGATGGTGGAGAAAAAAACAATGGCAGCGGTGGGAATTCGAACCATGCCTCCGAAGAGAGCCGGTGCCTTAAACCGGCGCCTTAGACCGGCCGGCCAGCTGCCTCGTATACCCCACGGTGAATTGTAAAGCGGTCTAGTATAACTATGGTATAGCGGTTGCAATCAAAAAATCAATGGCAGCGTGGGATTCGAACACAACGGTCTTTTCGGAACTGGTGCGTAAAACCAGCGCCTTAGACCGCTCGGGCAATGCTTACCCGCTCTCGTGGGTGCACCATTCGGTGTATCGAACATAATAATAGCGTTGGGATCGTATATAAAGAAATCAAGGAGTTGTGGAATTCAATTTCACGTTATGTATTCAAATCTGCAGAGTGTACGTGGAGGCCTACAGTAAGTCGATCATCGTTGAGCGTAGTTTGTCAAACCTCTTCGTGTATGTTGTTGTATCTGTCACGTCACATAGATCTCGGCGTTTGCAACACCTAAGAGATCGCAGCGGCCGGCAGTGGTCAGATCTGCACGTATTGTTTGTGTGCGCGTATCGATTATTTAAAGCGTATTTTGGAAAGACGCTCACCGTCCAATTCGTTTTTGTCCTCCCCGCCGCCCAGTGCTTTGCAGCGCAGTTCCGTGTGACCGCAGTGTGCAATGCTGGCACGTTTCCTGCTGTGTAGCCATTCCCCCCCCCCCTTATGGGGGCTTTTTTTTCCCCCGCCATCTATGGCTGATCTGTAAAAAGAGAAAAAGAACAGGTCAGGAAAGATAAAGCGTTCGGACGCGCTTTTGGCGTTTGTTTACTCAATTTTTTATGGCAGTATTGGGCGTCTCGCATATTGTAGCACATCTCTCGGCCACCTTGTACGTGCCGTGGGGTCTGGTTCGTACAAAGATAATTTATTACTAAGCCATTATTTGACGCATTAATTTTTTGAAAAAAAAATTTTAGCTAAGTTTTTAAAGTGCTTTTCGAGAGCGGTAATTTTAATGCAGCGTGTAAATCTGGGCATTCTAAATATACATTGGCGCGCACATTACTTGTACGAAGGAACGCATTTTGAAGTAAACTTGCAACTTGTTTAGTGTGCATGCGCCGCGGTCCCACTTGGGCAGGCGAGTCATAAATGGGCCTAATCATCGGGTTTTTATTATATAAGCAGAGCAGTCGCTGTGGTTGTCTCCGGGTTCTCTTGTGTACCGTGTTCTAAGCTCAGCGTGTTCTTGACTTCCTCTACTATCCTCTCCTTGCCCCTCCATTACTCGCTTTTGGGTTTCTGTGGTGTGGTTTCCTGATTGGGTGAGGCGCGACGCCACTTGAAGCGGCCTCATTCTCAGAACAAGTTACTAGCTGAGATTTGGCACGATGTGATTACAAATCCTCCGAAATGAGGAAGCGACTGGATCCTTCGTACAATTCTTCTGAAACCGTTAGTTGTGAACAGACTCGTGTTGTATCTAAGGAGCGAAACTCTACAATATCGAGGCTGGGTTGGCGTCTTTGGTTGGAATGGATCGTGGCGGAGTAGAGGGGTGAAACAGAGGACGGGTGGAGCGCATTGGCCAAAGGCCGTGGGGGCGTGAGCTTTTGAGGCTGACGGTCGGCCGGAACGCTGCGGGAGTTTAGGGCCCCTTCTCCACGCGCCCCAGTTGCGCGCTTCAACCTTTCACACGTCGCCACCGCTGGCGCGCTTCAGCCGCTTTCACACGTCGCTACAAGCTGTTGGGCTCATAACCCTTCTACGTCCGCACAGTTGAGCGCTTTCACGCCCCTTCTCACGCTCGCCACGCTGCGGCCTTCACGCTCTTCAGCATGTCGCCACAGCTGCGGGCTTCATAGACCTTTCTCACGTCGATACAGTTGAGCCGCTTCATACCCTTCTCACGTCGCACCGCTGAGCGCTTCCCGAAAGCGCGGCTCTGTAGGCAGAGGCGTTGGCACGCCACGCTAGCAAAAACACAGCGCAAGGGCTGCCTTTTCACGCGCCAGCGCAGCGCGGGCGTCCGAGCAGCGCGGGCTCGTAGCAGATGCTTGGGTTTTGAGTGGAGACTTCCACGTGCGACAGGTTTGGCGCGCTGCTGCATGCGACAGCGGAACTTCGCTAGCGCGAAATACAGGAGGGCATACCCCACCGTAGCAGAACACAGCTTTAAATGATGGCAATTCCATATGGGCCGCCGTTGGCGGCGTTTTACCTGCTGCGGTCCTTTGGTTCGTTTGTGGCCGGATGGTCGCGAAATCTCTCTGCAGAACCCCACTTCACGGCGGGGGCGGCGAAATGCTACGAACAGACCAGAAGAAAGGCTACGTAATTGCGAACCGACTACCACTTACCTCATCCTTTCAGTAAAAGTGAAGATGACACTTTATTTTCGAAGAACATTTTGATAGCTATTAGTTTTAAATACACAACTCCTCCCGATTTCTAAACTTAATACTGAATATTTCGTTCGATCATATGGTTTGTTAAAGAAGGTTTTCATTAAACGGAATAATTTGTTGAATGAATGAATTTTTGCTTTTCTTTCCACTTCATATTCTTCATTTTCATCAGCTAATATTGTATAACGTTGAACTTTGACATTTGGACACTCTCTAGTGCTTTTCTTTGTCTTTCATTAGATGTTGGAGCGAGTCTTTAGATTTTCATTAAGGTATAAGAAAAAGCTGGACAGCAGCGCAGCGGCGCGGCGGTCCTCTAACACACGCTTACCTACTCAATCCAAAGACTTTAGAAATCAACGAGGCCTCCTGAAGCGCTGCTTTCGCGGAATATTTGGAAGAGGTTGCCCGCAGCATTGTATGGGAAGAACGTGCTTTTTTTTTTTTTTTTTTTTTTTTTTCAATTCTGCTAATTTACAATCTGTTCACCTTGGAAGCAATAGTAAATGGTAAACATGAATGAAGTTACTATGAAGAGAATCTAAAGGGTAAGTCCTTGAATATGTTCACGCTTTAGCCTATTCACTATTGTCAACATGTTTCACTGAGTGTTGATTTCGGGGTGGCATCCAAGTCCCTCTCTGATGGCTCTTTTGCTTCTCTCGAGATGGTCTCTGTCATTGTTGAGATGTTCAAATTTTGTACAAATTATTTGTTGGTGAGAACCACGGAGCGTTGCATATATATATATATATATATATATACTATATATAATATATATATATATACTATATATATATATCATGTTTTTTGTTTCGATCGTTCTCAGGATCCTGCAGGTTTGACTTGCTGCAGTTACATAAGTCTGAAGAACGTGCTTAGACCGTGGGAAGAGTAATCCCTAGTAACTCAGAACTGCTAGTTCTTCTGACGACTGATAACGAAACGACAATTAACATGATAATAGAAAGTAAGTTTTGCGAGAAAAGATCAAGAGATTATTTGGTTCACAATTTTACATAAGGCGTTTATTTTGGGCAGCTTTGTGGAACGCACGAAAAGTGCAAGTGGACGTTCACGCTACTTCAAGGGGGGGTCTCCCCTTCTTACCCTTAAGGACATTTGGGCCAATCTTCAACATAGAGAAAAACAGAGGGTCAGATGACTTGCCAACTGGCGACTTGCATTGTGTGGCAGAAACATCAATGGTTTATGTTCATTTTCATTGCGATCTTCGCAAATGTTTCATCTGTTTTTTTTTTTCAAGAATCTTGTTTGTAAAATGTTTTTCAATGTGATCTATTCAGCAGTGGTATTGATAAATCGGCGGGTGCAACATAGCTATACGGAGTGTATAGAGAGCGTCCTGTGGGTATTGCGTTTTTGAACTACTTGTGGTTTTTTCAATGTGGTTTTGCCTGCAATTGTCGCAACTGGGACAGCCGGTATTCCAATTTGCAGAATAATAAGTGCTTTAAAAAGTGTGAGGCCGTTTGCTCTGCTCGTGTAACCATCTTCGCATTTTACCTCTGTCTGCCGTCGCTTTTCTCTGCTCTTTTTCTATGTGCGATTGCGAGGGAGTGGAGCAAGCAGACGAAATGTTGTGTAGAAGAAATGTGCTGCTGGTGTGGCGGGGGGTTGGGGAGGGGGGGCGGGCGGAGCGACGGACAGGGATGCGTAGGCACTATACGGTGAGGGCACGGGATGTGGGGGGGCGTACGCCGGGCCGACTCGTGGGGTGCGCCTCATCAGGCCCGGGAAGAACAATGTCTGTGTGGTGGGTGTTAACACACACGAAAAATTCCGTGTGTGTAAAATACACCTCTCGGAAATTTGTGATGAGAGAAAGTCAAAATTCCAGAAATTAACGAAGGTATTGAGTCGATTCAAAACGTTTTTGCGAAGAAATTATAATGCAAGATATGCTGAACAATATTGCAATTTTATACGTTTATAGCGATATGACGTAAAAATCGATTATCAAAAATTAAATTGAGTTTTCCTGCGGGAGATGGGCGGGGGAGGAAAGGCTGGACGCCCACCGCGCGGATGAACCACCCATCGCAGCCCAATCGCCGCCCTGGCTCTGTGTGAAGCTCAGGCGAAGTGTCACGAGTATACTTTTTTGTGGACAAAGATGCAAAAAAGCAAGGAGACTATGAATCCACTTGTGGCAACGGGTGTACAGCGGTGGAGATTGAAAAGTTGTACGTGTTAAAGTAGACAGTA
The DNA here is from genome assembly GCA_017312745.1 of Gryllus bimaculatus. Lineage (NCBI taxonomy): Eukaryota > Metazoa > Arthropoda > Insecta > Orthoptera > Gryllidae > Gryllus > Gryllus bimaculatus. The sequence goes on from BOPP01000145.1 coordinate 2,812,871, forward strand.
CACTAAATGTAGCAAGATATCCCCAATTTGACACGGTCAATTTGAAAGGCTTTCTCAACACATATTGAGTCATCGGGGGTCTCAGTCCTTCATTCTCAACTATTGACATAAACACATGCCTTTAATCCGGCCAACACTAACAAATACCAATTACAGAGAGTGATTTTTTGACCCACTTCCCAAACGTACCTCTACCGCTAAAATGTATATACTGCAACTAAATACTCGGTGTTTCCCAATTCTTCAAAAGCTTTGTATTTTGTCCAGAAAACACTCGCGTGGAGCGCACATTCGGGCGGGGCGGGCGTGGCCTGTGAAAACGGCATGTGCGGGGCGCGTCGCGCGGCGTCGCTGTTTAATTCCGAGCGTCCTCAGAAGTCGACGCGATGCTTCCCGAGCTGAAGCGCAACACGTACAAACACAGAACAGGCGCGATTAAGCGGTCTAAGTTCCGTGCGCTCCCCCACCGCCTCCCACCACTCCCCAACGCCGGGAGACTTGCAGGCGCGGAGGCGCGCGAGCGCAATTGTTAGTGGTGACGGCGCGGAAACCGGAAATGATGGCGAGGGGGTCTTCCGCTGGCCTGGCGGAGAGACGCGGGTGCCGGGCGTCCTGCTTCGGCGAGTCACGGCGCACGTGACAGCCTAGTGAGGGAATTCAGGCTTGGACGCGGCGTTCTAAGGACTTGAGAATACTTACAAAGAATTCACTAAAAATCTAATGTGTATGTAACTGCAAATTCCGAGGTAAAATCTCTACGACGCGATTTCTGTTCTTTTGTTTTTTTTACGGGTGAGCTTTCACTGCTCAAAAGTCGTATCTCACATGGATTTTCAAGCGAGGAAAGCGCAGATAATTGATTGAATACAGATGTATTTGTCGCTTGAACAAACAATTGTTTACAACATAACACAAGAGTGTTTGTGATCCTTGACACACGTGCAGTTACTAGCGACCATTAACGCGAGGTGACATATGTTTAGATTCAGAAGAAACAGGCGAAAGATGATTTTTTTTTGTTCGTCACTTAATCGTAATAATTTAACTAAATAATTTTTAAAAAAATCGTAACTATTATTACTTTAAAATATTGTTGTGATTTTTTAGTTGTCTCAAAATAAGAGCATATACATTTAAGAAAACACATTTTCCTAATACCATACTGTTTATATTCGCATATGCAAAGCAAACAGGAACTATTGCTCTCTTAAGCGGCCGGGCGGTCTTTAGGATTTGAAGTCCACAGTTCGTTGATCAACAAACCAAAACAAATGATTGTAGCTAAAATTAGCGTATGGGTACTCCTAATATACAAGAACACGTTTTCTTATAAGTTTGACTTCTTATTATATAGCCATGGGGTATAATTTCAAAGATATTGAACGACACACGTCGATTATGAAAATAACGGACTTGATGGCTTAACTGTCCGAGGAATATCGCTCGGTTTATAAACTTCAATCGCATTTTTTTATTAAGCTCTATAAGTATATGATAACATTATCAACAATCTAAATGGTAAAATAGCGAACATAAAA
>BOPP01000145.1:2814433-2825191 GCA_017312745.1 Gryllus bimaculatus
GTTTGCGAATTGCGAAAACAGAATCTCCGACAGAATTTAACAATAAAAATATGAATTGCATATGCTATTTAATATACTTCATCCCATTCTATTTATATTAAGCATAATTTGAAAAGCCTATATAAAAGATCAGACATGTAAAAATATAAAATATTCATTTTCACTTTTTATTTGGTTCAGGTCATTGACATGCAACAAAGTACTTTTTGACTTTCATTATGAAAAACGGTGTTTGCCCAAAATTCTCATTGGAAAATCCACTTATAATGCGAATATGAGGAGATTGGTGGAGGTCTGCATCTTGAGATGAACCCCGCAGAGTCGTCAGCAGCAGCTGCAGAGAGGACGAACTGAGAAGAAGGTTATCGGCGGGGGGGGGGTGACGGTGACGAGACAGATGACGTCGCGGCGGACCTTCGCCGTCCATTAGGAAGTTTCGTTCATTCTTCGAGCTTTCGCGCCACTTCTCGTGCGAACGAGCGAACGATTTAATACACCACCCGCGGAGCAGAAACGTCCAATTTATTGGCCCCGCGTCGGCGCAATGCGTTCTGAAAGTGAAGGTTGAGTTCAAAGTCAAAATTTATGTCAACGATACATTTTAATTTTCTCCAATGCGTATTGCTCCACCAGCTAAAAAATTGAGTCGAGAATTTGAAAGAAAGTACATGATTATTGTAACGCTCTGATAAAAAGTTATACTATGTTACAAGAAATTATTTTCCGTCTGTTAGTCTTATCCTCTATATACCTAAGGGCAGATATTACGCTGATTCTGAATCTAAGAATTTTCTCCAAATTAAAAATTCCCCCGAACGAAATGACACAAGTTGAGGCTCTGTGAATATGAAACTGATCTTCTAATATTTTGAATACTTCTAAACGCATTTTCTAGATATTTTTGAAATTCTCAAAGATGTATCTGAAATTTTTATCCCCCTAAATAAGAGAAAGTAAGTTATTAAAATACAATCATTAATCCTATACAATAGCCCGATTTTTATTAAAAAATTTAAAGATTTTTTTTATAATAATAAGCTCTCAAATTACATCTGTCTTAATGTAATTTATTCTGAAAGCGGCCACATTTTCTTTTAATTTCTCTTCTTCAATAAGCATGTTTGCTGTAATTATATGGCATAGGTGAAATGAAACTTCTGATTGGAAATATGCGCAGTTCATTTTTTACATTACGTGACTATATCATTAAAGTATTAGACATTTTCTTCTTAATGCAAATTTATCATATGTAATGTAATCTTTAAATAAATTTACTTATATTTATTTTCCAAATATTACTAATTTTAGCACAATGTTGGGTTACATGTCGAGCAAATATACGCTATTTTCGAAACCTGATCAACACATTTATAAGCGAGGCCAGACATTCTTACCTTACTGCATCACTTTGCGAATATAACTCTTTAAATACATTTAGTAAACACTTCAAGCAAATTTTTAATAGATTTTTAAGGTATCAACCACAACGAAACGTAGCAAAGTATTCACGTTTCGATCTCGCAGTTGGGCAAGGCACTGGCATATGAATAGCTTTTTTCTTTCGCTGGCATTTGTCATGCTTTCTTTGTGAGGGCTTGGCGCCGTAGAAAAATGAGTCACACTAAGCCAAAAATCGTGTATGAACATACGAACAGTGAAGATTTGCTCTAGCTAGTTTGGGTTGTTTTTCTAACCTTACAAGTCCTTCAATTTACGACTTTTTCGATTGTAAATAAACACCCGATGTCGTGAAAAGCCTCCATATTTAAAGGCTTGCACAGGAACGATCTTTTCAAATTTTCAGAACGAAAACTAACTTCAGGCTTCTCATTAGCTGATCTTTTCTTTCTGATGCAGTAATGAGTTACTGACGAGAAGTTGGCCATTTTAAAAATAATTCGCGCCTTAGGATTTTACATGATTCAGGAATTCACCATTTTTTTCCCGCCGTTTCTTATTCAAACACACGCAAAAAGTAAAAATTAAGATATCGATAGATTTATGTCCTTGTTCAAAGAACTTTAGGAATTTTGTTGAAGTTGGAGATATTCAAGTAACAGAAAGTTCGGAAAACAAATGATACTTATAAATAAAATACAAATATTCACGAGTTGAGCACGTCTGCTATTCAATGCTATCAGCCAATGCAGGGCTTTACAAAAAAATGTAATAGCGCGTGCTGTTTACGAAGAGACAGCATCAGATTCAGCCAGGAATCGGCAGTTCAACCGGCAAATCGACGAGCCGACGACAGGAAGCGATGTGCCAGGCCGGAGTCAGTAGCTGCTTCACACTGTTCAGGGAGACGCCGCTTCCCTAGCCACAGATGCATAGGCATTTTGCCCTGAGGAAGGTCAAGAAACCGGCGGCCGAAAAGTTGCCACCTGTAAAACGCTAGGACGCTCTCTCGGTCAGCCAAACAGCTATAACTGAGCGGCGAGCGGTTCCACTGGGCTGAGATGTGGCAGCTAAAGTGAGGTCAATAGTTAACACTGCGGTCACGTGGACCGACTCCCTTGAGAGTGAGTAAGCTCCACGTGACAGCGCGGATTGGGTGCACGCAAAGCCTCACTACGCTGCTTAGAGCCATTGCGTTATGCATTATGAGCTCACAGTCACAGGTTTTCCACGCCAATTATCTCCCACGCACTAGGAACCACCCACCATTGACAAAGGCTTTAAGCCTAACCGCTCCCGGCAATGTGTATCTCCCGTATTGTTGGCATGTAATTGTTGTTGTATGTAAGGAGTGAGGGATTACGAGCATGATGAGGAAGGATCGCGCCCGGTCTGACCGTTGTTACGTTCGTCTGGCGTTGATTTGGAGAAAACTACGTAAAACTCGCATCAGAGCAGCCACCGTTAGACGAGCTAGAGCACCAGATAGCAGCGGAATTCGGCCTAGCTACATAGCCAATGTTGATCTGTTGCTGTCGGAGCTCGAACCCTAGGACATCCCCGTCAGAGCACTGAAGTGACATGGGCTAGCCCACCGCTAAAGCCGGTTGGCAATTGTTGTGAATTCATAATATACACGCGAGTGCCCGCAAGAACAACAGGCCAGGGAGGGTGAACGGCGACGTGCGGTGATGGAGATGCGTGACGGCGTGCGTGGGCTGATGCGCGGTGCGTGGATGCGTGATGGCGGTGCGGGATGGCGGTGGCGGGGATGCGTGGCGTGACGCGGTGGCGGTGATGCGTGGCGGAGGCGGGAGTGCGTGGAGGAGAGGCGTGAGGTATGGCGCGTAAAGGCGGTGGCAGGGATGGCGTGGCAGGGGATGGCCGTGCGGGATGGGGTGGCGGAGATGGCGGTGGCGGCGATGCTGGGGTGCGTGATGGCGAAGGCCGTGGCGGAGGCGGTGGCGGCTACGAACTGGTATGATGATTGTGAATGGGAGGGGTGGTCGAACATTCGCGTTCTCCTAAAAATTCGTGTCATTGGAGGTCTTGTTTTGGGTTGCGTCGTGCGCAGCTTCGTTGGAAGTTGGGCGCTCTGGCCCAGGCCAGAGTGCAACCCGCGTCGCTAGTTCGCCTTATCTCCGCCTCGCTATTCGCCACGGCGAGGGCCAAGTTCGGAATGCGAGTAGCGGTTGGATGCATCTTCCAAAAATGTTATAATATGGACGAATGGGGTATATTCCTTCATAGTGCTATAATGCTAAATATTGTACTAGGTGAAATTCTACGGTTTTAGTGGATCATACTAAGAAGCGAAACCTATTTATGCTAAATCAGATAACTCATTAGATAAACCATGTAATTTTCGTGGTTCCTGAATCAATTGAAATGACGTTGTTTGAATGATGAAACAAAGCATCTCCAAAATTTACGAGTAATAATTGACTTAAATTGATTTCACCGAATTTTCAAATATACTTATTCCGTTTTAGTTTTCACCATTGTTTTGTGCATTTTTGAGTAAAGGAAACGGACATTTTGTTTGCCATTTTGCTGACATAAATGCCAATTTTGCATGCAGAGAGGGGCGCTCTGCTCCGTTTAAACCACAAGGTTTTATTTAACCCGCTGAAACCTTGAATTACATTGCACAAGAGAGTTCAGAGAAAGGTACAAACGAAAAGTACAGCATATGCAATAACGGTTAGTAAAATGAAACTCCCAAAAATATTGTAAACTATTTATGTCCTTGCTTGAATTCTGTGGTTCTAAATAAATAAGAGAGGTTAAAATTCGGAAAAAAAAGAATCACTAATTCCTACTGGAACGCAGAGTTAAACAGGTTTCTGAAATGTTAATTGAAAGTTTATATTTACGAAAGGTTTATTAAATATTTAGTTGTCGTTTCATTAAACGTAAGACATAGAGTAATATGATAATACTGAAAATTTATAAATTAACATTTGTCGAGTTGATTGATGAATTGCGTTTTTACACATTCATTGCCGGTTTGAATATCAAAACTATTTATGTTCCAATTAAATAATCTGGGTCTTTATTTCGCTACGAATACTAACATTTACATGTGCTCGCTTTACCATGCCACCACGCTTGCATGAGAACACCGGAAACGTAGTTTTGTTTGTGTGAATACTCTCACAAACAAATCGGACGTGACAATAGATATAAAGCTTTTGTCCTATTAATCTGAAGATTTTTTTTTCGTAATTTTAGTATTTATACTATAAACAAGAAAAGTGATATCTGGCAGTTATTGGTTCATATTACCATTAATTTTCAAAAGACAATCATGTTATTTCATTGAATAAATGTTCTAAATTATTGTCAGCAAAAGTCTTAAGTGTTTTAAATATATTTGTTTCTGTTGTATCTCACATAAGAGCTAGAGTTTGTAGTTCCTTATAACGAACAAACAAATTATATCAAATAACAGTGCTCAATAACTAGCAACCATTCATTTTAAGCTCAAAACTGAATTGTTTAAAAAATTTTTACTATTTCGAGTTCTAAATTCCGACTTCACTGCAGTTAGCGTTAACTCTATTCACGTGATCTTTTCTAACCTTAACAATTAATAACTCAGTTTACCCGCTTCGCCACGCATTCGGGTGACGAGACTCCGGCGTCGGATTCAAGTTACATAGAGCAACCTTGAATGTGTTGCAACTGCATAATTTTTAAAGAATTTTTGTGTGCAAAAAAAATTAGGTTTTTTCTTCGCAAAAAAATTTTTTAAAAAAGGGGCCCCTTATTAGTTTTCGGGACCAAACACCTAATTTCATCCAGCTCCTTGAATTCCAACAATAGACAGGATGATGGTCCGAGATGATATACTCATTTTGATCATATTTTTCTATATGTGTGCTAAGACTAAACGTGCTAATCTCTAGAAATTAGTAATGTTTTAAGACTAACTTGTAACATTACAAGTCACACTTACAATTACAGTGTTCGGAGTTGAGTAGAATCTAGTAGGCAATGAAAAATGAATTATTAGAATGAAATAGTCATTCAATTGAGGGCGATTTTGAATGCGACTATGAGTGATTTTGCAGCCATATGTTTTACATCAATATCGTTCGTTTATAGAATTTGAACCTATACATATCTATACGATTATTTCGCCCTGCCCTTCAACTAATTTGCTTCTCGTACACATGACAAAATGCGTCAAACATGGAAGGTGGTAAGCGGAAATAGCAGGTGAGACCGACGCTTTAATTTGCTCGTTTGCAAAACCACTCCAGGAAAGGCCCCTTGAGGATGAAACTGATAAGTCGCAGGTAGTGTCTGGCGAAGTCATGCCAGATACGGCCGTATGTTAAAACGGGCGATCCTCTCACAAGTGAACGCAATTTTCAGCGTTGCAGGAAACGCGGCCGCATTAATTAAAGTCGACGAAAGCCTCTGTTTTCTCTCGCATTTGAGGCGAGAATTTAATTCACTTTCGTCGACTCTCCAAAGCAAGAAAACATAATTAACAAAATATATAGTACTCTCCTCAGACGAACGGACGGCAATTTATGTTTGTAATCTTGAAACGCGTTTCGTATTTGAAGACGAATCTTTCTTGTTAGTGAACGCAAATTTAAATAAGGAAGTCAGGTCCGTATTAAAAACAATGTTTCACAGATTAATTTACTTCCTTGAAATGGGTTTAGTTGTTCTTCGAGTTAGAAATGAAACTTTCAGCACAAAAAGACTGTAATTGCCGAATGCGTCTTTTTTTGTGTTGATGGCATGAACAAATATGACTGATTTTCATTTCCTCTTTAAAGAAGATTCGCACCGCTTCGTAACTAGTTTGCAAATGCCTTAGCATATTACATTATTTCGAGACTTCAATAAAACATTTATTAAAAATAAAAATTCTACAATTAAAACTTCACACAGAAAAACTTTCCAATGTGTGGATTGAACCGCTACGAGTAAAGACAACTATTGGGTAATTAATTGCGGCTCTGTACAGAGTCGGCATACTGTGATTAAGATAATCCAATTATGTCAAATCGCTTGAGTTTTATTTGTTGATTGCAAATTGTAGCTAGAAAATGTTATGTGTAAATTGAAAGCTCAGATATATGTAATATTGTTTTTGTATAAGTTTATCGCCATCCAAATGGGCAATTTCTGCCAATAAACTCGTTCTCCGCAGCATTAGCCATTATACCGACCAAAGAGAAATAATCAAAAGAAAAAATGTTAACATTCCTACTTAATTTATTACTATATATTCATTGAAAATAATATTTCCTATTTATAATTAAGATGTAAAATATTTAATTTTATTGATTTCGTATCCGACATACAAATAATTTAATAACCTCTGTCTCCACAATAAGCGTTCACCATTAACGGACCACGATAGCAGACAACAGCAGCTCCAGCTGTCGAACGTCGATGGGGCGCGCCCGCTCCCCAAGTTGTTATATGCGAGCTCATTTCCGTTCACGCGTCATTACGCTCGTTACAGCGGCCTCGCGTTTTTTAACGACCCAAGCGGCCTCTGAAGCCCCTCCCCCTCCCCTTGGACGCGCCGTTGCCGGAATGCCAGTTATGGAGGAGATCGCCCCCTCGCCCCCCCCCCCCCAATTCCCGCCGCCGCCGTTCTCGCAGCCATATCCAGGTTCCTGGCAACGCGTGGAACCCAATATAGCAAGGTTTTCCTTCACATAAATCGCAAACGATTTCAAGCCACGAGGCGTGCTGAATGTCAAGTGTAAGTAATTATTTGGAAAGTATTGTGGGCAATTAAAAATATTATAGCGGCGTATTCAATTGTTAAGAAATGAAGCTGGATCTCGGAAATATGAAAACTCTAGACTGGAATTTTAGATAGTTTGAATTACATCTTCATCTTCTGAAATATTCATGCAAATATATATAGCTATAATTAATTTTAAAATACTTCTCCAACAAAAAAAGTTAACATTGATAATTCGAATATTATTAATTGATTATCAAAATATTAAAGTATATATGAAATGAAAAATTATTAATCTGCCAAAGCTTGATAATTATCTGAGTTGTTTTTTAGCTGACTTAAAGCAAGTAAAGCAAAGTCTATTTGCGTCATTAATGTAATACGTTCTCAAAACAACCTCAAAACCAATAGAATTTTCATTGATATCAGGCCAAGTTATTTTTATTAAAACCTAGGAAATATTTGAAAACCACAATTTTTTCAAAAAATTGTTTAAGAATGCTTGGGAAAGCACATTCAAATAGTCATGCTGATACTGTTGTCGTGAAATCACATGTACCATGAAAACGATCTGTGAAGAGTTTGGTAGGCCAACTAGGAAACCCGCTTGGCATTATTAAGAACGGTATTCGTTTTCGTACGGCAGCGACTCCTGCAATTACTGTCAGCAACATTAGCTAGAACACTGAAGAGAAGCAGATGACAAAAAAAGCAACAAAAGGAAAACGATATTTACGTCGTAGAAGATAGTGGTAGAAGATGTAAGAGAAGAAAAAGAAGATGCCAGAGAAGAAGAAGAAGAAGAAAAAGAAGAAGAAGAGTAGGAGAAAGAGGACATAAGTAGTATGTATTCTATATTTAATAAGCGACTACACACACTTTCATTTGACTTGTGAAGCCCCGATGCCGTACCCTGACACACAGTATTTTAATTCTGCGGCAAAAACCGCGATCGTTTTGTCCGAGTTTTTTTCTGGATACTTGATCACGTAAAAGTGGATAATTCTTACTAATAATTATTTTACTACTAATTAATTTACTACATATTTTGTATTAATTACATTTATCACTTTGTGTGGGCAGAATTCGTGTTTTGTGAGTCCTTCATTCCGAAAAATTTGGTTCACGCCAAATCGTCTGCCTCTCCGTCTGTCTGCGGTGAACACTAACGCCTAAACCATTCAATTTCATTCAAAATTTATATTCCCCGATGGATCTCGCCGAACTCGAGACTCTGCGAATTTGAAACGTATATTTTTATTTTTGGGGGTACTTTACATTAAGTCTTAACATTTTTTAATTCCCAAAAATTGTTCCATTTCCCTTCTGATAGACGAAAAGATAAAAATTGAATGTTCGTGTTTTCGTTGAACTACCTAAATAATCGAAAATCGCAAACGTTCAAAATATGTTTGGCGTCTTCCTACAATTACAATATTGAAAATACAATTTTTTTCTTTAATAAAATCTATTTTTAGAAGGTAGATCTTCAATTTTTCGAAAATGGGCTACCGTGTAATTTTGCATGAAATAAAGGTAATTTTAAAAAGATTTTTCAAGAACTATTCCAAATATTTTTTCTCGAATAGGGAGAAATGTACACTTGTAATAATGTCAATTACTCCATTTTTGGTGCAAAATGTATTTCCAAAAATTGCAAACTACAATGCTGACGTTAGAGGAATATCCTTTTTTTGTTAAAATTTGTTCTAGAAACGTCCAGTGTTTTGGAAATATGAGTAGTTTTTTAGGTGATTTGAAATTTTATAATGGAAAATTTAAATGTTTATCAAATCTACCTTACACCTTTAATATTGAAGCTGGGGCTTTTATATTTTATCTTTTCTCAATATTATATCTTTTAATAATATCACATATATTGTTTTCGAAATATGAGTAATTATGACGATACGTGAAACAATTTTCTCAACTGTAAAAACGAATGAGACATTCAGGATTGCATAATATAATTGCACAAGACAATGTGAATAGTGTGTATTTTATTTTAAAACAAGCATTTTTGAAAAATATCACATAAGCATTTAAAAATAAAACAAGCATTTAAAAAATTATTTGAATAGTGTAAAACTGATATAAGAAAACTTAACAGCATACAGTATAATTTAAAAGTGTTTAAGGTTGGATAGTAACACAGATACTCTCATTTTGATCAAAAAATGTTTACACCAATTTATATTGATCTATTAAATAAATGTTGTGATTGATACTTAATTTTTTTGGTAATTTGTAAATATGCCCACCTCTACAAGTTAAATATTTGTCACGTCAATTTAAGTTTTATTTTCCTAGTTTAGATTCAAAGCCAGGTGTTTACATTATGCTACTTATTTAATATTGACATTGAAATAAACCTTTTGTAATTATTGAGTGGATTTCTTAAAATCAAAAAAAAATGTATAATGTGTTAGCTTCGAGTTTAAAAAGCTGTCTAATTTATTAATCCTTCCTATTTAACTATATTTCCGTTCTTGTCGTCTTTCTACCTTGAGTTGAGAGATGCGAGGGTCGGAAGAAACATGCAGGAGACGTAATCGATGCCGCTTGATCCATTACACAGTCTACGCGGCTTAACTAAATTTCAAAGCGCGGTTCCGGAGGTAGAAGCCGAGCAGCGTAATGCTTACCAACATGTGTCACCGAGTAAACATCAGCGCCTAAGCGTTATGCGTTTGCAAGCTCATCGAGGAGTCTCATTCATTCCATTACCGCCAACATGAAAGCTGGTGCTATGTAGGACAGAATACATTTGATCGACAATGCCTTGTAGATTTCAGCTCGTATCTCCGAATTGTTAAAGTGTAAAATTATCTATTAGTGATAGTGATTAGTGATTAGGTCTTACAAGAACAACCACATTTTTATTATTATTAATATTATTATTATTATTGTTATTATTATTGTTATTATTGTTATTATTATTGTTGTTATTATTGTTATTATTATTATTATTTCAACCCACATTGGAATGTCATTCCTGCCGGTCTGTTTTTTTTATAGAAAAGAACGGGTCGTACTACCCACGGTGATACTCTCTGAATTAAGGGAGATTGATATGAATGGAAGTGAATGAGAAGGAAAGAGATCACTCTCGGTTTGAGACTCTTGAGTACGGTACTGCTCGGACATGCGCCGGCATTTGTTCAGGGAAATCCTATCGACCTACACGCTATTTACAGGCTTGGCAAGGAGAAATTTGCAGATAACAGAACCTTAATCTTTGCAATCGAGAAACTTTCCTGTTTCGAACTCGCGATTTTCCAGTTATTATCATACAACCTCATGAATTACATGAATAGTTGCATCTATGGGTGATATTCATCAATGAACTACGGTGAACGCCTTCTACGGGTACTTCGCATGAAGGTTTCTGATTTCTGGGTGTTTCATTTATTACCCCTTACACGTACTTTCACCTGAACAGATTTAAACTACATATATAAAGAAGCACTAATTATATGTGAATTACGTGGAACATCATCCACTACCTATAAGCTAAAATCTTGATTGACGACGATTGGCGCGCGGCGATGCTGTAATGCGCGGCGATGTTGGCGGGTTCAAACCCGATCGAAGCCGTGGATTTGTAAGGTCGAAAAAATCCTTCGTACGCCTTC
>BOPP01000145.1:2830317-2842964 GCA_017312745.1 Gryllus bimaculatus
GACGGTGGTGGCAGCGGTGGGGACGACAATGGAGGTGGTGGCGGCGGAAGCAGTGGCGGTGACCAGGATGCCTGTGGGGGCAGCTGATGTATACGCTGCGAAGGCACAACGGCTTCGCCCCTGTAGGACAGCAGAGCGCGTGGCAGCAATACCTACGCTAAAGGCGACCATACATAGTTGAGATACAAGAGAGTTCTACTTGTAACATTTTAAGCTCTGGGTATTCACGAAGGTCGAGAAGTGCCAGAATCTCGTAGATTAAAAAATAACGAACCAAACCTTACGACTCGCAATTCCTTCCTTGATACGGGTTTGTGAACAGCGTACCCTGAACGTCTGTAGTGCTCATATCGGGTACAGTTTTGTTGTATCAACGAAAGTGAAGATTTTACGTTAGTTTTGAAGGTTCCGTTGAAGAGGAACATTCTCGTTTGGAATACAGGAGAGTTTTACCGGTAATATTTTAATTCGAGAATAATCACAAGCGGTAGTGGCCACAATAAGAGGCTACAACAATCACGAACAATATTTCAAATTTTTTGTTTCACGAAACGGGTTTGTAGTGTTTCGTAATCTGCTACCTGTGTAGTCAAAGTTGTTCGGTTCGGCACTAGACTCAGTAAAACCTTGCGGGTAAATTCAAGAGCGAGTGTGCGCCCTAAGCATGCAATTAAATATGAGAGACGTCAAACCGATGGGTGAAACTGGCACTTTTCCTATCGTGTGTAATGTAATTATGAGCAGCGAACGATGCAAGATCCGACCAAGTGAGACACCGTTGCCAACGTACGAGCAACACTCGCGGAAAATACATGAGAGGGAGTCACAGAAGAAAAACAGTTTCTTAATCAATACAAGGAAAACATTTTTGTTTGAAACAAATTTGTTGCGTTTAAATAAGGTTTTCAGGTTTAATTTAAATGTTTTTTCATTTGTGATTTTTTTGGGGAGGGGGGGTAAATAAAGGTGTCTACAGCTTCAAAGTTCTGATACACTTTTTCTTTCCTCCTTCTGGCATCTCCGCTCTTTCAACTTAGTATTTACTCTATAGCGTAACCTACAGGTACTATTGTTTGATTAAAATTACTTGCTACTTATCAGCTGGCAGTAAACAAACTCTCACGCGCTCAGCAGCGCTGCACAGCTTCTGAGACCAAACTCACCATCGCATCACATGACCACAAACTTGTAGGTGGAGCTGTCACAAACCATGATAGAAAAAAATATTAGTCGGCACCTAACTTTCATTTCAATATAGGAACGCAGTTCGCCTGAATTTCAACAGTTGGCGCTGGTAACCCGGCCAAACTGGTTAAAATGGAATAAAACTCTACCGGAACCCGTTTTTTAAATCTATGAAGGTAAAATGTTGTACTCTTAAGCTCGAAACGCCGTAACCCGAACGGTCTGTGGGCGCTTTCGGAATCCACTAAAGTAAGAATGGCGTCAATCCGTACAGGTAAAAGTGGTACGTACACTCTGGGGAGACCAGAAGGTGGGAGTCACAGAGCTGGGTCAATTTGCCTCAGGCCCTGACTTACTTGGGAGCCGTAAACATTTGTTTATTCAAAAGAAATAATACAATGTTTTATCTCTAATTTAATTTTAACGCTACAGATAATTGCTTATGCTTGAATAAATGAATAATGTTGATGAATTGGGGAAGGAGGGAATTTTTTTTGTTTAAAATGTGGGTGGATCAACTGCCCCTAATTTTCTCAGAACGCCTCTGCGTATCCCGGGCGTGTAGGAAGTGCGCTCTTTTGTGAGATGGAGAGAATGGGGATACGTGTTTACACGTCGACGCCAGAAGATATTTTGGCGTCGATTCTGGGAAACATTAAATGAGCGTCAACGTGTTTGATGGTTTTTCAAAGCGCGGCGCTTTCGGTGAAAAAGATCAATACAGTGTGGGAACATGTAGGCTCGAAATATCGTCAGGTAATCTCATAGGGCTGTTATTGTAGAGTTACTTTCATCATAATAAGAGTTATTTTCACAGTGTGAGTACGTCAATGAGGAGACAGGAAGTTACTTCAGTTGTGGCAGCTAGTGTTGCTTGTGTAGAATCTATCGATAATTTAGATTTTATGTAAGTTTAGTTACAAGACTATTTTCTTTTGAAATATACCTGAGTTTTAGCTGAACTCTAATAGACAATTTTGTGTGTTACTTAATTGTAATATTTATGAAATCTCACGAATTTAGATAAATAATAAACTGAAAAATAAAAGATTGCAAGAGCTTTATGTAATTTGTTGTAAATGCTGAAAGAAAATGAAAGATATTTTATGTACGTAAGTAACATGGATTAGAGATATATTCGTTTGATTCCTGATAATGAACCAAGTACTTTTTTATTTCTCTTTGTACGAAAATGTGTGTTTAATAACTGAACATAGAAAGTGAATGAAATTTGTGGACAAACTAAAGATCTATTGCAAAACAATAAAATTCGTATGTAACATAATTTTTGGCAGGGTAATTCGAAAACAATAGGCATCTACAGACGGGAAACATTGAATTTTTTTTAAATTTCAGATAGCATACTACAAGAAGGGCATAAGAGTCTGGGATATTGGAGGCAATATCAAATGGAATATCTCTTCAAAGCACTCGAACTTGTTACAACATATGAGACATAGCAATTTACTTCACAAAGCAAGGCAATAATTTTTCCTTTAAAAGGATTTTTGGTTTGCATATAGTAATAGAATAAGGTTTTATGATCATCCCTGTTCCACAAACGAAGTTACAATGTCATTTTATTCAATAATATACGACGATAAGTGGAGACAATGTTATTGGTTAGATTGAGATAAGATATATCAGAAGATTAACGCGAGGGTGTAGAGGAGACGGTGCAAATCGATTATGATGCAAACAGATTGTCATAATTGCGAGATGTACAGCACAGTGGGAGCAGTTTGCTTTACGGTGTGACGTTGACAGCCACATCAGAGCGAATGAGCTAAGACGATAAGGGACAATGCGGAAAGACTTGTGCATACTGAATGCATGTCTCACTTCCTTGATTGTTGAAACGCCCTAGTTGCATCAATGGCCAC
Source organism: Gryllus bimaculatus (assembly GCA_017312745.1). NCBI lineage: Eukaryota > Metazoa > Arthropoda > Insecta > Orthoptera > Gryllidae > Gryllus > Gryllus bimaculatus. The sequence continues at coordinate 2,833,386 of BOPP01000145.1, forward strand.
TGGAACTGTTGTGGTTCTAAAATCGAAGTAGCACTGAGGTCATGAAGTGGTTTTTGGTAGGTGATGTAACAAATTGTCATCTTAAGTGATTATTGCGATAAGTAAATAGTTGCTAAGTTCAATGTCGTTTGGATATCTGTAGAGTATAAGGAAATTTGGTTTTGTTTTGCATACTGTAAATGAATTGGTACAAGATTCGATTCGATCGGTTAAAAGATTCGATTTGTAATTTTCTATAAACTTTTGAATTCGCAGAAAATCAGATGCAAGCTGACAACAGTGAATCAAGTGAAATTGTTAATAATGGTACTTGAAGTGGTGATGTATGCACGGTCAAGTGACTCAGGAGAAAGAGGAAATTGATTGGACAAGATAAGTCCCAATGCACATTGCACAATGAACTGAACACTACATTTTCCTCCGATCCGCTTGCCCTCTAGACCATAATTGAGGTGAATTCCAAGGATGTCACCAATATCCTAAAGCATTGAATGAATGCACGTCTCAACAGGCCGGAGTTTCTTCCACTCGATTCGCCAGACGATTTGGTCTTTAAGGTGGATGGCAGAAAATGTATTTGTAATTATATATATTAGACAGAGTGGTTTACATCTGGGGTTATTCCTATGTTCCTGGATTCCTTCTCTACCCACTACATCATCCATTGTGAAATTTCTTCTTATCATCGCAGTCAGTATTCCTTGTTTCCATGGGGTTGATGGTCTGCCCCGTCGTCTCCTGTACGGAGGTATCCATTTAAATTCTTGTTTGGACCACTTCTCTTCTGGCATTCTCAGCAGATGTACGTACCACTGAAGCTGTTTTCGTTCTACAGTATCTATTATACACTTTTCATTTTCTCTTTTCTTTCTTCATTGCGTATGTGGTGTAAACGAGGTATTCTGCAACCTCGACTTAAAAGTCCATCGTACAAAAGCCCATTGAATCGTCAGGAATGTCTTTGCTTTTGGGGTTAGTTCCCATACTTCCGAGCCGTATGTGACAATACGTTCTATCATGGTACTGTATATATTTTTCTTTGTTTTCTTTGATAACTGAGAGTTCCCCCGAATTGGATTTAGCATATTTATGACTCGTTTCCCTTGATTTATCATATCATTAAGCATATATAGCATTTTAACATATAAAATAATGACTTGTAATTGTGATTTCTCGAATTCACATCCATAATATTGATTACAGCGTTTAATGTGGATGCAGTATCACTTCCTTGCTGTCAAATTAATCATTTTCCTATGATAATAAAAAATTATATCTTTCAGAAATGTTGAAAATCTAAAAAATCACCCTTTCGATATAGGGAGAAAATTTATGAAGAAAGGTACGGCCGTAGAAAGTTGTGTCCGTAGGATTCGTACGGAATGGGGTATCGCAGTTTTTAGAAAGTGAAATGCTTCACGTACATTTCACTTTCTAAAAACACCGATTTCCACTCTATGGTGATTTTATTTCAAGGACCTCATCACACTATGAATCATAAAATTAGGCTTTTACTGTCCGCAACGGCAGGTCTTTTAGCCATTATTGGAGCTCATAATTTCCAACAAGGTTGTGCTTTGAAATAATATTTTTTTGCTTCGTAATAATACCGACTCACAGGCATAATTTAGAGATAAACGTGTACCTGAAAAGCTGCTCAACAGAGCTACGAAATATATTGTTCTTCTATATGCAGACACAGCTTTGGAGCATAAATATCAGTTATTGACTGGTTAACAAAAATGTTTCTACTAATTTATGAAGTTGAAGTATCAAACATAATTTATTGAACGCTTTAGTATTGAAAATTATCGTGAGATACCCCATTAGTGACAAATATTTTTGAAATTGAACTTCAAAAAATAATTATATAAGATTTTGCTCTAACTTGCCGAGTATTTATTATGTAAAACAAACATTAAAACTAACGAAATACAGATTGTCTTCATTCCTCGCTGAGATCTCTCTTGAACGCCGGTTGAAGAAACTCCAATACATGAACATTATTTGAGACAAATATAATTTTAAAGAAAATTCACTATTACAGTGCCCTATTATTCAAATATTCCTAGTGTCAAAGTAAAGCATTCATATTTTTATTATCATATTGACGACGCGTTTCTAGTTACATCCCTGTGGAGAAATAGAGAAAACGTACATTGAACTTATGGGAATAGATTATATTGTTTTAGGTTTGTTTTAAAATAATTTTACCCGATTTTAATTCACATATTCAATATTGCATGACATTTCCATTTCTACAGGAAAAATCTAGAGTTAAAATACATGCTATCCAGTAAAGAGTTTTTTAGTTTTCAAATCAATACTAATCGTAATTCTATCCTCAGTTTCAACGGTTAAAGGAAACTAAAATATAAATGATTCATATTGCATTTTGATACTTGGAGGGGAAGAGGACTATGACGTTCAGAACGCGAATAATTTACTAAAATGTGGTACGAAAATCATAGTTAACCAAGTATCTGCACTTCTCTTAATGCCAAATTATCTTTGCGCAAAACATAAAGTATGCGAATAAATAATATATAATTTACAATATTTTCAATTTCATATTCCATATTAACTTTTTATTAAAATTATGAACAATTTTGACACAACTGATATTTCGCAGAGTACCGTGAAAATTCAGTGAAATAAATACTTGCTTGGAAAAATGCACTACAGCCATTTGGCAAGTATCCCTTCGCAATGAGCTGGAAGCAACGCACGTGGTAGATTTTCCTGGTGTTTGTAATGTTTCTGCCAACACTTTTACAGTCGTTTTTGTATCATTATTTCACATGAAAATATATTCCTCTCAAAACTAGAATTGTTTCGTTGTTCAATGAATTCATGTGATATCCAATGCTGCTTAACTTTAAATAATAAAATAGTTCTTGTATATCTGTGAATAGCATAGATATTAACAAATAGAAGATAAAATCAAAGCTAAATTACCTACTTCTATATTTTTGGCAAGTGAGTACAACTATTTTATAAATAAATAAAGCAGATCATTGAAAAACGAATTGACTCTTCGTGTACGTAGTTAATTCAAATATAATTGACCAAATCATTCAGACTGTTCTAATTCAGTACAATCAACCGCATTCTACCCCACTCAACTCAATACACTTCAGAAATAACAAGTGTTTGATCGTATTATTTGACAATTCAAAAATGCATTTTATTAATTTAATTGTGAAATATCTTACGCCTACTGTCATCATCCTGGCAATATTGATTTGAGTATTGTATTTGCTGATATTAGCAAATTTAAAAAATTAGTAAATTTGATAAACAAATTCGCGTTTTTTGTTAACTTTTTGCCAACCAATGAAAAAGCACAATCTAGTTTACGCTTCTGGTGTATAAACACATTTATTCAGAAAACTGAGAAACTAAGATTGTCATGCAGTTTGATTTCCAAAGATTTCTTTCCTTCGACGTGCCCAGACTGTTCGTAAAAATGCCTTAGACTGTTCTATCCAATATGGGAAGAATATCTGGGAAAATATTTGACAGTGTGTCGTGAAGAACCCAAACGAAAAGTATGAAGTATTTTTTGCAACAATTTAAGGGGGGTTCAGTAAATGTTTAATATTTCTTGCCAAAGTGTTGCTGAGATTTCTGTTTCTTCCCTTCTTCTTCTTCTTCTTCTTTTCTCAACAAAATATTCCATTTCTCACTTCACCCAAATCAACGTTCAAATTCACTATATCCCCGTTATTCCTCTAAAGAAAACATCTAAACCAAACCTCCCCATTGTTCTCTTTCCAACGTAAGCCGTCCTTAACAAAACTTATCTCTTCTACCAAATCCAACACTTCAAGACTCAAGAGGACTCAAATTTTCTGGTCGTCCTCGTACTCCAGAGCAGAGTGATTTTTTTGCATGTATTTGTGAATCAGAAATTGAAACTTACAGAGCGGGAGGTAAAGTTTCTAGTCCCGACTACGGCAGATTTTTGTCCCCAGATACGGATTTGAATAATACGACACGATTGCCCGGATAATACGGATTTTTTAAATCATCAGTTTTGTGTTTTTTGCTGATAAATTCCAGAATAATGTGGTACCATGAAGAACAAGACATGGAATGCATATGACTCCATGTACCTTTTAGAAATGGACGTATGTGTTCCATCCTGCATGCTCCGAAAAACTAGATCGCGGGGCTGGAAACGCGACGAGAAGCTAGAAACGCGTCGACCTCCAGCGAAGGCTGAAATGGGACTATGGTCCCTGAGAAGGAGGATTTGTCTTCATGCTGTGACCAGCGTGTTCAGCAATTCGCTTCAGCGGCGGGTAGGTTTGCAGTAAGCGTCTGGCAGCATCTCCTGCGACATCTCTCTGCAATCTACCACGATCCTGGCATTGTTCTGGGTGGGAGGGGAGACTTCGTCACCGCAGGGGCAAAATCGACTAATATATTTGGCTTATCAGTGGTTTCCGCTGATGAATTCCAGGAGACTATCGAAGCATAAACAACAGGATATTGATCGTACGCGATCCTCTTGTCCCTCTTCTATTCTTAGAACTGGACAAGCGTGTTCCATATGGCCTAGAGAATCTTCAGTAGGATTGCGAAGTCAGGCCAAGGTGGACACGGAACTGTCACCCCTAGGCAGAAGGAATTATCAGCTGTCACCAGCGTGTTCAGCAATTCGCTTCAGCGGCGGGTAGGTTTGCAGTAAGCGTCTGGCAGCATCTCCTGCGACATCTCTCTGCAATCTACCACGATCCTGGCATTGTTCTGGGTGGGAGGGGAGACTTCGTCACCGCAGGGGCAAAATCGACTAATATATTTGGCTTATCAGTGGTTTCCGCTGATGAATTCCAGGAGACTATCGAAGCATAAACAACAGGATATTGATCGCACGCGATCCTCTTGTCCCTCTTCTATTCTTAGAACTGGACAAGCGTGTTCCGTATGGCCTAGAGAATCTTCAGTAGGATTGCGAAGTCAGGCCAAGGTGGACACGGAACTTTCACCCCTAAGCAGAAGTAATTATCAGCTGTCACCAACGGGTTCTGCAATTCGCTTCAGCGCCAGGCAGCAGCTCCTAGGATATCTCCTGGCGATCTACCACGATCCTGGCACTGTTCTGGGTGGGAGGGGGACTTCATCTTTGCAGCGGTAAGATCGGCTATTGGCATTTCAATGGTTTCCCGTAAACAACACAAAATGGAACGCACGCGATCTCCTTGCCTCTTTTCCATTCTTAGAACTGGACAAATGTGTTCAATCCTGCAATCTTAGAGAAGCGTCAGTAGCATTGTAAGGTTGAAATGGATGACCCCTGTGCAGGAAGAATTGTTTTCAGCTGTGTCCTGCGTGTTCTGTAATTCGCTTGAGCAGCGCGTAGTTTTGCCGCAAACATCCGACGGCGTCTCCTGCCGATCGACCGAGCTCTCGCCATTGTTCTGGGAAAGAAGCCCGGAGGCCGCAGCCAAAGGCAATCGGTGGGGCCGGCGGAGCGCGCGCGAAAGCCGCGAATCCAAAACTTCGGGGGGTGGGGACGGCGCGGCGTGGCGCACAGTGGGTCCAAATGCAATCGCAAAGGCCAAGAGCGCGTGGAGCGAAATCAGCGAGTCAACCACTACGGCCAATAGCCGCGTGAGTGTGCTGCATGTTATATCTCGGGAGCTGTCCTTCCCTGCAGAAACCTGAGGTACGGTTCGCGCTTAAAAGGAGGTCGCTCGACCAATGGGTTGGTTTGTGGCGGAAAGACGACAGCAGAGGCATCGAACTCATGATTTGAGAACGCTATTATGCAATTAGAGACGAAAGAAAAATCAATGAAATGAGGCACCGTATGAGTGAGTGTAGATCCCGAGAGCTTCGTCTACATATATTATTAGTTTCCTTAGTACGGTGAATGTTATATCCCGGGAGGTAACTGTATTCAACCGCTGCCTGAAACGTGAGATAAGGCGTTTAACTACATGTTGGTTAGTAAGTGTCCCTTCTCTAGGTATCGCAACCGCTGAGTTAGCGCTTCAGCCAGCACGAACTACGATTCAGACTGGCCTCGCGACATTCAGTACTAGTGTAATGCCTATATGTGTAGTGAATATTACTAGTACATGGTAGTGATGTGCAATCAAGATAACAAGGAAGATTAGGCTTCATGTAAGTGTTGAAGCAAGTTTCAGTAAAGAAAAATTATTTAAAGTATTTTGAAATTAGACTACAAACATTTTAAAAGGCATTAGTCATATTTTAAATGTCATTTTGCACTCCCATTTAAGACAAAATAAATGTAATTTTTTTTGGTTATTTAAGATCGCATCAACTGTTAGGTCATTAGCGACCACTATTGTAACGGTATGGTAACGATATGGACACGATATGATGATGGTAGGGGCGTGAAAGGACGAACACAATACAACCATACCCAAGGTGGGACTCGAACCCGCGATCCTTCTGTCCGAGATCGCTACGGCACTACTGCCTCAGCGGTCTCGGCCATCCGGACCGGCAAATGCTCTTTTTTACGGCTCGAAAATATGTTTAAACTTGGTACATCTATCACTCTTTGTCTTTATCAGATACTTTTCATTACAGATTCTGAATGAAACTCATTCTTTCCACCTCTTCATTTACCTTGCCTTCGAAATCTCTCGTTCTTTAGTTAATATATTCCAAGACAAATCACCGGCGGAGGTTAGCTTGAAACCAGCATTGCTATTGCCTCTGCTGCGACTTCGGCCGAGAAGGCCTAGGTTTCGAATCCTGACTGTGGCGAGTTTTCGAGACTAAGTAGACAGCTAGGTCGCATTCAGCCACTGTCCGGAGTACAATTTTAGCGGCCAGTTGCTCTGATCCGTGGTTTTTCCGATTAATACCAGGCGAATTTCTCTGAGCTTAACTCAGTCGGTCTACAGAGTTGACGTGCCCTGAAGCCTCAATCAATTGAGTTCAAATGAAGACACCGTCAAATTGGCATCTGTCAATCAAGGGAACATTTCTGCCAAATACTGAAATCCGATCTCTTCTTCGGTCGTTATCTTCACAGAAAAAACCAAACTATATGCAGAGGAAGCTGTTGTTTTGGGGTTTCACAGGGGATTCTTCTCTCCTGTTCTTTTCTATTAAACAAGTAACGTATGGAGAAGCCAATTTCGTTTTACATAATGCCTCTTTTTGACTTGGCAGTTCACAACAGATGCAAATTCCTTTGTGTAACGTTATTGTAAACTTAAGCCAATCATTTTAAATTATACGCGAAAGTGACAAAATTTCTGATTGTTCTTTATTTTCTGCAGTAATAACTTCATGCTTTAGTATATCTTCATCATTCACGAACACTCGATTTCAAACTATGCATTAAAATTAGCATTATGAAGCAAAATACATTTCAATTTTTTTCAGGAATTCATAAACTTCCCGTCACTGATACCATCCACACTGTATGCCCAATACCTGCAAAATCACCCCAATCTGTCCTATACGCTACATTGTGAAAGATGTCGCACAATTAGTGATGATTACGTTGACTGCAATAGTGTGTTACTTTCACATATTATGGCCAGGTTTCAAGCTCCTAATATCAAAAGAAGTTCAACTTCACATTTCGACAATTTTAAATCTCTTATCAAATAATTTAGTTTTTACTTTCTCTTATACGTATATACGCGAAGTAATATACATTTTATAAAAACAGTTATATAATGCTGCCAAAAATCTATTTCGAGATTTTAGCAGAAATACGAATAAAGTTTTCGATTCTGTGGTGTCGATTCTTTTTCTTGCTATATTTTATGTGATAAACAAAATGCTTCAGGAAAATGTACACTTGTATCATTATTAATAGGTATAAAAGAGTTTAAATTAATATTTTAATCACATAAGTTACTAAAAAAAATCAGAGCAACACACGTTAAAAATAATATTCTTGAGTGAATCTTTAACATTTATCTTATTTGCTTATTTTTTAATACAAAGTTTTCATTAATTTTCAATTTTTGTAGCAGAATTACTATTTCCAGAACAAAATTTATGATTCTTTTTCTTTATTTTTGTATTTTGTATGTGAGGTACGTGTGTTCTACATGCTTTTTTTTCATAGAACATTTTTATTGTTCTCACTACACGAAGACACCCTCTTTTCCATGAAATCAAATTTATCTACCATTTGAAGACTTACCAAATATTGGTATTTCATATACTTTCTATTTAATAAACATTTAACTACCTCTGAGAGTTGAAAATAAATTAATGTTTGTCCAAGCAGTCCCTTCCCTTGAGCTTCGCAATAGCGAGAACGTGAGTTTTTACATTTTCTACTTGGTGAGAAAGAAGATCGTCGGATTATGTGAGATCCAGATGAGTACTGAGGGCCGACATGTTTATGGTATTGCAATATTTTTTTTTATCCGATTGACATGATAGCGCGTCGCTTTCGAACCCATTTGTACGTTACCATGCGCTTTATTCCAAGTTTTTCTCTGCACTTCTATATATATGGTGCAAGACAGAGTCAACGGCAATTGTCAACGCGGTTTTATGCCACAACAGTTACTAACATGATAAACGAATATCTACTTTTTCCTTTGTCATGATATTTATATCTTAATTCATTTTTCTAACAAATAATGACTTACCTTTTGAACAGACATTTTCGATCTAATATTCAAAATCAAAAGTATATTCAATGTTTTATTTCATACATTATTTACGAAGAGTGTTTCATGTCACTGACAAGTTTATATTTAGACGGGCGATAAAATGTATTTGGGCCGTTTTACTCTAAGATGAACAAATATCTGTAAATGAATGTTCTATGCATTTCACTAATGAACTGTTTTGCACGTTTAGTTTACGATAGTCTTCTCGCAGTGCTCCAATACATAGAGCAAAGGCAAACTGTATAGAAATAAGAATAATTTTTCTGACCTCATTTAACATTTTGTTAAACTATGCCATTTCTGAGCATATGTTGAAAATTATGTTTCCTCTTCGCCAAGCATAGAAAACAAGGTATCAGATCTTTCTAGAATTTTTCAACATTGGCAGCTTTCGTGAACTAACATTTTGTATAACTAAAAAAAATTGATCATTACTGGAGCGTTCCTTAGCAAAACACCCTTTTTTATCTATACAATATTCAGAAGGTATTATGAAAGAGTTGATGAGACTGAAGCAAATGCAATGATGTGTATAGCTGTTCTTACTCGTAGACGCATGTTCCTCTTTATTTTAAATGGAAAGAAATAACGAACTGTACCAATCTCCTCTGTGCTCCTGTCACGCAGTTATAAATCATTGTTAACAAACACCGAAAACAGTCTGCAGTTACAAATGACAGCAGAAGAAAATTTAATTATTTTATCACTCCTAATAAACAGATCCAGTTCACATCAATCATTCATCAACTCAGTCAATTTCCCACAATTCGTGCATTTTGAGAGAACATGTTTTACCCATTGGCTTTTTGGGGGGCTAGAGGCTGCTTAGGGCCCATTTCAGCGCAGCGAAGCGGAGTCTAGTGGGATGGAGTGTGGGACGTTCCGGGTCATTTGCGACATCGCACAGTCCTGCATGGCGACGGACCCGCCGTCCCCCGGCCGCCCC
>BOPP01000145.1:2869249-2922322 GCA_017312745.1 Gryllus bimaculatus
AGAGAAAAAAACTTGGGAAAGAGTTAATTCTCTTAAATCATTTATCTTTTCAGACCAATGAGAGATTGGCTGTGTGCGGATGGGAAGTAAACACACAGCGGAACGTAGAAATAATTGACAAATGGCATCAGTTTTCGAGCCCATCAGAGCGGTCATAGGGATATATCCACAGGAGCTGCAATTTAGTGCAAAGTCTCAGTCTCATTTAACATTGTCCCCTAGTAACCATACGACGTTAGAAAATTCTGAAAGAATTCTCTTTTTCTAGTAGGGTAGCTGACCTATTTTCATTTTTCCATGCACACTACACATGATTAATTTCCATATCCGCAATTTGCTCTTGCTAGAGTAGACTAATGATTTTGACGAATTGGTGAATATGAATGATGAAATAGAGGCAGCAGAAACTTGTGAAGAAATTCGGAAGAACCTTCTGCGATTCCTCTTTCTTCACCACAAATTTAACAAGGATCGACCGGAGTATGAACCAAGGAATACAGACAAGGAAGGCGAGCGCTGCATCACCCCACCTACGCATACAAAAATATTTTTTCCTGATACTTATAGTTTGTTATTGCCATTGATATGGAACTCGATACACGCTGCAAGACTTACCTGGTACGAAAGAATCGTATTTAGGAGGGAAATATGGAAATAAAATCGAGTAAACTTAACATCCAGTTAATAAATGAATAAATAAATTTGAATCAATTAAACTGTTAAAAAATAAAATTGTGTATCAACTACAGGCGTTATCTGATTCTAAATACCTCGAGCGACAAAAAGCCTTAGAGTCAAAAGCCAAATACCTCGAGTCAAAAGCTCTCGGGCATTTTGTCGCCACTCGATCATTAGAACTTTTCTTTAACAATCACCAATCCAATCGCAAAGTAATAATGGCTGGTTTACGTCAAGGTCCCCCCTTTTTGCCTACTCTCATCAATCTGTAGGTAGCCGATATCCCTATACAAAACGGAATTCATATTGCAAAATTTGCAAAAGAGACAGCATTATTTTGATCTGGAACTACATTAACAGATATCATAATCAACATTCAACAATATCTACAACAAATCGAAAGCTGGACTTCCAAATCTAAAATTCTCCACAATTCAACTAAAACTACAGCAAAGGTTTCACTCTCAGACGTTCACGCCTCCTTCCCCTTAATATTAATAATGCCCAAATAATCTAGTACACTCCAAATAAATCAATGAGTTATCTTGGATTAAATACTGACACACACCTTAATTGAAAACAACATACTGACATCAAAATTAACCAATCCAAAAATAAATTACCCCAACTGAAACCGCTTACAAAGATAAATACCCATCTGCCATACAACACTGCTCTAATGTTATTCAAAACTATACTAAGATCCCTGCTGTTCTACGCCTGTCCATTTTGGTTAAATGCATCTAAAACAAACAATAATAAAATTCAAATCATTCAAAGTAAATATCTAAGACAATACCAAATGCCCCATGGTATGTTACAACCAACTACATAAAGAATTTAACCCAGAGCAATTAGCCCATCACATCACCTCAAACGTTTATATAAACCTCATTTAAATACCACCTCTTTCCGAATTCACGCTGTGCAGAAACCCAACCCACAACACAACAACCAAAATAAAGTGTCTATTCCAGGTATTTCTTAAATTTTTCTCCGAAATGGAATCAACAGAGTTGCCGTAATACGTTTTCTCAGCCAATATATTAGCTGTAAGAAATTAGTTATAACTTAGTTTTAAGCCACCAATACATCTGACACAGTTGCAAAAACCATGTAATCGTCTTGAAATATAATAAAAAGCTTTTACAACACCCTTGATGTAAAAAATTAACTTTTTTACATATTTTAATGGTAAATATTTATGTTTCCTCGAACGTTTTTCGTTTTCTAGTTTCCCGTTGCGGTTTGCACCGAGTTTGCGACCCCGCGTGCGTCTGTTCTAGAATCTCTAACCCTTTCGCACTTTCGCGGACTGCTCTACATTAAGGCGGCGCCGCTCGGGCCTCCGCGCTGCCCGGGTATTAGCTAAAAGCTAGTGATCCATCAGCCGTTGCCGGTCGCCACCAAAGAGAAACTCCACACGGCGTCGGAGGGGCCGCGAAGATAGGTCACGAAGCCCTGCAAGAGTAGCCACGAAAAACATCAAGGGGGAATTCAGATGGATGAGTCAACAGACGAAATAGTGATATTCTAGTGGTCTGCATCAGCAAAACTTCTGTTGAATAGATAACACATATGGTTTTCCAAAAAATAACACGCACACTGATTAAGCACAATTAAGGAAATACCACTGAAATAAATTATTAATGAATTTTAATAAAATCAATCTTCACGAATTGTGTAATGTAAATAAATAAATATGTGTACCCATCCCAATTATGTAAGTACCCACAATATTATTACATTTTGACCATTTATATGCTTGTATGAATTGTATGTAACTGTATAATGGCATAACTGTAAAAAATGTATATTCTTGTGTAAATTATAAATTGATTCTCGTGGTCGCTTATGACCCAGTTGTTGAAAAGCGACCTCAAATAAATAAACTAAAAAAAATCTTCACGAATACTGCAATACCGTAGTGATGTTCCATTACGCAACATGCGAACAGAAAATATTTAAAGGCCATCGATCTCTTACTTAGAGCGGTTAGAGTGGTGTCGTCAGCTGTCATAAGCAGTGAGGTAGTAAATGTGAATCCTCTCGGTATGCGCAGTATGAGAGACTGAGAATCAACACCATTAATAATTATTTTGCACTTTCAGACATTTAAAAAAAACGTTTTTTTTTTAAATTTTCCCTGGGTATCTAACAAAACCATAGACATTTCTTACAATACTTCAAGCATTATAGTTCTTTGTCAATTTATCTGTATATTCGAAATTACTAGTTTAGATGATTATAAATTTTTCCGAGTGGCGTCTAACGAAACCATAGACATCTCGTACATGGCCGGAGGGTTCACAGTTTTCTTTCATTTTTTGAGAGCTTCGGAAAATATTAATATAGGCTAGTTGCCAGGAGGAACAAAAATGTCGCTTAACAAAACCACACAAAATGGTTTTCTAAAAAGTAGCAGGCACGCTGTTCAGGAAAAACAAAGTACTCTGGTATAAAACAACACTATTTTAACATAATTAGTAATCACGAATACTACGTTAACACAGAGTAATATGTTGAAAATTAGTTCATTATACACCCAGAATATAAAAAAAAGATGTTTCACAATGCTACGTACTTGTAAATGGCAAATACTTAGTGGCATGCGGCCTCATTCTCGCAACTTTTAGTGTCGCATTACATCAGTGGTGTCATATGCGGTGACACATTGAATATAGAAAGTTACTCGATAAACGCAGTATGATAAATTGTCCAATAACACCTATTTGCACTTTAGTGAAAATAGAAAATGTTTAAATGTTTTTGCATTTTTCCAGATTTCTTGGACATGGTAGAGGATACGAAGACTATTCCTTTTTGTTAATGCCAGAAATTTAATTGAACTATATTGCAAATGTGATGTTTGTCCCTGACAAATGGGCAACTTCTCACTTACGGGCAATTTGCAGGTACGTGAAATATCTTCGCATCATAATGTCACCTGCCAAACACTAGTGCTTGAGAAGTTGCCTAACAATCAGTCGCTTATGTCGTATGAGAATATATTTTAATGATTTTTTTACCATATGTTCATTAGCGAAACGTGATCTTGGATACCTCTACATGTTCTAGAGATCTGGAATATTTACTCTGAGACACCCTCTGTAGACCCGCCTCAGAAACTCTTCGGAATAGCTTCCAGCCGAATCAGTGGATGCGAAAGCTCCATGACATGAAAGTATTAAAGGCGAGATGGCCATACCCCTGCCAGCGAGCGTGGTTTGCTTGTAGTCTCTGAAGATAGGTTTCTGAGTATACCTTGAGGTTTAAAAAAAAACATGATCTTTCCCCCCTGCTTCTGTCATGTAACCTACGCTGGTGTATCTCAACTTCGGCGTGTCATGTGACAACTCAGCGACAACTGGCTCTGGTTCATGTGCACCGAGCGTCTAACGCGGGCGGCTACCGGACACTGTGGTCTTGGACTGCCTCATCCTAACTGTATTGATTGATTATTTTGTTTCTCTTGCGCTTTAACTGCTATGGTCATTAATCTTTTAAGAGTAGCATATGTGATATATCGAGGTTGGGACCAGAGTTCCTACTCTCCTGAAACGTAAAGCCCAGCGCCGACCTACACAACGGCTTGCGGCGGTTTCCCTCTCTAGGTATCTCCGCTACTGAGGCACATCCCCAGCCGAGACCTAAGTTCTCGACTAGTCATCCGACAAGTAGTGCAGTGCATGTAATTGTATGTGTGACTGTGTGTGTGTATGTATGAGTGCGTGCGAGGGAAGATTAAGAACAAGAAGAGGAAGGAAAGGTTGCGCATGGCCCGAGGTCCGATTGATTGCTAAGGTAATGTTCCAGCATTCGCATGCTACAGATCGAAGAAATCGAGGAAAACTACCTATCAGAGCAGCAGACTGCTACAATTCTCGTCCAGCCAACAGGTGAATCAGACATGCACCGATGGGAAGCGAACCCTATAATCTCCTGGTCAGCGTTGATACATCTATTTCCTGGTCTACCATTTCCCCTCTCGCCGAGATAATTGGTATGTTTGCGCTACTAAATCGCTCTTCTGGCGAAAGCACGTTTGCTGCATAGATAATCTGATAATGCTACGAAGTATTTTGTTCGGAGGGGGTGTAATACGGAAAAATCAAACGAGATATAAAACAAAATCACATTTAAATTGTATTTATTTATATATGTAAAGAAAACAAGCAAACTGGTGTCTGTCGTTGTTTTCTTATAATTCAAATCTGCATAATTACAAATGACTGATAGCTTACACCGCATGGGAGGCACCTGGTGACTGTTTTCGGAGACAGAAAAGAATCGATCAATGATCTGAAGTGACAAAAGACGATTATAGAAAGCTAATAATTAACATTCATCTGAAGTGAAAACTTTAAAAGTTTTCTGTTTTCATAACAGGAACCCAACTGAGTTTTAATTCCGACTTTTATTCTCAAATTAATTAGTTGCAGATTATAACAATTATATATATTTGCTTCTCATCAAGGACTGCTAATATCACGAAAGGGGGAGAAGTAAAATATTTGTTTATTTTGTGTTCTCCTTAAGCTTATGCTGACTCTTACATCATGCTCAGTAGATTTAGGAATAAAGATATGAAAAATATTTTTGTTGGAATTCTTGATAAATGAGAATACATTCCCATGGAGTTAAAATATTAGCATCAGTTAGTTTTTTCTCCATACATCCGATCAGTTTGGCTTACTGCCTGTATGTTAGTACTAACAAGTAAGTCGTTTTCAGGAGTTTTTTTTAAGGGAGAGGGATGTGGTGGTGGCGACGCGATTGATATGAGCGCAATCAATCCGTGAAAATATCAAATAGATCTGGTTTTTTTGGAGATGCTTACATGAAGCACATTGCATTTATCAAAATTTTAACAAAAATCCCTTCAATGTTGTTGGTGTCAAACAAAGCAAAGTAAGGTTATAAATATGGCATGTATTCAATTTATGAAAGTTATTTTTTTTCGAACCTAATCTACACTTTGAATATATGTAATATATTTTGAATAATGTAATATATTTCTCAATACTGGATCTTTATATTTCAACTAGATTTTTTTGAAAATTATCTGTGGTCTACGCACAATTTTAGCTAAATTGTTAGGAGGAAATGGTATATAATATTATAATATTACATAACCATTACGAATGACAGGAGAAAGTAAGTTTTTATTTAGAACAACTAGTCCTTCTGAATATCAATTTTTTCGAATGTGTGGGATTCCACTTCACATCGTTCGGAAAAACAAAACAATAGAGTACACATGGTTCCGAGAGTATATTCTTAGTATTTTCCTCCCGAGTGCTTTCGTACCGTTTTTTCTAATTCCATTCTTCGAGACGAAACTCCCTGCACTCAGCGTAAATACTTGTCAAGCGAGGCAACTAAGTTGATGAAGCAAACACATAGCAATAATTGGTTGACACCTGTACATCTATAATAAAATAATCATCTAAAACAAACAAAAAAATATAAGAAGTCTTGACCTTCATAAGAATTTACATATTTATTGTACTTTAATTTAGCAACAACAAGTTAGAAGAACTCATGCTATTTCCACATTAACATGGTAAAACGAATTTAGGAGTAGATTGTAAGCTTAAATACTTTAAATAAATAACCTTAGAAAAAGGAATTTACTAAACGCTTTCCATACACCAACACGGCACACCCGATTATCGTTCTATCACAACGACGAATAACTATCTTGAAATAACGAACGTGCACGAAAATATTTTGTTGAAAATAATTCGTAAATAAAAGGAAAACTCTTGTTACCAAACCATTTAATGTTACCTTCCAACAACATTTTTGGATGTTGAATCTCGACTCGTAACGCCTCGCCGATTTTTTTCCCAACTTCAATTTCACATCGAGTGGCCGTAGTGCAATGCATTACGAAACGCAAACAAACAGAAGAGCACCCGTACTTCTGATTACACATTCTTAATATTCCCCTCCCGTACGTGTTTCCATCGTCAAGTCTCATTTCCTCCAATTCCCTCCTCCCACGAAAAAAACTCTCGCATTCGCCGTGCAGAGCGAGGCGAGGCAAGGAAGAAAAGGGGCGGGGCGCCCCGAGCGCAGGTGGCCGCGCCGGCTAATGCGCCACAGCATAAATCCGCGGCTCCGGTGCGAACGCCTCGCCCTCTAGCGGCGGCCCGCCGAAGCGCGCGTGGGTGGGTGGGTGGTAATGCGCGCCTAAATTGGTCATGCGAGACCGCCACCACGCCAAGCTGATTACGCACGCTGCCAAGTAAATGCGATCCTCCGAGCTGTGGGGGGAAATGCGAGATACGCTATTGTGCAGGACTGTGTAGGAAACGCGGTAATCGCAGCGGGGTTTTGACTGATCTGCAACTATGCGGATTTTAATTCGTTTCGGACCATTTCCACAACTGGGTGGAACCAAATGCGACAAGGTATCATAAACTGAAAAATAATCGTGTAATATTAGTATCGCTCTGAATTTTTAGCACTTTTTACTGTACGGAAATATATCGACACTTTTTGTTTGTAAATATCAAAATTTGTGGGCTTTATTTTGTCTCGAGTCACAAAATGCGTGAAATCAAAAGGGATTTTCTTAAAAATTAATTTGTTTAGAAAGAGAAACATTAAAAATTTAAACATACATATTTATTCAAAATTTTGTATAAACCACTCATTATTTGGTTAGCACTCGTTTAAATTAAAAAATGTCGCAGTTATGAATAACGGTACGCAGTTTTTATAATATAATATAAAATAATATAGTGTACTACAGATATCGGACTGTATAATACTATTATTACAGATCATAGGTGTTTAGCAATTTATATATCCTTTCACAGTTCTCTTTTTGATATTCAGAGTTCATCGGATTATTTAAGCACAATATTTTCAGCAAATTCTCTAAGAATGTCACTCAACAACAATTTGTTTTTCAATTGAATGATTTTTAATAACATTTTACTCTTAATTACAAATGTCGCAGTAAAAAGTGTTTTAGTAGTCAATTTCAACTCTGAGGAAGAATTATATAGGTTTTCCGTACTTGTAAACAACGATTTTATTTATTAAAAAAGAAAATACGGTTTTCATTAAAACCAGATTCCATATAATAAACATCCAATAAATGGATGTTATATGGATGGATCCATTTATTGAAAGGTAATTACATGGAGCTCTGTTTTAATGAAAAACTAGTATTTTCTTCTTCATTTCGAATTTAATTAGTTTCCTTCTACAAATTAATCCCTTCACTAACACTGGTGAATGTATTTTATTAATTTTAAAATATTTTGTCTTACTATGAAGGCAACTACAATTAAGTAGCACACTTACTTTTATGTATTTTTGCTCTGTTCTTTTACAATGATTTCGTAACGTTTTGAGTAGGAAATTATATTATAAACAACATAATCATAAGCTATATTGATTAAATATAAGCACTTTCGTTAAATACTTATTTTTAAATTACTGAGGATATGTTTAAGAAAAAATTTGAGATTTCTACTGAACCGATTGTACGTTGTAACATACTACTTACGTAGCATAGAGAAAGTAATATAATTCTTCGGCAGGAAACAGATTTGGGGACATTAAAACTCGTATTGCAAGCCCCTGAAATAGAAAAAGGGATAATCTTGTCCCCATATCTAGTGCTTCCTCTAGCACGTTGCCTACGCAGAATGCACATTTTCAGTGTCCGTGATACCGTAAAAGTGTTTTATGGCAAAACGTCATTCGGTACGTGATGACTGAAAAATGTTATTATGGACAGAAATTGCTGTATTATATTTTTATGTAACCGTTACTAATGCGAGACTGTACGCGCTGTTGTAGCACCACTAGGTGTTTTTTTTAAATAAATGGTGACGGGCCTCCTTTGTGACATCGCTTGCACTCATTAACCATTTTCAGTTAAAAACAAAGCAATATTATTTTTAATTGATCCAATTAACGCTTATTTGTCATCATTTGTGCAATGTTTCCTTTTGTTGTACGAGTTGTAATTGATCTAACGAAATCAGTAACCGGTTCATCGACAAGAGAGAGCAAGTATCAGACTGCGAGGTCATAGTTGGCAAAGGAACAATGGTGTGTTTCTTAAGTGCAAAGATCAAGCAGTGTTTTTAAATAAGATCAGCGAGCGATTCAAAATATCAAGGTCAGCGAGTATTTTAAAATGCCACATTAGCGAGCGTTTTAAAACGCAAAGATCAGCAATTTTATACAAAACAGCGTCAAATTTTCACAGATTTCCACTGTGAGAATTTCTATTTCAGTAAACGAGGTCACTCCTAGCGACGCCATGTAATGCAATGTAACACAGCTTCCTCTCGCATGCAATACCACTGCTGAGTGGCATTCAGCGCGTAATCGAGCTCACTTCTATAAACCTCCAGGGACGACGTAAGCCGGACTATACGGCATGCGACCGGCATTACGACAACTCCATGAGAGAGGAGAGCCGGCAAGAGAATAACGGAGACTCTGAGGGCTTTTGGTGTATGCAGGGATGAGCTACGTGTGTAAAATGTGATAAGAGAAGACCAGTAAATGTAAAACGAGTTCATAGTAGATGTGCTACAATAGCGCACACATTCTTGAACCGTTTCTAATTATTGTGTAAACTTAATTCCTGGATAGCTGAGGTTGTTGATGCAGCATGGTAGAGTATGAAGGATCGAGGATTCGAATTCCGCGTCGGGCATATATCGTTACTTGTTTCATGTGGAGTGGTCATATTCTCCCAAACAGCTTCCACACACGAATTAGACTATACTGACACGACCTTATTCCTACAACATTTGTTTAAATAGTTTACCTCAAACTTTCTATTTCTAAATAAGATGTATTTAACGTGACCTTGCTCAACGTTGTCACCATTACCAATAAATCATCCAGGCCGTACTATTCACTCATAATAACTGTATTGCACATTCATCTACCAAAACAACAAAGTTTTTGTCTCTTTTAATAAAACACTATCACTTATAAAGCTATATAAAAGCAAATCAATATCGCAAATTTAATGTTTGTTATTATACAGCAATATTTTATTTTCTAACATCTTCATATTAATTAAAATTTCAAAAATGTTTCAACTAAACATTTTAAACTTCCGCTCCAAACACAATTGTGGATACACTATATTCATGATCGATAGAGAAATGTACACAAAACTCGAAAAGAACGTAAGTGATGAAGAAAGAGAGAGAAAAGAGACGAGAAAAAAGAGAGAAAGAGAACAGAAAAAAGAGAGAAAGAGAACAGAAAAAAGAGAGAAAGAGAACAGAAAAAATAGAGAAAGAGAACGAAAGAAGGAGCAGAGTGAAAGCAAGTAAAGAAACAAACATACAAACGAACTATGGTGATTCAATAATATTTCTAATGTAGCCCAATATACGAGTAGCTTTTGGTACTTCGTACCACAAACGCATTTAGAAAACACATGAGCAACATTCCGGAAACAAAATGCGCTGCAATTTCCCATTTCCGGGCACGCTTTGAAGTACGTAAACAATCGAAACGGGACGCAGAATGAAATAAAGGGATGCACGGGCGGCCCGGCCCGACCCGGCGCGGCGCGGCGCGGCGGAATGCGCGCGAGCACTCTCAGATAAAGGTGCACTGCACGAGCGGCGGGGCGGGCGCGTTCAATAAGCGCGCGGCTTTGCGAGCAAAACGCGAGCGCCGCCTCTTGCATGCGTAATGAGGAGGAGCAAGAGGAGGAGGAGGGGGAAAGGGAGGGAGAGGAGGAGGAGGAGGGGGAAAGGGAGGGAGAGGAGGAGGTGGTGGAGGCGGAGGAGGAGCAGAAGGAGCAGGTGGAGGAGGAGGAAATGGCGCGGCGGACGTCCCGTGCGACGCGTTTATTCTCGCCACCCCCAACCCCAACCCCACTCCCACCCCGACACCCCATCCCACGACGCCGTGCCGACGTTACTACCCACCGGTGGCGTTGGTTCCTCCCCGGAGGAACGAGCGAGGGTATCGTGCAAAGACGCCTGGGCGGTATTGTGAAGTAAAGATGGGGAGGAAAATGCAAGTTGCTTTCAGGTGTTCGGTTTATTTCGACATCGTTTCCTCCTTTTTGCGTCTCGGGATCGATTCTCGGGCGAGGGAATAAGAAATTGAAATGTATCTTTCCTTTAAAATCGTCCCGGTTTTTGTAGCCGTGTGACGGGGAACTGCTCAGGCAGGCAGATCTTGCAAGATTCGATGAAGGAAACACGTCATGTTCGCCACATGTCGCTCTTACCCCAAAGTATGGGAATTTAACTAGGCCCAAGCTTGGGGGGTGCCGTTAGCTGGTCGACAAAGTCGCACTATCCATCCAAAATATCGAATACATTCCTGCTCTTCCTGCTCTTTGTGCTCAACAACACCCGGAGAGTTGTGCTCTCCCAAAAGGCACAGATGAGCGTACCGTATGAAAGCGTCTTAACCGTGAAATACGTACGGTGAAGCAGTGAAAACTGCAGTGATGATGCAGGCAGACGTTTGTGTATTTTACACGTCGTCTTTTCTTTTTGGCGCTTCACGAAACCAGCGATGTTGCATTATCCCGCGAAGCGCAGTCCAGGGCGCCTTCCCGGTGAAATTTGTATGGCGATGAGGTAAAGCAAGGGATGTGGATGTGGGCTGTTTTGAAATATGCTGTTTCCGCCTCGTGCTCGATCCTCTGCGTTCCACATCGCGAGGAGCCGCTGTGAGCACAATGTACGAAGGCGCCTTACTCCTAAATTTTGCAACCGTGATCAAAATATCGAGTTTCACGTTCAAACAAATTACTTTTAGAAAACAAGCAATCGATTACTAGCAATAAGCATTCGAAATTGTGAGCTACGAAACTAACTTTGGACTGATTGTCAGCATTGATAGATTCTGAACCGGCCCTGAAAATGATTTGATTTTTTACTGATATGATTTTGCTTGTTTTGGCTTCAATACGAAGCTTCATATAAACTATGAAAATATAAAAAAACAGTTGAATGATGCTACACGTTCTCTTATGGAGGGGATTATGGGAGGGAAATATGAAAAGACAAACCAAGTGAAATTTAACATCCAGTTAATTAGTAAATAAATAAATAAATCTAAATCAATATTATCGGGTTAGAAAATAAACCCATGTATGTACTACGGGCGTTAACTGGTTCTAATGATCGACCGGCGACAAAAAGCCCGAGGAAGTTTTGTCTCCAGAGGTCATTAGAACCACTTAACACCTGTGAGGTATAAATAACTATTCTTTGCTGTAGAATATTTTCAATAGTGTTGTGTGTCTCTCTTTCCACATATTTCGAAGGAAGAAAGGGACTTCCTGTTGCGCAGGTCATGACATCTAAATGACCGTCCATTACCATTCATCATTTTCCCAAGGTAGGGCGTACAACGGAGGACGACGTATTGTTGCCACCCTGGAAATTTCACAAGAGGGTCGTCGGTCTACGTAATGAAACATTTTTATTTCCGTAAATACCGCAATTGCTTATTTTTCCGTTTTTCAAGCTGAAAATTTAGGAAATAATTCACGACATTTGGAAAAGAGGCTATCCAAATCACTCTGTAAATGGTTCAATAAAAAAACAATTGTATCCTTAACGTTACAATTTCATTCTCCTTGTAGTGGGTTGAATTTATTTCCATGTAAAATACGTCACACGTAAATTAAAAAAGTGTTTGAAGGAAAAGCAGCCCTGAGGCTTTCCTAAATATAATTTCACTCTCTTGTTTTAGGCTGCATACGTGTGTGTCCAGCGATATATTAATTTATCACCTCTACAATCAAAAAAACATACAGCGCAGGAAGGCCATACAGAAAAAATACAAAGAGAAATAATAATTTTTAAACAATTGTTGTAAATATTATTCATGTTTTTTATTACATGTTCAGTAGAACAACATAAATATTATAAAAACTCTTTTATTCTTACAGTACTTTGTTTTATCCTTTTAATTAAATGACAGAACAATAGTTTTTTTACGCGGCCAAACAGCCATAGCATATAAAGAAATTAACTGACGCTTTTAAAGGTTTCAAACACAGGCGTTATCCGAAGTTTTAAACAAATATATTTGTTATTTGTGATATCGACCGAGTGTTGTTTATTACTTTCCATGATAACATCTTATTATATAAAAAATATAAATACGAAAGAATTGTGTTAGACATCATAAAAAATGTTACTTTTAAAACCTACAAACTATGATAAAAGTTCAATTTCTAGCTCTATTGGTAAAACTCGATTCAGTTAAACTGGGAATATGACAAAGGGAACAAAATACAATCGTCTGATATTATTAGCTACAATTTACCTTATTGTTACAGACGTTTGAATGCTTGAAATTCAAATAAAATGAATGTTGGGAAGACAGACTAAAAGTAGTATATGACGCAAGTGGTAAAAGTTATTTTATTTTTCTGTTAGGAATAAGTCACTCGGTTTATCGGGCTCGTGTTTTAACCTTTCCTTTTCGCAAAATAAAATGAAACATTTACCATTGGTATCAGAAATAATATTCTTCGAGTAGAGGTCCCCGTGTCTTTAGCAACAACTCGTTTGTTTTAATTGTTCTTAACCGACAGGGAAGTGTAAAATCCTAAACAAACGCTTGTCTCTTGTTTTTCTGTTCTCTTTTTCATTGCGTTAAACAGTATAGTAGTTTGAAACAAAAATAGACTTCTAGAGGTCTCCAGTCTCTGAAAAGTCTGAACAATTTGCACCAGTTTTTCAGACAAATAACCAAAAGTGAACCATAAGAGTCGGAAAGATTACAATTTAGAATATTCCATAAGAACGTACACTAAAAACAACGAAATAAATAATTCCTTCTAGTTGAAAAATGAACCGAGCGGAGAAACACACACGCCCAACATCATCTCTGAAGGGTCAATATAGACGCGAAAATGTCACGTTTTTTCGAGTTTCGTAAGTCTGATACTTGTCAGTGACATTACCAGAACACACAGCAATTCTCTTCCACTTGTCAGCGCTGCACAAAGGTCAGAGGATTGTTACAACCAACCACCCGGATTACGGGATTCCACGCTTCGTAACCCAACAACCTTCTCCCACAGACGCCTCTCCGCCTTTACGTAATGGATCCCGAAAAAGATCCTCCTTATATCCCTCCCCCTCCTGTTGACTCTCCAGGGATTACGAAGAAAACAAGGGCTGCCAACATCTCCCCTTATGTCTCCTGCTTGCCTCTCACAGAATCCGGCTTTTTTTTCCATTACGGAAGCTCGTCCGCACCTTTTTGTCTGTTGACTCTTCAGACTAGGACAATTAAAATTTACGTTGGGTGCGCACAGCAGTTTTTTGTTTCCGACAGCGAAACTCGGCGGGTTTTTTTTTTATTTCGCTGTAGAGAAAAAAACTATGGTAGGTATTGAAACTGCGTACTGAATGCTTCGGTAGGCACTTTTTGTCGAGTGCAAGGCGTTTCGTGAGTTTAAGTTGCGTCGACCGGAAGATCCTAGGAAACAAAATCCAGGTTCCAGAAGATTCTGACGGATCAGAGAAAGATGCTGGATCGGACGATGCCGCTTTCTGCATGAGGGTTTTTACGTAGACGACAGAGGCTCCAATCTGTCGCCGACATGATTTTTTCCCAAGAGGCGAATTTCAAAGTAATGAAAACAATGAGTCAACGACCGCACGCAATACTGCTTTTCACATTCTGTCAATGTCCGTCACTATACGTAGCATTCTCACTTGTACCCAGGTGAGCCATTCCACAAATATAGAAATACTCTCCTATTACTGTTCGTACGTGGATGGTCAACACTCGCAGTACTATTATGTAACGTTTTACTGCAGCCGAGAACCTTTTTCAGAGAAGGCTCTATCTACACCACCCTTTCTCGGACAGAAATGATCAAGACAGATGCGGTAGCATACATTGTTTGTCAGGGTCCTTAAATTTTGAGACCCTGGATCGTGTTCCGATCGTGCTGGATTTTCAA
This sequence comes from Gryllus bimaculatus, assembly GCA_017312745.1. Classification (NCBI taxonomy): domain Eukaryota; kingdom Metazoa; phylum Arthropoda; class Insecta; order Orthoptera; family Gryllidae; genus Gryllus; species Gryllus bimaculatus. The sequence goes on from BOPP01000145.1 coordinate 2,883,885, forward strand.
CAAGTATTTAGCGCCAGGATCACCAATATGTCCCCCAATGATATAATAAATAATGTCCGTTACCGTCACGTACCGTCCGTGTCGGTTACTTTTATGTCTCTATTAGGATGAGAATCCTACATACCGGTCGGCCGTTCCGAACGATTCTTTTAATGTTGTACCCCATAAATTCGAGATGGATGAGATATTTGACAATGGTCCTCTGACCGCGTGCGATCCCGCTTTCATCATTAAATCCCTATTATCGGCACTAGATCAAGGCAATGGGCTAAATCTTCATTGTGAAATCACTCCATCGTTATGGTCTTCAAAGACAGTGGCAAGAATTTTCAACACTAGATAGATAAGTAGGTCGAGTTCCGGCGCAGTAGAAGGAGTATTCTAGTAGTAAGTAGGAGAATTCTAGCGACCAGCTACTCTGATCGGCAGTTTTCAGTGTTTCTCTGGTTAATACCAGGCGAATGTACAATCTCTACATGTACAGTTCTCTAACAAACGGGCCACGAACCGCGCGCGAACTTTCCTTCTTCTTCCGTGCCCAATCCTCACGCCTTACACACACACTTACACTAACATGCACTAGACTGCCCCACATGCCAGGAGACCTGTCCGGAACGTAGTGTTTGTCCTGACTCGGACCGTCCCCAGCCAAGTGGAGATATTTGGATGGAGAAATTTCTTAATCCGAAGTAAAGAGACCGAATCTCGTCATTGAGTGGGAAAAGAAGACCGTGACAAAAATTACACGGCATTTATGAAACAAATGACCAAATCCAAGCCTGGAAACACGGAATAATCAATCAATCAATCAACGCACGAACTTCAAGTTCTTCTGCTGCACTGTGGAAATGACAAGCAAAACATCAAACTCCTCTGTACCGGCTAAGGAAAAAGAACTACACTGCAGTGATTTTGCAGCGGGTTAAAACATTTTGGCTGATTTACAGGAGGCTACCTGTCTCACTCTTACTCATTTTCAAACTATGAGGAGTCTCTCCGAGGCTTCGTGATAACAGAGGTAAGTACGTCGCTAGCACGTTGACCGCGCAGAGCTGTTTGCGTGAGCACGGCCCAGTGATTGGCCCAGTATATTGGCTATAGCTGTTTGACCGTGTAAACAACTATTATACTGTCATTTAATTAAAAGGATAAAACAAAGTACTGTAAGAAGACAAGAGTTAATTTTTATAATATTTATGTTGATCTACTGAACATGTAATAAAGCCACCGGAGAGAGTGGCGGAAGGTAACAAATGTAATTCAATGTTTACGCATCCGAGGAAACTACGTAATCTTTTTAATGGTTTCTTTCCCACGTGCAGCAAAGAGAAAAAGAAGTTTTCCTAGGTAGCACTGAGAGACGAGGCAAGAAATTTACTTATTATGGAATTTGGATGTCACTCTCGTCTCAGCTTTTGAGTACTGGTTCAAGGAATTTAATTCAATACACGCTCCTCTAAACCAAACTTTGAATATAAGAGAAAAAACTGGCATATATTAATCGTAACGTAATATTCATGAGTAAAATCTCACAACACTACGTATAATGCGTCTCGTAACACTACTCTACAGTATGTGTAAATATTTTAAAATTATTTTTATATTGTAAACTTATTTATTTCTTTTGATATGTTGTAACCAGAATTTACACGATAGTACACGCATAGAATTTACACGAGTACATTACACGATACTATAGTAAAGACACTACTTTGATCATATGCGCATGTTCGGGCTGAAAATCTGAATAAGTGTTTTACTCTGTTAAAAATGATCCGCAAATGATCAATTTCCTAAGAATGTTTAAATGTTCAATAGACAGCTATAATACTAATCAACAGTTGTTTTGTAACAAATAATGTGAATGGTGTTCTTGGCTAATACTTGGACACTGAATTCGAATATGAAATCAGTTTTGCCTATTCAATTTCCTTGCCTGTTCAGTTTTTTTGTTATACGCTCCTACTCTCTATTTACGGAAATGCTTTAAAAAGCTGCATATTTGTTATTTTGCTGTAGCTTTATTTAATAATCCTGTAGATGTAATTGCTCAGGAACAATGGAAATGTGTACAAGAAATTCTTATACATGACACTGAATTCAGAAAAATCACCTTCAAGAAATGAAAAAGGTTTGGCAACATGTAGGTCATGCTCGAACAGCTTGAACAGAACAGAATCGCCTTGTTAGTTGTGTTCCAGTATTGAAAGATCTGACAGCGTAGATAGTGGCTTGGATGTGACTGCTTGTTCTAGGTTTGTGAATGTATGTGATTTGTACTAATTCAGAAGAAATACCTCGTAACTGTGTAAAATGTTCAAATACGCTATGTTGTATCTGCGGAGAATTAACTGTGAAATTGTAAAAACCAAACCTTAATCCTCTGAGAAAGAAGTGTTATGAACTTAATTTCGGATGAAAGCAAGATGACCAGAACACGAAATGGACCTCTCCTATATGCTGTATGTCGTATGTTTCACTAACATGGAGGTTAAAACGTTCACGACACATGCTGTTTGCTGTTCTCATGATTTGGAAGTGATCAGCAGATAACAAAACACACTTACTTTTGTCTGTCACAAATATCTGGAATCACTTCAAAAAACGAATAAATCTGTGCAGTTTCCTTATTTACCACATGCTGTAAGGCCTGTATGTCACAGTGACAGCTGCAGGTACATTTACCTCCTGAGAACGCAACAGTGAATGAAAATGAATGCTACAGTGACGAATATTCAGATAACGAAGGAGGAGATATCATGACCCTATACTTCAAGCCTCCTGTGAATCATTCTAAGCCTCCTCTTTACTTTTCTTATAACTTACGTTGTTGTATTTCTTACTATGGTTACTACTAACGTGTGGATCTGTTTTTATTAGAGCGTGTCATCTTGTCAGATACATATAATACATAGGCACAATTACAAAACCTATCATCACATGAAAACTGAGATCGATAGATAAATTCTGAAATTATATTTGAATGGAGAGCGAATTATCTTCTAAAAACAGTGTATTTTGTTCGTGTCACAGAAAACGAGTTTTTTGTAGACCAATGTAATCAGGATATTACTCAAGTCCGTCACAAAAGTCACATTATTTTTAGAAGGGATTGAGCAAAATATTTAAATTTAAAGACTTAGAGAAAACTGTTTATTGATACATTTTTCATCGTCGTTAAATCATAATAGTAGATTCCACTAACTTATTAATATTTAGAGTGTGTTGAGGGTAAAATACACAATTTGTTTTGTTGATGTGAACTCTTGGGAAGCATCCTCTCCGAAGCGTAGCGGAAATATGCTGTAGACCAATGTAATCAGGATATTACACAAGTCAATCACGAAAGGCACATTATTTTCAGAAGGGATTGAGCAACATTAAATTTAAAAACTTAGAGAAAAACTGCTCATTGATACATTTTTCATCGCCGTTAAACCATAATAGTAGATTCCACTAACTTAATAATATTTAGAGTGTGTTGAGGGTAAAATAATTAACTTGCTTTGTTGATGTGAACTCTTGTGAACACAAATCCTATGACAAAAAGAGGGCAGGTAGAGTGGTCTCGTGTAGTGAGGTGTTGGACATACACGTTACATTCGCATCAAAGCCTCCGAGAGTTCTACACTAAGTCTCCGAAACATAGCGGAATTATGCTAAACGCCCGTTGTCTCCCACCCGCTGGACATCGTAATCCCCCGGGCGCAAGCAAAGGTGAAAGTTGCCGCTGCGCGAACTAAGTCCCTGCTCCCAATTTAGCGCTTGTGTCGCCAGTCCGGAGCAAATCCGCAAACAACGGGGTGCGATCGATTTATCGAATCGAGAGGGCAACCACGCAGGGGCAAAGGTCAAACCGTGTCCTATCGGCCGCTCCCTCTGCCGCGCTCATCTCCGTTCTCACTGCTGCCGACCTTTGTCTTCGGTACCATCGAACACCATCGCTTTGCTAGAGCAGCGCTCGCCACCTGTAGACGCGTTTAGGCCTATGTTCACGTCCTTTGTTAATCTCGTCAGTGTTAGGTACAATCCCTGCTATGAAGCTGTAGTGATGTGCGTAATCATGTGTGTTATTATCACAGACTTCGGTCTATTCGAAATATTTCCATTGTAACAGTCATCTACTTGCAAACCTAACTCCGGCAGAGTCGCTGGCGAATAAAGCCCTTTTTCATCGCTTATTTTTACTAAAGTATACCTCTACGAAGTTTCGTTCTCGTCCCACGTAGGCCTATGTTCTCGTCCTTTGTTAATCTCGTCAGTGTTAGGTACAATCCCTGCAATGAAGCTGTAGTGATGTGCGTAATCATGTGTGTCAAATCACGTTATTATCACAGACTTCGGTCTATTCGAAATATTTCCATTGTAATAGTCATCTACTTGCAAACCTAACTCCGGCAGAGTCGCTGGCAAATAAAGCACTTTCTTTATTGCTTCATCGCTTATGTTTACTAAAATATATCTCTACGAAGTTTTGTTTTCAATTAAACATGTGTCTCTATTTTCATTACATTTTTTAACCACCATCATCGTTATTATTTATCAGTTCTTGTCTCGAGCCAGAGGTGAACAGACATGCTACTATCTTACCTCGTGACGTGGTGTACTCTATGCCATATATATTGTGATTTTGTGTGATACAGTAAGGTGGGCTGAATGTTAAAATATATTTATGTACTTTCGGATTCTATCTTAATGAATATGTAAAATGATTAATTGCAATCGCTGCAGGTCTTGCCTGGACGAAGAAGAAATAATGTACCATGGGTGCAACTTGAACTACATCTGCACGTGGTCGATATCAGAAACAACATTTCGGGCGAAATCAATGAAAGAAAAAGATCTGTGACGTTGCCAAAAGTGTGTAAAAAAGGGCTAATGACACACAAAAGTACACAATTGATATTTAAGGTAAGTTTCATCAGTATTCTTAAATTGTCTTAGGTTTTATATTGCATTTCAGGGAGGGGGAAAGAAATTCCAGGTAAATTTTGAATGATAAAACATTTTCAAATTATTTTGTAATTTTTTTAATTAAGGATACGGATCCAACATTCAGAAAACATGTATTAAAACTTTTAAAATGGTAAATCTGGAGAAACGTTGCAGTGCTTCCATTGCTATTTTTTTTGCAAAATTATCATTTTTCGATTAAGAGGTTTATCTTAGCAAGCAAGGCACAGAGTCAGTTTTCCAATAAATAGTATTATTTATTACAGAAATTATACACATTAGCATTTGTATGAAGTACGTTTGTGTGACATGTTTAATGCGTGCAGTAAAAAGAAAAAATGGCTACATGAAGGGATAACTACAATTTACCAAGTTAATACATAGACTATTGGGAATTCGAAAAAACGTAGTATCTGACAAATAATTTCTTGGTTCTGCAGAGAGCGGAGCCATCATTAAATACAATAGCATTCTTTAAATACAAAAAAAATAAAAACTCGCAAAAATTAAGACGTAAACAACTTAACGAATGTCACTGGCTTCAATTTTTTATGATTCGCAAATATTGATGTCTCCTGAAAGATATGCTCTATGCACTGTAGTTTGTTCTGAATTTTTTTTTAAAATGGTAACTGAAACAAAATATGCCAGGAGCCAGCTTATTCATTTACATTTAACAGCGGTGTAATCTGTAGCCAAGCTAAGATCTGCTTCTCATAAGTTCACTTTTGCTAAATGAAATTAATCCCAAAACTGCGCGCGAGACGTTGCACTATATAAAAATGAAAACAAATTTTGCTATTTATAAAATGTTATAATTTACACATGTTACCTTTATGAAATCTATGACAGAATCATTCTTTCTTGGCAATTGAAATACACTTTACTCGCAAATAAACCGAAGTGTGAATAGATTTTTATTCAAGACATTAAATAAAAATATATTTCTGCGGCAGTGATTACAGTGAAATAATGTATCTTGGTGTATGTCAAGAATGTATCCATTCATATTTAGCCATACAATATTCTGCCTAAGAAGTGTGCGAGAAAATAAAATAATTAGAAGTTAATAAATAATATGATCAAATATGGCAAATTTCAAATATGTCGAACATGCGCAGTCCTACTGTTTTGGCATCATTGACATCGTCAAGAAAGAAAATAATTTCATATTTTATATTTAATTTAAGGCAACCTGAGATTTTACTTTCCTTATAAAATTGTTTGTAATTAAAATAACACATTTCCATTATTTATTCTCTATATTTCAGGATCATAAAATAGATTACCAAATAATTTTTATTAACACTGTGTGATTTCTCTTAGGTTTTATGTTACATTTGAGGGGGGAGACTTCGAGGTATAGGTTTGTGAATTACAAAGATAATTCGAGAATCTTTTAACTTTTTTGCGCAGGTGCGTATTTCCCTTAAAATCTCAATATTGTTTTATTGAGAGAAAAACACTTACGAAGTTCAATTCTTACATATTTAGAAGATTTTTTTGTTATTGTCATTCATTTTTTTCAAAATTTTGAAAATGGGGTTTTATGTAAAGTACCCTCAAAATTAAAATACCAGTTTCAAATTCAAGGCGTTGTGACGTCAGCTCCATTTGGGAATATCAATTTTGATGAAAATCGGCTGAACATTTTAGCCATTAGCGTTGTTCATAGACGGCCTGGCGGACGGGTGGACCTTCTGCCGTCAGTAGATTTTTTGCTATCAAGGACCTACAAAACATTGTTTCTGACTACACCAGGTGTTAGAGTATTTTTTCTAAATTTGAATCTGGATATTCAACCGAAATGTCTCTATTTATGTCTTTATTTTTCCGCGCACCATCACATATTTTTTCTCTATTGCGGAGGTCGTAGCGAGAAAGTAAAAAAGGTAGAAAAGGGTAGTAGGTAGAAAAGGTTAGAAAGTAAGAAAGGTAGTCCGTGGTATCAGGAGGCAGAGGACAAAACTCCCCTTCTCTCAGATTGACTACGAAGAAATAGCAGGAAAAATAGGAAAAAATTGGAAATGTGTGCAACATCTGCAACTGAAAATTTCCATGTTGTTGCTTATATTTAAAAGTAAACAATACCGAAAATGACTGCATCTTTAAGGGGGAAAGTGGTGTAGTACAATGAATAGTGAACAGAAGAAAGAACAGGACAGACTTTTATTTAAGAAATTACTTAATCCTGAATTTCGGAATCTTCACCGAGAGTCCAGAATTAAAGGGAAAACCGCTGGTTCCCTTCCAATTCGTGTGGGTTAACTGGTAGAATTCAAGTACGGTAGGGGCGGGGGGAGTAATTGGTAGAATTCCAGTACGAAAACTAGGCAATAATGTTCATACTATAGCATCTATGAAGTATCTCGAGAAAAAAAAAAATTCAACCAACATTGAGAAGACAATTCTCAACCAAAATTCAGAGGAAAATAACATGTTATGAAGTTAATTGTAAATAGTATAATAATTAGATTCAAAAAAGAAAATGAGATATCCAGTATACATCGGCAACGTGCAATTATCGTAATGGCCTCTTACGATTACTTGATTACGATATTCTGATTCAGTTAATACATTATGATAAATGCTGAACTATTAAAGCTATAAAATGTAGATATGCTTAGTGGTGCTACTTAAGCACAATATATATTCTCGCATTATTTCTAATGTAATGCAATTTTATACTAGCACGTAAGCCTGCAAAGTGTATTCAACCAGTAAATATTTTTTCCTGTCAGAAATCCGAACAGATCCTCAGAGTTAACTTGCCAACACTCATAGAACACCACCTCAGACACAGATGTGTTCGAACTCGAACAGAGGCATAAAGAGGTAAATGGTCCTTTCACGTAAAAAATTCCTCAACAATCAAAATAACCGTTAAAATCTCCCAAAGCCTCCAGTCCGTGTATATCAATCAGAGAATATCAATTCTGAAGAAAGTCGGCTAAACGGTTTAGGCGCTAGAGTTGACTACAGACGAACATCTGTTAGGTTGATCGATAGTGATTCGGGCGCGTCGACTGCTAAAGTCATAAGTTCAAGTGTAGTGCATGCTTCTTGCTCGGGATGTGACTGTAGTCTTCCCACCTGTATGTATCCCACCGAATGTATTTTTCCCATCTGTCCCAGCGAATATGATAGATCAGCCAAAAATAAAGAATCTAATGTATTAATAATGAACTGTTTTTATTTTTAAAAAATTATAATATTTTATTCATAGTTCTTCCATCTTTTGAACAATACCCCACATGTTCGTCTGGGATATCCACCGCAGTAAAATTACGTTTGTGAGATGACAGCCGTCCATACGGAATCGCTTGGAAGAACTTTACTTAAGGAATACTTCTCTTTAATAATGTTTGATTTATAGGAATTTTCGTTACTTAAACGAAATCAAACATTTATTATTTGGGTCCCTCTTCTTGTCTTACAGAAACAACAAGCACAAACACTCACACATGCTTCACAATAATAATAAAAAACTAATAAGAACACGAAAATATTTCCCAATCAGTTTTTACCATTGTTATCTAGGCTATCCAGGACGAACAGCGTCACTGACATAGTGGCTAACGTTTCGGCCAGCGTATTGAGACCTTCTTCAGAGCGAATTGCATGGACGATGTGTCAGCAGTACGCTCTGAAGAAAGCCACAATACGCTGGACGATTCGTTAGCCACCATGTCAGTGACGCGGCTCGTCCCGGTAGCCTAGATAACACAAACGCCGGAAACTTATGGAAGGAGTTTTTCCCATTTATACTATATATGTATACACACAGTTAACACTTAAAAAATGACCTTAATTAATTAAGCGAGGGGAAAATGACCTACTTTTTTAAAAAATACTCAAAAATATATATGAAAATGTTTGTTTATTCAATGCATTTTACAATATTAAATAAAATCTATTTATCTAAAACTATATTTTATATAAAGTCTTTAATTTAGGAAGAAATGAAATCCTTAGCTTCGATTTTCCAACCATCAATTTTGAAAGGTCGAAGAAATAACCGATGATTTGAGAAATTTTGAGAGTTCCAAGAACAGTCCACTGCAGGAGTGAATTTTGTCATGAACTGATGATACAACAAAATTTTTGTTTTAGGGTTTCTTTAAAAATTCATGAAACAGTCATCAACATGAACAAGAAAAGGAAATAAAGTACATGAAGACGCAAAGTTCCATAAAAAATGGACCTAAAATTTGAAAATGGCAAAAAGTGACAAAAATTGATAAAAAAAATGAATTAAAAATATACATTTCTATCACCTGTATGTCGTGATAAACGCACATTTACAAGTTAGCTACGGCTAGAATGCATCAATGAAAAGATGACATGTCATCAGAATCCGAGCCCTGCTCATCAAAAATATACAGGCCTCAACTTCACTTCTCTGAAGTGCATCATGAAATACGTTTCCCTCACGATATCTTTTAATGATCTCTGACGATCCCTTTTAATGATCTCGCACCTGCAAGTTGCCATCTTTAATTTTTATTTATAATGCTCCCATCCTGGTGACCTTAGCCTCTGCCTCGCGCGATCCCTGCCCTTCTGGCGCCACCGCTGCCCATCGCGCTCCTACCAACGCCGTCGCCTCCCACCACTGCTGACCGCCCCCGCCCTCTTCGCTGCCGTCGCCGACGGCGCCACTGCTACTCCCCGCCACCGTCTACAGACCGCCATTAGTCCCGCCCCCTCACCCGCCGCCCACCGTCCTGCTGTCCCGCCTTCCCCCGATCCTCCCGTCCTCCCGTCCTTCCCAGTCCTCCCGTCCTCCCCGCTCCTCCCGTCCTCCCAGTCCTCCCCGTCCTCCCGTCCTCCCAGTCCTTGACGTCGCCGCCCACCACCACCGCCGTCGTCTTCCCACCGCTCGTCACGACCCCCTCCGTCCCCACTGCTGCTGCCACTACCGTCCGCGTCCGCCAATGTCCGCCGTCCCCGCTTCCGTTTCCGCCGCCGCCGCCGCCCGCCGTCCACGACGCCTCCGCCGCCGTTGCCCGTCGGCTTCCAGGACGCGATTGCCCCCGCTGACGTCACAGCGCTTTGGCGGCCGGAGGACGAAGCCGGATATTAGCGGTCGGACGCTGTGATCCGCCGGGCGGCAGCCGGCTACCTCCTGACCCCGCCCCGCCCCCTTGTCGCACGCGACTGTGTGTGCCAAGCGATCAAGTTACGGAAGTAAATCTTTTTCTGATACGGTCCATGTTTCCTCCTACACCTAGGAAATTAAACGCGTATTCCGTCGAATTTCAATTTGTAAATGAAACTGCTGAACGTAACAATAGACGTTAAATACATGGTAGAATGTCATAATACCACAGAGCGTCGAATTCAAAATATGACGAACAATGTCTCTTATTTCTCATCTTCTTCTTCATGTACAATTGAATAATTGACTCGATGCAAGAATAAAATAGAAGAGAAACCTCCATTTACCGAATGATGTATGTTCTATGTTTTAAGAAATCAACTGGACACTGTTTTTATACAGACAATTATTGGATATTGAAGGGGCGCTTTTTCTGCCATGTTAATAGACAAATTTTTCTCTTCCAAAAATATTACAGGACAAAATGTGGCAGTATCTTTTTATTAAGTACTTAAGAAAGGAACACTAGCAATCTTCAATAAGAAAAGAGGAGAAAGAAACTGACATATCAACACAGGTCCAAACCTGTGTACCACAAACCAAGTATAGAATCTTTATACATAAATATTCGAATTGGTCTGTGTGATGCCCACAAACAATGGGTTTACGAACCAGTTATAGTTCTTACCCTGAGGATTATGGACGCTGCACACTCCTCGCTGCAGTCACTTCAAATCCCCAATATTTGTCTGCACAGATCAGCGCGCCACATGGTCAGAAATTTTGTACTCAAAACAAAATATTTTATCGCATTAAAATACACTGTGGCTCATTCAATTATTTAATTAAACGCATCTACTAAATTACATTTTGTATTATAAATGACTAAAAGCGGGGGTGCGACAGATGGGATGAGCAGGCGGGATCAAGGACGACAGTGTAGCGCGAGGGGCGGAGCAGAGGGGAGTGAGACGAAGTGGAAAGAGAAGGGCGTGGCTTGGAGAGACGTGACGTGTCGTGATATGTTGTGACATGCCGTGATATGTCGTGGCACGTTGTGACATGTGACATGACGCGACATGACGTCGGGTGGCGTGGAAACAGTGAGGGTAGCGGGGCGTGATAATACGTGCGGACGAGGTGGGAATGTAAATAAAATTCTTTTTATATCACTATTAATGGAACTCATTCCTTTTCCGAACTAATACACGTATGTAATAAATGAATATCTGGGCAGCTGTAAGTTACTTGCGCTCATAGTAAATAAAAAGAATGTCTTTAATTTCTAGAAATCTGACTTTCCCGCAAACTTTGATATGTCCGTGAGCCTCCTAGACCCTCCAAATTTTCGGCGTCGATCTTGTTGACGCCTTATCTTTATTCCGACCGATACGCGAATCGAGATGTGGCATATGCCCAAGAGGGACATTTATCTGAACGAGGATGGTTTGTCGCTTGGATCTCGGAGGGACCCCAGTGTTTTTTCAAGATGCTCCGTGCGATAGCGTAGTGGGCACATTTAAAATTGCCTATCGTTGGCACGCCTCCAACTGTAGGAAGTTATTTTGTTACTTTCTTTCCCTTTCACGGGTTCAATGGTATACGTGTTAGTGTATCGGTCAGTTGTACGTAAATTTGCGGGTTCAAAACCGATCAAAGCCGTGGACTTTTAAGGGTAAAATTCCTTCTTACGTCTTCCTTCGAATGGGAAGTGAAGCCGGCTGTCCCATGTTGTAAATTTACATCAAGCCCAAAAATGCTTCTGATCTGAATTCAAAATTGCCAGTTTTGTCGCACAAGTAATACCTTCTTTCTCCACTAGATGGTGAAAGATTAGCGAAATTTGCGAGGTTAGACGGAATTACATTTACGTACTTTACGTATAAAACAATATGGCAGAACAATATTTTGTTATTTATTAAAACAGTGGTAATACTTATTACACACATGTAAAAATTCCATCATAGAGGCTCATTATATTTCTACAAAAGATGGTAGAAAATCACAGCATAAGAAGTTTTGTTTTTAGAATTATATTGCTATTTAGTCGGACACTGAAAATAAACTTGATATATTTTTCTTCATTTCAATATAAAGATATTTTGTTTATTTCTTTAAAAAATGTTGACTTTTTAAAACGAAAATTCCAACATTAAAGTTTATTTTAATATTAATTTTCAAGTAATAATGATGTTAAACATTTCATAATTGCTGGAGAACTTCATAGTTTGCTAATGTCTAGAAGTTTCTAAGATATTAATGCGGTCTTTATTGCAGAGTTCCTATCTTGCTAGGCAAAAAATTCTGCGATAATATATGTGATGAACAACATTACAAAATATTCCTTCAACAATATGAGGGTGAGTCACATCAAGTAATAGACATCAAGGAAAATCTTTAAGACCTATAATGTTCGGGAATTTAAATTCATTGCACTTCTCCAGTGGTCTATTCTGAAGTTCTTCAAAATTTGACTACAATCTACTATCGAATTTCATAACTTCCAAAATATATTTTAAAATTTTAATATTACTCTGAAAACGGTGACTGCTATTAGTCCGGTTATTATTGTTAATGTTTTGTCCCGGAAAGTGGCGTACCCCTGCACCGGATGGTGAAATTCGGCATCGTCAGTTTGTTGGGAGGTTCCCCCACCCCATTTCTTCTCCCAGCGAAGAAACTGCCCTTCTGTTCTCCCGACGTGTGATGCATTGTACGCAATCTACGTGCAAGAGTATGTGTCTGTATATGTATATGTATATATATGTGTGAGTGTGTGTGTGTGTGTGGCGCGTATGTGCGTGCGTAAGCAGAGAGGATACGACAAGGAAGGTGAGGGAAATATCTCGCACGGTTCATTTGTAGACCTTACAGTCGTTTGTAAGGTACTATAATGTAGTAGCATTATAATGAAGTAGCTAATTATAATTGCAGTATTATAATGTAGCTTTCGCCTGCTATTGATGGGAGAAACCAGAAAAAACTGCCGATCAGAGCAGCCAGCATCATTCATCATACCAGACAGGCATAACGTAGTCTCAGTTCGAAAATTATTTCGCTTTCACCAAGCATTCAAATTTTTAGATCAAATAATATTGTCCTGATATTTAAGACAATTCCTACATGGTTAAGTATATTTTCATTAATTTCTTATTATTACTAATTTTTTTGCTATTGTTAACCTATGGCGAATGGCGTACGGTAATTCGAAAGGTCTTTTATTACATTCTATTAAATGTTTTTCAACATTTCGCATTTTCATTGATTAAATACTAAATGATACGTTAGAGACTAACTTTTGACGTGTAAGGAAAATATGTAAATATCATTCGTTGTATAAAATTATAGTAAACACGGCGATAAAATTGCTTCACTTCGCGCACGCGAAGTATTTCCCATAGAACTATTACGTCAACATTATTATACGAAACGTACTAATGACATATTGCCCCACAATTATCCGTATCCCAGATGGGTACTGATTAAGAAAATACCATGTACTATTTACGAAAATAGTGATAACATATATCAATTTTATATTTATTGCAGTATTATAATTGACATTGGTAGAGTTCTATACATCAAAAACTGAATAACCTACCAAGTAGTAATCCTGCAATAGTCATCGTACGTATTCAAACTGTTTGATTCACATATAATTTTCACATCATCCGCTTCATAGTTTCAAATTCCTCTCTTGCAGTTCGAACACCTACTACACCAATAATCTGCTACATAGTTTCAAGTTCCTCTCTTGCAGTTCGTACACCTACGTACATAAGTATATAACGGAATTGGAAACGACCTCTTTAACATCATCACTGACGTGGACGCGGCGTCACCCGGACAACGGAGAGCCTTCACAAGACTGGCCGCGAAAGCCTGCGATTACAGGTCATTAAATAACACGTAAACGTACGTGGACCCAACGACTTAACCTCACATTCGAAATGTGTCGAGTCATATTTGGTAAGCACTAACTGAATTCTTATATTTTTCCAGTTTACATATTAATAACAATGGGTGTGTCGAAAGGGGATCACTGTTCTGCAGTTAAACACAGCAATAATAAACGAAAGACCCTCGAGTGATTTTTTTTAAAACTTTTCCGAAAGACTTAGAAAGGAGAGACGGAAAGTTGTCCAAAACCACAACGAAAAATGTTATTACTTCGTCGATTCCGCTATTTTCTACTTCGATTGTTTACATTTCTAGTTATTTTCATGAAATGTGAAGAAATACTTGTTCCTCTTGATTCCACTATTCACTTTGAATGGACAACATTCAAACATGTTGTTTTAGTTACACGCGTAAGTAAATTAAAATATATAAAACCATTCACTTTTTGTCAGGTTTTGCAGAACAATTCTGTATTAATGATAAGAGGAGAGGTTTCTTTCTCGCAGCGAAGAACGCTAGAAACGCTGATCAACAAGTCGTCAGTGGGTATTTAATACAGAGCTGCGCTAATGTATGATACTTATACTGTGCCTATTTGGTGAATTATTCGTGTATTGTACATGGACGTGCAATGGTTTGTTTATACATTGAACATGAAATTCCTAACTTTATTGTGAACGAACTAGATACGTACAAATCTAGTCACCCAAAATAGACTTTCAATATTTGCTTAGGACACGTGCTACGCCAAATCTGTTTGAAATACCGTTTGAAAGCTTCAGGCCAAATATTTATAGCACATGTTATTCGAAAGCATAAATTCAAATATTATATATTTAGAGCGCATGTCAATAACAGGCATAAAGTCAAATGTCTGGCGCACGTGATACGTCACTTAGAACCACATTTAACCCCTAACGCTGGTCACAATTGTTCAAACACTTCCTAACACTCGCCATTTCAAAGTTCACACTCGCCCTCGCTGCACGAGATACGCTGCCATCGCATTGATTGCTACTGGCTGGTTTGAATGATGCGTTGCCAAAGTTAAATAGAGATTACTGAACAATACTTTTACTAACGTAAACGACCTTGGCGAAGAAAGTATTCTTCAAGAAGTAAATACAGCCCTTTGACGAAATTCTTACCTCAATAAGGCTGGTGATGCAAACGATGTTGATAGTTACCTCCAACAACGGTTACTCACCTGAATTCGACCTAGCTATCTAGCGGGTCGGGACTCAGACCTAGGAGATGCACTGCACACCCCTCAGTTGATGCCCTTTGGCCACCTCTCAGGTCAACTGATTAGGAATGATGTATTTGGTGGTATTAAAAATACACCTTATCACAATCACGAGGTAAAAACACATTTTCATTACGCTTGGTGAAAAAACGACTCCAACCAGCTGTCTTCAGCTCCGCTCAGGAGCGATTTCCGCTTCTTCATCAGCCAGTCTGGCTCGACCCTCAATACTAATTGTAATTCCTCTTGAGATAAAGACAGGAAAGAAAGTCGTAATGGCCACGGAACTTCTTCGGACGAAATTTGATCTTTTGGCGTACCACAAGGCTGCGTCTTCATGACCTCTGTCTCCTCCTCTCCCTTACTCTCCTCCACCTCTTGCGTCGCAACGGCCCAGCCGACCCCCTCCCATCCGGCTTGCATCATCCCATCCCGTCCCTCGTGCCGGGCTGTCCCATCCTTTTAATTCTGGCGCCGCTCCGTCGCGTCGGGAGATCTAATTAGCAGATACTAATTACCTCTTTTACAGCCATTACCCGCCACACGCGGCCGTTGCCGCCCGCTCGTTTTCTCTTTTATTTGAACGGTGGCGCCTTAATTAAAGCGGTAAGCTGCTGCTGCCGCGTCGCGCGGCGGCGAGAGCGGTGAGGCAGAGCGCGATGATGGCGCCTCTTGACTGTCGAATGCGCTCATCCGCGATTTCGTTTGACCCAAAGCGCTGGCGTTGAGAAGGCTCAAGGTCGCGCGGAATTCCGTCTTTCGGATTAAATTCTTTTTCCTTTGCGATGGATTCGGGGCCAGTGGCGGCGTCTTGAGGACGGAAAGTCAGGTGGTGTATACTCTGATAAAAATGTTCTACCTTCCTACTTTCACATGTATTAAAGTTATAATCACACTTACACAATTGTGAAAGAGATTTTCATCAGAAAATGTTAAATGACAATTCAAGTATCGTGGCACGAACTATATTCTCAGGTTAAACGCTCTCGCGACCCGTCTCGTTTCCCATCTTCGTGCAACCACGTGCACCTCTCTGACATGCGAATGCTGACTCGCTGCGCGCGGTACTCCTGGAAAAGCCCCCAAATGAGTATAGCGTAGGAGCACGCTATGTCCATACTTGACGCACGCGCGTTCTGCTTATGACTGCCTGCCTGCCTGCAAAGAAAACTTCGATCCCCGGTAATATTATAGGAATATTTACTCTTGTTTCATTTTTAAGGTAACAAGCAGAAAATATGATTAATACTTAGTACAAAGTATTTACGTCTTTTTTCTTTTTAGTTGTGTTGATTGATTTTTATATATAAATCTACTTTTACATTCATGATGTGACTCATAGAGAATAAACTACTATGTGTACAGTTTTTTCCACTAACCTATGTAGAAAAGAACACATTTTGAACATATTTGAACAATATTGTCGATATATTTCTACGTTGAGTATGGTTGTACATCATGCTAGCAAGAAAAATAATTCTTAAACACGAAAAAATGAAAATAAACAACAAATTGTGTAGAATTGTCGATTTACTCTTTATTGTGTTCAGTTACACATCGTCATTGCAAGAAAAATAATTCTGAAACAGAAGCGGGTATTTTTACATAAGTTGGAAATTATTACAGATATTTTTCCATCGTAAATTTTGTTAAGAAAAAATATCACTTCTCAGAAGGCTAATTTCTTCCTGAAGTGGCTTCCACTCCAGCTTAATGGTAATGCTCCTTTGAAGTGTAATGCGATCAATAGGAGAGAATTGTTTTGAATAAGTTGAGTAAAATTAAGAATAAAGTTTAGATCTAGGGAAGAAATGGGCTCCGAAGCTTCCCCCTAAATTCTCTATTTCCCCAAGAACCGATTTCTGCAATATTTGCTATGTCGTCCTTGAACATTTGTTAACGATCCTCCGCTGGTAGATGCACCACTGCCAGTAGACGCTAGTTGCCTGATCTAGTTGCCTGCTTTACAAGTCCTCAGTCTCCCCGAGTGCTCTCCGGAGATCATGGAAATTAGGAGTTGGGATAACGGGAATCAACTAAACGGCGGGCCTTAACAACGGGAGAGCATCTCTGGAAACTAATTAAGTACCGCACGTGGTTCTTCGCCGAAGTCACTGCTCTTTTGAACAGAATGAAATCGGCGAAACGACAACTTAGAGCAGCTAGCCTCTAGGTCTCTCAAACAGACAACGGCATAGATCCATTTATTAGGTGACGAAATTACGACATCGACGGTTCTCCAACCTAGGACCTCTCGTTCAGTTTTAGTTTCATAACTAAATACTTTATTGTCTTTTTACCAATCAATTTTATTTCACAAATCAAGTTAAAAAATCTTATTTCTTCCAGCTTCATCTGCATAATCGCATGCAATTGAAGCCAGCTTCAACTGCATAATATCGATCTCGCTCCCCGAGTGGGGCGCGCCAGCCGACACCGCTCCGCCACAAATCAAGCGATTGGTCGGGCGACCTCCATTTGAGCGCGGTCCGCGCCTCATTGCTCGCGCGCAACGTGGCGCCTTCGCCTCCCGGTGGGCGGCCGGGCGCAGGCCCCGTTGTTAGGCGAGCGCCGTAAGTTACGGGCAATTGGGGCCGCGAGGGCGCGACAGGCGCCAGGCCGCTCAATGAAGACAGATCGTCCCCCGCGCCGCGGGACCTCACTTGCACAAAGCGGCTCCGGAGGTGGCAGTGGCTGCAGCGGCGGTGATGATGGGGGCGGTGATGGCGGCAGCGTAGTGGTAAAATGGTGCTGGCGCGGCGATGGCAGGAAGCGGCGCGGTGCGTGAGTGCGGCGCGGCTGGTGGCAGTGGCGGTGATGGCCGGCGGCGCGTGTGGCCGGTGATGGCGGCGGCGGGGTTGGAGATGGGCGGTGGCGGAAATAGCGGGTGGCGAAATGCGGCGGCAGAAAATGCGGCGCAGATGGCGGCGGCGGTGGCGGAGAATGGCGCGGCGGGATGGCGGAGAATGGCGGCCGCCGTGGCGGAGATGGCGGCGGCGGTGGCGGAGATGGCCGCGGTGAGATGGCGGCGGGGTGGCAGGAGATGCGGCGGCGGTGGCGGAGTATGGCGGCTGGCGGTGGCGCGAGATGGCGACGGCTGGGGCGGAGATGGCGTGGCGTGGCGGAGATTGGCGACGGCTGGTGGCGGAGATGCGGCGGCGGGTGGCGGAGATTGGCGGCGGGCGGTGGCGGAAGATGGCCGGCGGCGGTGGCGGAGATGGGCGGCCGGTGCGGGTGGCGGGGGGAGATGGGGCGGCGGTGGCGGAGAGTGGCGGCGGCGGTGGCGCGAGATGGCGGACGGCGGTGGCGGAGATGTGCGGCGTGCGGCGCGGTGTCGGAGATGGCGCGGCGGTGGCGGTGTGGCGCGGCCGGTGTCGAGATGGCAGCGGCGCGGTAGGGTGAAGGCGGTGGCGGAGATGCGGCGGCGGTAGCGGTGAGAGCGGCGGCGGGTGGCGGTGATGGCGGCGGCGGTGGTTGCGGTGACCGTAGAAGGCGGTAGCGTTGCATGCACTGGCGGAGAGGAAGGAACAAAGGCTGGCTCCGCGTAGTGCGCAGAGGCGTGTTGGTCCCAGTGGAGGCAGCATGAATGCGGGGGCGGCGAACGATGATGGAGTGAGAGGTGGCCACAGCTGCGTGGTAGAGGCGATGGTGGCGCGCAGGTCGTGTCGCTTTGCGGCACTTTTACGTCGCGCCTATGCCCCGTGTCCCGGAGTAACGTGCCGTGAATGTCAGGCTGTGGAGATGTACTGTCTGAGCACCGCGAATGTTGAGCAGGGCCTGATACGAAGGCTACCGAAATTTCATGGCAACTGCACAAATGTGTGATGAGGAAGAAGGAGGCAGGAGGAGAAGTATAAGAGCGAAGGATGGAAGAGGAGGAGGAGAAGAAGAAAGAGGAGGAGTGAGAAGAAGCAGAAAAGAGGAGGAGAAGAAGCAAGGAGAAGAAGAAGGAGGAGGAGAAGAAGAAGGAGAAGAAGAAGAAGGAGGAGCGAGAAGGAGAAGAAGAAGGAGGAGAAGAAGAAGGAGGAGGAGAAGAAGGAGAGGAGGAGAATGAAGGAGGAGGAGGGATGAAGGAGGAGGAGATGAAGGAGGAGGAGATGAAGGAGGAGAGATAAGAGAGGAGGAGGAGAGGAGATGAGGAGGAATAGGAGGAGATGAAGAGGAGGGGAGAGAGGCAATGAAGGATGAAGGGCAGGAGGAGATGAAGGAGGAGGAGATGAAGGAGGAGAGAAAGGAGAGGGAATGAAGGGAGGAGAGAAGATGAGAGATGAGGAGAGGAGAGAGTGAGGAGGAAGAAGGAAGAGGATGAAGGCAGGATGAGGAGCGAGGAGATGAAGGAGCGGAGAGAAGAGGGATGAAGGAAAGCGAGTGAAGAAGATGAAGGAGGTGAGAATAGAGCAGGAGAGAGAGATGAAGGAGCGGAGAGAAGCAGATGAAAGCGAGGAGGAGCAGATGAAGGAGCAGGAGAGAGCGGATTGAAGGAGCAGGGAAGCAGCACGAGTGAGGCAGGGAGCAGGAGATGAAGGGGAGGAGATGGAGAGAAGAAAAGCAGGAGATGAAGGAGAGGAAGGGCAGGAGATGAAGAGAGAGACAGGAGGAAATGAAGAGGAGCAGAGAGAGGGGTGAAGGGAGCAGGAGATGAAGGAGCAAGATAAAGCGGATGAAGGAGCAGGAGATGAAGGAGAGAAGCAGAGACTGAGATGCAGGAGGCAGAAGACAGGAATGAAGGAGCAGGGAGTGAAGAGCAGGAGATGAAGGAGCAGGAGATTGAAGGAGCAGGAGATTGAAGGAGCAGGAGATGAAGGAGCAGAGATGAAGGAGCAGAGATGAAGAAGTAGGAGATTGAAGGAGCAGGAGATGAAGAGCAGTGAGATGAAGGAGCAGAGATAGAAGGAGCAGGAGATTGAAGAGCAGAGATGAAGGAGAGGAGATGAAAGACAGGAGATGAAGGAGGCAGGAGATGAAGGGCAGTTGAGATGAAGAGCAGGAGATAAGGAGCAGGAGGATGAAGGAGGCAGGAGATGAAGGAGCAGGAGAATGAAGAGCAGGAGATGAAGGAGCAGGAGATGAAGGAGCAGGAGATGAAGGAGCAGGAGATGAAGGAGCAGGAGATGAAGGAGCAGGAGATGAAGGAGCAGGAGATAAGGAGGCAGGAGATGAAGGAAGCAGGAGATGAAGGAGCAGGAGATTGAAGGAGCAGGAGAATGAAGGAGCAGGAGAATGAAGGAGCAGGAGATGAAGGAGCAGGAGAATGTTAAGGACAGGAGATGAAGACGCAGGAGATGAGGAGCAGGAGTGAAGGAGCAGGAGATGAGAGAAGATGGGCAGGAGAGAAGGAGAGAGATGAAGGGCAGGAGAGAAGCGAGATGAAGGAGGATGAAGAGGCGGAGATGAAGGGAGGAGAATTGAAGAGGGAGATGAAGAGCAGGAGAATGAAGGCAGGAGATGAAGGAGCAGGAGATGAAGGGAGCAAAGAGAGAAGGAGGCAGGAGATGAAGGAGAGAGAATGAAGGAGCAGGAAGAAGGAGGCAGAAGAAGGAGCAGGAGATGAAGGAGAAGTGAAGGAGCAGAGATGAAGGGAGAGATTGAGGAGGAAGGAATGAGGAGCATGAAGAGAGAAAGGGGAGATGAAGGAGAAAGTGAGATGAAGGAAGAGAGATGAGGAGCAGGAGTGAAGGAGGAATGAAGGTAGTCAGAATGAAGGAGGAAGATGAAGGAGGGATGAAGGAGGAGATGAGGAGGAGAAGAAGGCGGACGATGAATGGAGGAGAAAGAAGGCGGAGATGAAGGAGGAGAAGAAGGCGGAGATGAAGGAGCAGAAGAAGGCGGAGATGAAGGAGCAGAAGAAGGCGGAGATGAAGGAGGAGAAGAAGGAGGAGAAGAAGGAGGAGAAGAAGGAGGAGATGAAGGAGGAGATGAAGGAGGAGAAGAAGGAGGAGATGATGGAGGAGAAGAATGAGGAGATGAAGGAGAAAAAGGTGGAGATGAAGGAGAAGAAGGTGGAGATGAAGGAGAAGAAGGTGGAGATGAAGGAGAAGAAGGTGGAGATGGAGAAGAAGAAGAAGAAGAAGAAGAAGAAGGAGAAGAAGAAGGAGTAGGGGTAGGAGAAGGAATAGGAAAAGAAGGAGAAGAAGAGGAAGGAGAAGAAGGAGAAGAAGGGGAAGGAGAAAGAGAATAAGAATAAGGTATTTCCCACCAGCAGGGCATCGTCCCAACCGGAACAATCTATAACCTCCCTACCAGTTCTCCCGGCATGTGTGCTTGTGTAGTGCATAGAAGTGTGTGTGTAAGTAAGTTACGAAAGGGAAGAGGAAGAAAAGATCGCGCGGTGTCCTTGGTCGGTTTGTTATGGTACTTCGCCAACTTCGCTTGGTGTTCATCGGGGACATCATGAAAAACTATCCACCTAGCTATCTAGCTAGTGTCGGAATTACTGCCACTGTCTGTACTCAAACCTAGAACGCCCCGGTCAAAGACATTGCCGTGACATAAGTTGATGCCCTCTGCCACGTCTCTCGGTCCCTTTGAATTCTAGTTTTGAGTTATTGTAATTCCCCCGAATAAATTTTTTTATAAGTACTTAACGAACATTTGAAGTCAAAACACTGAAATGGGAACTGTGTCCTCGGTACATTGAAAAAAATGTATGCAAAAGGAAATGACGCTCGAGTTTTAAATATTAACTTTTCTACGTAACTCTGTGCTAGTCTTTGTGCCATCTGTTCTCGAACATGTAATTTTGCCAGAACAATCTGACTGATACGACAGCAGTCATGTGACTACAATTAATGACAACCGTATCAATTTCGAGTACAACAATGCTGTTAATAAAATATTCTAATTATCATGGCGTATAAAACAAAACATGAATTACCTCGTTTTGTAATGTCTTTAAATTTGTTCTTTAATATGGGAATTAGCAAATAATGATCAAATAACGATTCTACCTCTTTGAATGTTCCATATAACTACGTACCTTAGCAAAGAAGTGAAGGGCAAGACGAAATATGATTTCATGTCGCTTCAATAGTACGTTGCTGTTTAGAAATTGTCCCTAAGGGGCTGTCGGTAACAAAGATAATCAAAGTCAATCAGAGGCAACAGGACTCCTATCGTAAATATATGGCTGAATATTCTGCTATATTGTATTTTGTTGAATGTCGAAACTGCGCTGAAAAGAGCAAGAAGCGCTGAGACGAGTAAGATTGATGCCAAGTAGTAGTGACGTCGGAAAACGATTGATTTGGGGCGCAAATTGAATTTTGTTCATCACAGACAAATCCGATTGAACTTGCGATGAAATTCAGAAGGATTAGTAAGCAACTGGGTTGTCATGAATCCCATGTCACAGACCGTTGCAATGCTTTTAGATGATATTTGCTCTTCTTATTCTATTTTAGTATAATTATATATTGCCTTGTATTTTCTGTTCGTACATTTTTATTGATGATTTCATTTCAGATACCTTTGCAGAAGTTATCTGACTTAACTGAAGTTATATTTTAACATAAATTTGACTGCTCCAAAAATAAGAAGTTACGAAAAATAGGGTATGTTTTCTTATAATTTGAACAGCAGGAACTGGAAGACACAGCGTGTGAAGCAAAGTAGAAGCTTAAAGAGCGATAATCGAGCTCAAATCTCTTGAAGATTTTTGTCACGTTCGTGAGAGTGAGAGAAATGTTAAAGCGGAAAATGCATGTGACGACGAAACCAAGTGCTCTGTCTGAATCGATTTCAAACAAAAGATGTTTAAGTTATAGGAATACTCTGTCCACATGGTCTCTTCTAAACTGCATTGAATGCATTGAAGAATTAGATAGTATCTTGATGTTTTGATGTTTACTTGTATTTATTAGAGCTGACTTTAAAATAGAAATGCCTGGTGCAGACAAAAAAACGTATACCAGCACTGCACTTAAATGATAAATCCGTGAACCCGAAATCAAAATCCGTGAACCCGAAATCTAGTTTAATTCTAATGGTGATATTGCAATTCATATTTTCATTACTGCAATATGCAAAATTATTGGTATACTCAATTAACAATTACATTTCAATAACTTTCAATTAAATGCCAGGCGATATGACTGAATAGGCATTGTGTGTAATAAATGTGGAACGTACCCTCTGATAATAATATGTATGACCACAATTTTAACTTCGTGATCACTATTTTCTGCTCACGTTGACTACATTTTATTTACTACACGTTACTAACGGCCATATTGATAAATTAGCTTAGATCTAAGATTGCCAAAGACTAATGGTTTGTACAATTAAAGTTTGATTTATCCCAATGATGAAATTTTTCTATATAACCTAATTTAAATATTATCTGCCTAAAGTGTAAATGAAAGTTTTTGAAAAAATAGCACGTGAAAACGATTAAGAATTAACAAGAAAGAACATTAAATCTTTGTGTCCCTAAAGAAATATTGTGTAGCAATTTCTGTGCCAATTGTAGGCGAAAATTGCCTATCCTGAAAAAGCTTCCGACCGGCTTTTGTTTGCTTTATTGTTCTTTTTTTACAGTTTATATTGTTACAGAAAGCATTTGTTGCGGTTGCATCAGGGTGGATCAACCGCCCTTTTAGAGGTGTTTCATTCGCTGCGGACCACTTCGTAATATTTATATAATTTTTATTTCAACAACATACAATTTTGGTCGATTTAAAAATGTTCATTAATAACGAGGTTTGGTCATTTAATAAGTAGTAATTATGTATAATTAAAGCGATTCTGAATAGTGTGAACTCTCCAGCTCAAACATTATGACTCATCAAAATTTTCAAGACGATTCATGTGTCTGCATAGGTTGACACAGTCTATCTAGTTCAGTTGAAAGTTTCAAACGAATGTTCGGCTTCAAACTGGGCTCTTTCGATAGTCATTATTTAAGTGATCTTGAGCTGAATAAGATTTTAATCTCTTTCAAAATTGAAAATTAACTTTTTCAATGAGGATATCAATTAATAAGTGGTAAAATTATTTTTTAAATCTTTCTATGAAACGTATTTGCGTCTATTCTACCAAATATCTCTGGGGGAAGGCTTAACACAGCATTGAATAGATAATTTTAACAAATTCTCGGGGGAGGGGGGTACGATATTTTTCTGCACTTTTAGACCAATTTTTCTATTTTCAAATGTTCAAAATAGACAGGAAACAAAGTTAATGCGAATTTTCTGCAGCTTAGGTTGATCTTGTGTTAGAATTATCCAAAAAAATTTAAAATTAATAAGTAAAGATATTTTAACTCACAGCCATTGACCCTTCATCAGAGACTTTGAAAGACGGGTGTCACATACCTGAAAATAGAAAAAAATAGTTACAAAATAGAAATATCAAAATTGGAGACAACATTTCAAATGTGAAGAAATAACGTGAAGATTGACTTCATCAATACACATCACAGAGTTGACAATTTCTGAGCAATAAAAATGATGACTCGGTTATCTTTTTAATTGGGGAGATATCTTTTAAAACCAAACTCGTAGATCAGTTGTAATCAAGGAGGTTTGATATTTATTTTTATTTTTATATTGACTTATTTCCACAACATAAAAATAAAATTTTGAAATTGGGCGTATGTAAAATATTGCTAAGGAACGTAACAAATTAATTTTCCTGTATTGAATCTCACCCTTTTCTTTGATATTTCTTCTTTTAAAATGTACGAGTAATATGTACGAAATGTACAAGATGTACACATTAGATAGTTATTATATCGTCGCGCTACAAAAACTGCGTGCATAGTGGCACGCATTTCAATTTACAGTCGCGAGCCCAGTGTGAAGTAGCGAATGGACACTTTATATAATGGCAATGCTACTAGCGTCGTTGCGCGCGTTAACAAATCGCAAGATTGAATTTTTATGGAAAGAAAAGACAAAGCGTATTGTTCTCACTGTCCTGGAGTTTTCTACTTATACGGCCCCAAATCTGTTAGCTGAGCACTTTATAATTATAATAAATTCATTCGTATATTAATGGAATGGCGAAACATTATGTGTGCGTACATGTTTCTCAAAGTTTAAAAAAAATTACGTCTCTTACTTCTGGGACGCTCTGTGAATATTTATAGAATGATCAGTGTACGAAAACCTTAATTTGAAGTGGACTTTCTCAAAATTAATGCTTTATGTATTAAGATGAATTATATAATAAAGTCATTTTCATTCGTATTCCTGCTCTTAGAGATTTATGAATGCAGTATTTTACAAAATTATATCAATTTGTTTTCTATGATCGGGCGAAAAAACACCTCTACAGATGTTGATAACGTGAACCGGGTATTTAATGAGCAATGTATTGTTGTTTACTAGTACTGTACACATAGTTTTCAGTTTTACGTACGTGTCGAAGATTCACAAACTGCACGTTAACAAATGGTTTATAACCACACTTGTGCATACACAATATATATAATAAGACACAGATGTTAGTATCTGAAGTGTTATCAGGGGTGGGCTGCTCTCCTAAAGCTATGGTGGAAGCAATCAACCTAAGGGATAGAAACTCCTGAAAGAAAATCTCCTCTAGGTTTAAGGCTTGTGCTGTTGGCCAACATCCTGCATACGTAAAAATCACACCACTAAAAATCTCAGTCATGACAATGTCTAGGATTTTTCAATAGGGAAACCTCATCGGCACTGATTATTACCAATCAAGAAAGTGAATTTTGAGAAAATAGTAGATCTGACAATTGAAGATTTAGAAAAAGCCCTTGAGACCATGAAATCTAATAAGTATCCTGCCCATAAGATATATCAGCAGAACTTCTGAAATATGATTCCTATAAACTGCATCAAATGCTCAAAAATTGGTTTCCCTGGTGTATGAATGGAGAAGATCCGCCTCAGGATTGGCGAACGTCTCACCTGAAACCGATCCATAAGAAAGGATGTTGAGACAACAGAGGAACGGAACAAACTACTGAAGAATAACATTGGATCTGTAGATAGACAAAAGAGCAAAAAATACAAAATAAAATAGAGAGAAGAGCAAAAATCGGAGAAGAACAATGTGGTTTTACTGCCAATAGATCGGTAAGAGAGAATATATTTCCATTAAAACAAGTTATAACAAGGAGAACAAGGAAAAGTAAAGAAGTTCATCTGGGTTTCATTGATCTTCAGAAGGCGTATGAAAATGTACAAGGACGTATGTTGATGCCCTGAGCCACACATCATTTCAGTGTACTAACAAGTGAATATATGTATGCACAGAAGAAAAAAGTATCTATAACTCAGAGCAACATTATCAGAGTTAAAATTAACGACTTTTTGTGAAAAAGCGAACTATTACATTTAACTGATATCTGATAAAATGGATTGTGTGTCCCCTTTAATAAAGTTGCTTCAAAAACCGAAAACATGTTTGGATTGTTTTTCTCTTTCTGCCTGAATACACCACACACAAATCTGTTGGCTGCAAAAATTTATTTTCCTCAGTGTGATGTCAAAACGCAAAGAATACAGATTTCGGCAACCAACTTATCGAGTCCCGTAAACACTTTAAATACAATGGCAGAGAAATCTCAGAGAATAGAAGATGTGATCATGAGATTAAGCATACAATACATTCAGGACGATCAACTACTGAACCGCAGAATTACCTTCAGTGGTCTTACAATGCTAGGATGGAAAGTGAAACGGAACGGTAAACAGTGAACAGTGCCATTGTCGAATCTGTCGGAATCTATGAGTATTATTGGTGAGAAATAATCGGAAAGAACGGAAAGAGGCTGAAAACTATTGAAATTAACGGGTAGAGAAATACATACTAACAACATACACAAACATCCCTGCACTAGGCGGTATTCGAACCCACGACCCATGAAGCCAAAATTTAAAGGGTTTTTCTTATGGATATACTAATATAGTTTATATGACAAATCGTCATTGTTGTAAATGTACGTATTTTAGAGTATGGATAAATCACTTCACGAGATTCACCTTATAAATTTTGTACATTGTAAATAAAATGTAAATGAGTAAACGTAAGCGTTAATTTCATGCATTTCAGCCTATCAACCCCAGCTACCCAGGCCGACCGTCATCAATCTTATTTCTCTGTTGTTGATATCGTTGGTGATGTACTACGGAAATTCCACTATTGGACAAATTGCATCACGCTATTAGCTGTGTGATCCCTTTAGTCTGGGTAGAGTCGACGAGAGTCCCGGTACATTAGAGAACTGTCAAACCCCTACATCCACTGAAACATAGTTATTAACCCGCTCCGCGTGTCCGCACCAGCTGCCCATTGGCAGAGTCTGCGACCCGACAAGATAACTCGCCAACAGTGAAACCAATTTTCTCCGAATTTGCTGTTGAGAAATCTGGAGCCCACGAAATGACGCTGTCAACGCTGCTACGATACGAGTAATCTACTTTTACTCGTAACAGTTTACGAAGAAGCTATTAATAACATGTCGGGAGTGCAATTCCGGGAAGAAAATGTAAATATCAGTCACTGACGGCTCTTAACGAGGCGGGAAAGAATCGAATGTATAAGTTTCCGAAGTTCACTGCGTAAACAACTTTTTGTAAAACGTACATACGTTCTTTATTCAAAATTTTAGTTATGAAAAATGGTACTGTTTTGGAGGAAACAAAGTTCACGAGCACTGCAAGCAAAGAAAACCCTTTTTCTCTCAGTAAACGTGGGAACAATTATCATTCAAAACGGCTATTTGGGTAATAAATTTACTCTCAAATGTGCAGAGAGTATTAGAAAAGTTGATACACTCTCCCTTCTGCTATTGTCTTGCCCAAGAAAGATTTACCCATTTGCCGCTGTAGTGAATCTGTCAAACCCAAACGAATCATTCTACGTTCCCTGACACCATGATTGTTTGAGTTCTTCCATTCTCAGAAACTGAATTTTTGTATTGACTGTAGTGACTCGTGAAGTGGGTAAATGGCTCGCGTTATTCATTTCCGAGTTTTAGTGGTTTCATGGGTCGAAGAGGCCCAAGACAGCAGTTACATACTAACTTTTCTATAAAATGCATCTATTATAAAAATTAGTTTTGTTGCGTTTCAATGTAGAGGAGCATTGTTATTTGTTGTCTGAACAATTGGAGATATATCTACAAGACTCAGTGTTAGTGATGGGAGGTTAAGCGAATTTATAAATTCGATATTAAATGAAGATAATTATGCACAGATGACGTATGCAAATATATTCCAAAATCACGTGTCTAAGTAGGTGATTGTAATTTTTTATACATAATTTTATTTTGTCAAAAATGTTTCGTTTCATTCCAGGATTATTTTTATACAAAAATCAATTTAAAGTGTTTTTTTTCTCAAGGATATACTAATATAGTTTGTATGATTGTACAAACTGGCATTTTTGTAATAGTAGTTTAGAGGATGGACAAATCCCTTTACGTGATTCACCTTATAATTTTTTAGCATTCTAAATAAAACGTAAATGAGTAAACGTAAGCATTCATTTCATGCATCTTCTCTTTTCTTACTATATCTAGAAAATTCCCTCAACAATATTTACGTCAAAGAAATTGACGACAGTGGTTATGGTTGGTGGTGCTCCCTGTGGAATGATTTTCGCACTACCTTCTCTGCGTCACGGCCGAAAGACACAGCACCGGCGGCCTTCTCCGCTATGATTGGCTAACATCATCGATACTCGCAACGTCCCATCATCTTCCATGATGGAAAGAGATGGGGCAGCTACTCCGCCGCACATATTGTTGCTCGTTCTATCAGCCCAAGTTTTCGCTTATAATTGTTGTAAAGATCTGATTTTTTATTAAAAAATCTACAATTTCAAGTAGTGCAAACGTTTTACTTTCAGTCGATAATTCTCTACATCTTTCATTTTTCTTTAGAAATTATTAGTAAATAAACTAAACTAATTGGTAATCGTCCTAGATAAAATTTAAATGGTATACACTTTATCGCAATATTCTAGTTGAACCGCAGTTACGTGCCTCACAATCTTCATTGATTATGATGTCCTTCTCTAATTTGTTCTATTAATAAATATTTTCAATCATCGTTGTCGATGAATTATTTCATACGCATACCTTGCATGAATACTTATTATATTTAAGTATTGTAACATCGTGTAATGTATTACATTGCTAAGACTAAAATTACTACAAATTTTATCAAGCTTTATTCTGAATTATCCTTTTTGTTAGAGAAGAGTCACCAACTTTTCCCCAAGGCCAACTTCACTGAAATAACTCAAATTCAACGAAAGACTTGTGAAAATTGCATTATAATTTGAACAAAAAGGACAACGTAAACAATTATTTATGGCTATCTAATTAAATTTCAATATATAAAATTTATAACAAAACTATTATCTATAGGCTCCAGAGCCGCCCTGTGGTTATGCCCAGGTTAATGAAAAGCGGCACGTTTCACCATTAAATAGTGTTTACGGAAGCAAGGACTCAGAGCAAGGGCTTACAAGCCACCATGCGGCCGCTGGGTCCGTATCATTCCCCGCCCATTAACTCGGGGCAATGCGGGCTTTGCTACGCACAGGTGACAAGTACACTGGATAAACAGGGCCCCGGTAGCTGTAACGAAGTGAGGATTACAGGCAGGCTGGTGACGGGAGAGGCGCGCCTGAAACAATGCAACTGCATCAGCTGGAGTGGGGCGACGTGGAGGCTCGACCACCTAAATAGTGGTTTCCACTATGCAAGAGGGAAGAGGTACGACACAGTTATTTAAAAAAATTGTAGAGAGCGGATAATACTGAAAAATATGGCGTGTGTTCTAAATGAATTCGGCTGTTGACGATTCATAACACACCTTCTGGACTGGTAAATAATTTATTAGGTAGAAAACTACTTTGTTAAAAAATATTCGCCTTCAATTAAAATACTTATCATACTCTATTATCATTTTTGGCAATGCACAACAGAAATATACTTATTAGTGTTGCAAAATATAAGTTACGAATTACAATGTACGTTTTAGCATTTATTGGTGGTTCCATAACTTATACTGTTGGAGATAATAAAAATTGAAAAACAAAATGTGCCCCTGCATGGGATAGCCTCGGCCGCCTTGACAGCGATCCCTCCAGCCAAGCGCCGGGGATGCATGTCAATATTGCTTCGTACTCTTAATAAAAGTTACGACGCTATCCCCTCCCCCTTCGAGCGTTGGAACTTTCTGTATTTTATGCTTCACTTAGTATTGTGTTCTTTCGCATATTTTCTGTCATTTCAATTTTTATACTTGAATATTGTCTTGTCTCTCGGATATGATTTGTGGTCTCTTTGTTGTGATATCCAGATTTTTGTCATCAACTTGACTTCTTAACTTGAACATCTTTATGCATAAGGCAATCACCGTGGCAACGTAATAAATTGGGGATTGGTCGAGAAAATCGATGGTCTGACTTGGTTCTTGGGACTGCATCCCGATATCAAGAGGAATATGGAAAGCAAAAGTGAATTTGGAGCATCGAAACAAAGTATACAAATTAAGTTAATAAGTGAGAACGAAATGCTCAGTTTTACCTAAGTTAATAAGCAACTTAAATTATATTTAAATACCTTTGAAATAAATAAAAAATTCCACTCTAAAGGATTCTGAAATCATTGCAAATTTAGCATGCCCATGCATAAAAATCGCTGTTTTGATGAAACCTAATAAATTCAAAATACCATGTGAAACCAACAAAAATACGACCCAAATTAATTTCACTTTATTTGACGCAACAAAATTACAATCTGACATTTCTGGTGCCTGACAGAAATGCCATATGAAATGTCAAGTTTATATTGGAGTTAGAGTTCACCTGAAATGCATCTATTCACTAATTTAATTTTAAAAAATTCTTGCCATAAATAGTTCACCATTCTGAAATGGAAACGTTATCAAAAATTTCCAGGACTCTGTTGGACACTTGCGAGAAAGCATACAAAATGAAGTATTCATCAATTAAACACTTCATTCTACCACTGTAGAATAATAATAATAATAATAATAATATTTATTATTATTATTATTATTATCATTATCATCATCAACCTCATCTAATAAGATATTTACGGTGGGATAGGAACTGATCCAATAACTTCCTGATTTTTGTCAATAATAATTTTTCCTTCCAAATACGTATCTCTTAAATGGTAAATGTTTGTTACACATAAATGTATGTCTATATATTGACCTGGAATGATTTGTGGCAAGGCAATCTCAGAACAGAAAATCAATAAATAATAATAGAATTGTTTTCAAATTATTATTTTATTACGCATTAATTATTTTTTCTACTAGTTACACACTTTGCTATGAATAAAATGTAATTAAAACATTTAATACTACTAAAAGTAATCTTCCAAAATTGTATTTTTCTTAGAAACTCAAAAATACTTCGACTTTTCAAATAAGGTTTCTTAAATACTTAAAAATCTCCTAATATTGTAGTTCAAGGAATAAAAATTCTCCCATTACATTTTTTAAAATCAAATTATGCTTACGAATAAAAATTTAAATATTCTGTTCCTTTGGCTGATTCAATTTGCAACTAGTAAATACCTAAATATTCCACATAAACTTTTTACTTACTTGAGTAATTACTAGAAATAATGTTTCAATCAATGGAATAATCGTACTATTTGTATTTTCTATTTCCACTATAGCTTTTAAACCGTTTATTCTAATTCTGTTAAAATTGAAAATGGTAATTCCTCATTTTAGGAACAAGTACGTAATACGTCACCTGTGGCTGTGGCTATCTCTTCTCTATCTGCTACACCATGGAACTTCGATGTATCAGCCTTGGTCGCGGTCAGAGTAGTCCGCAGATGTTGGCGCGCTGAATAAGCCCCGTTCCCACAAGATAACGTTAGTTCGCCAACTTGCGGAGACCTTCGGCTGGTCTTTCGCCAATGATGTGTCACGTACCATGCAGTGTCTTCCGTTTCCTACTTTTTCTCCGCTACTCTCATAACTCTTCTTATGATTCAGTCTCATTTGCACAGCTCAAGGGTGTTTCACCGTAACTTCACCTTTATTTAACATTCCACTCTTCTTGAACATTTTTTGTATCAGTTTATTTTAGTTCTTAATACATTACGGCAGTGGTGCACGTGTATTATCGCTGTTCGAAATTAGAATTTTTATTTCATTGTGAAACGGCTTCTTTCTCGAAATCATGAACATTATCTTAATGCTAATCGCTATTTTATCTCTCATATTCCGTTAATCACAATTAATATTGTTCTATACAATGATTACGTGAATAATTATGTCCCGCTCTCTACACAACTAACTGACACTTCAACTCTAAACAGTCCATGCGTGTTCAGTTCTGTAATTGGTCACCATAAATTTAACAGTTGAAATTTCATCTGAATTAGGCATCTCAAGCAATAACTAATTTAAAGAAAATTGTGGTTATTTGTTTCACTAACGCTGAATTTCATCATCGTTAACAGCAAATATTGTTCAACATCTCCTGATACTATTATTACTCCACTTTTCCAACATGTTAACGAAGCACTTCAGCAACGGTCACCATCACTCAATTGCGGGTACCGATGGCAACGCCGAGCAGCCGCCCCGAGCAATCCAACCACCTTAGGTCGCCTTTGTACGGAGCATGCGCCCCTGCGAGGTAGTCGTAAACTTGCCCCTCGCCCCTCCCCTCTTTCTTCTTTCCCCTCCATGGAATCACTTCCAACCTCGACTCCCCCCCTCCCTCCGTCTCAAGTGACGTAGCCACCAGCTGCGCCCTATCGGGGTTAAAGGCAACGCTCGCAGCGTACACGTATTATCGTTTATGTTACAATACGGATGAAGATTCATGCGTATTCAAAGTTGGGCCGGTAAACAACTGCTACATAATTCTGAAATGAGTTGCATGATAATAATAATAAAACGCAAACATTTATGTATGCAACAGGATATATAATATGCGACTTGATTATGTGTCCTGGTCTGAATAAACTTCCATGTCATTCTGAACGCAAGAGTTCCTTAACACGAAAAAAAACAACCCTGAAGATAAGAAAACGAGGGCCGAAGTCGCCCAAAGCGACAAAACACGCCCCCACGCAACTTACGACTGGATATTCGTGACATGCGTGGAAACGAGCGCAGAGGTCTCTCCGGTTCCAGAAGAGCCCTCCAGCTGGAGGGCCACTCCGACACGCTTTCTAATGGAGACGTCATGCAGGGAGATTTATCGCGCGCGTATTTTAGGAGCCGGTGGCAAGGAAGGTCCTCGTAAGAAGACGTAAGGACGATGTGATGCATCTCCTGCAAAAAGGATCCACCGGGAGATTTACGGGCGTGACGCGTGGGGGACGATATCCTCGTTGACGACGACAACTACGACGAGGACGACGTCGCGAGAGATTAAACGCGCATTTCCCGCGTGGCGTTTTCGCAGATCGCAAATTGAAACCGCGCTGCTGGCTAGGGCCGGAGACATCGTGGCAGCTCCATTCTTCAATGCTCTCAGCGGAGGTGTAGAATTTAATGGACACAGTTTGTGCAACTGCCTGTCTTCTACTGCCGTGTCCCATTCGTGTAACGTTTGCCTGTTGAAGCCAAAAATGATTCTTCAAAAGTAATAAAATTGTAAATGTACTGTTATAAAGTTGATGTTGATTCGTTTCCGATTTTATTGCGTTAACTTTGTTTAAAATAGTTATCTTTTAAACCAATTAAAAAGGCCCTGGAAAATATAGTTTGTTGTGATACTGCAGTATTGCTTCATATGGACAGTATCTGAACGCCTCAAAAGTACGTAAAAATTATCTAGTCCCCATTGCCATTTAAAGTTCACGTCCACGTGTTAAAATAAAAGGAGAAAAAATAACAAGAACAAAACAAACAAAAAATTTATTAAGATCAATCCCATAAAATGTCCAAAACAAAAACAAAAGAGGGGAACTCAGAACGTGTAGATGTTTTAAAATCCCAGCATCTACATTGAAGGGCCACAAAAACTGGTTCAGCCTTGTGTATTGAAATAAAGAGATCTGGAAGCAAACAGAATATGGCGCTCCAGTAACTACCAGTAACCGACTATAAAGTCTACCAGAGTATGACACAGTAGTAAGATCGGTTAATACTACTACAATGGCAGCTTATCACAATTTAAGGGAGCTTGAACGTAGTGTTGTAGTAGGCGCAAGGCAGATGGGGCATAGCATATCCAAAGTTGCGCTGAAATTTGGATTTTCCCGTACGAGTGTACCTTGAATATCGAGAATCCGGTAAAACATCAAACCTCCGTCATCGCTGCGGCCGCTAAAAGATCGTGCAAGTTCGGTACAGACGACGAGTGAGGAGAATTATTACACGTGACAGAAGTGCAACCCTTCCACAAATTGCTGCAGATTTCAATGCTGGGTCATCAACAAGTGTCAGCGTGCGAACCATTCAATGAGGCATTAACGAAATGGGGTTCCGGAGCTGAATGCACACTCGTCTATCCTTAATGACTGCACGATACAAAGGTTTACGCCTCGCCTAGGGCCCGTAAACACCCACATTGGCCTGGTCTGACGAGTCTCGTTCCACATTGTTCCGAGCGGATGGACGTATTCGAATCTGGCGACAACCGCATGGACACTGTATGTCATCAAAGGAACCGTTTAAGCTGGTGGAGGCTCTGTGATGGTACGGAGCGTGTGCGTTGGAGTGATATGGGACGTGTAGATACGACTCTGACACGTACGTAAGTATCCTGTCTAATCACCTGCACCCATTCATGCCCATTGTACATCCCGACGGACTTGGGCAATTCCAGCTGGACAATGCGACAGCCCACACATCCAGAATTGCTACAGAGTGGCTCCAAGAACACTCTTCAGACTTTAAACACTTCCACTGGCCACCAAATTCCCAAGTCATGAACAGTATTAAGCATATCTGTGATGCCTTGCAAGTGCTGTTCAGAAGAGATATCCACCCCCTTGTACTCTTACGAGTTAATGGTCAGCCCTGCGGGATTCATGGTGTCAATTACATCAAGCACTACTTCAAACATTAGTCTACGAGCCTACGCCACGTACATGTTGCAGCACTTCTGCGTGCTAGTGGGGGCCCTACACGATGTTAGGCAAGTGTACCCGTTTTTTTGTGTCTTTAGTGTATATTGCTCAGTATCTCATGACTTTCTCTATATTACGTGATCGAGAAAGTTAAACCAATAGTAAGAAGGAAATAAAACACTGCCAATTGTGTAATTAAATTATATTGCAATGTCATG
Organism: Gryllus bimaculatus; assembly: GCA_017312745.1. Lineage (NCBI taxonomy): Eukaryota > Metazoa > Arthropoda > Insecta > Orthoptera > Gryllidae > Gryllus > Gryllus bimaculatus. The sequence goes on from BOPP01000145.1 coordinate 2,919,317, forward strand.
TACTATTTTGCTACATTCTTTCTACAATGAACATGGGCAAACAAAAAAGTGCTACAGGGTCACCTCCGCGAGCGACATGTTGGTAATGCCAATTCCCACGCGGCCGTGTTTTTCGACTGCCGCCCCGCCCGCCTCCGCTCTTCTGTTGTTTCTGTCTGCGCCGCGAGGGAAACCTCGCGTTTATCGACTTCCCTCGAATTGAAGGGACTTGTTTCTTTTCTGCTGGCTGACCGACCGACCGCCAGGCGTGGACCGCCTTTGGGAAACCAACTGCGACGTTGTGAAGGAGGATTCACTCTTGATTGAACGAAAAACGTTCTCCTGACAGGTCTAACAACATTGGAGAGGTGTAACTTGTCTAAAGATTAAAATGTTATTTTTTTATTTTCTTGGATATGTTGCTAACGTACACCCTCTAAGTTATTTCTTTCCATACGCAGAAACAAAGTGACGTAAACATTTGAAAAAACTTTCTTAATGGAGCATGATAGGGAAAAAGAGCCAAAATTTGTAGTTTATTAGCCCATGATAACTGTTTCTATTTTACAGCAGCGACACCTGTAATACAATTTCCACAAAATCCGGTTGCTACCTTTGTTTAGAATTCAACTTCTTATACTCGTAGAACACGGGAAACTCAAAGAAACCTACCTTCAGAGATTGTATTTCTCACACATTCATCTCATACACACTTCGTTTCATACATTTTTATTTTCTCGCTACTGCTACCACGGAAGAAAGAAATTTATGTAATGCAGTGAAGAAAAAAAAACTTGGGAATTTTTTGGCAGAAAACTTATTACAGGGCTCTGGCATCGAAAAAGTGGATAAAGACAGATGCTAAATTTAGAAAAAAAATTCTCTAACACGTGTTGTAGCCAGAATACATGTTTTGTAGGTCCTTGATGTATTAACTTCTGATTATTTTTCTTTCTCGCATACTGCTTACATAGTATATTGTAAGGCTAAAAAACTCATCGGATGTGTTCGTGAATACACTATATAACTTATACAATGAATTTAATGCCAGAAAATTATTTTCATTTAAAGTTTTGAATAAAAAAATCTATTGCTTAAATCTATTTAATTTTTGAATCAAATGTTCTACTTGTTTTACCAAAAATGATGACTGAGATGCGCGGAGAGAAATTGCAACAAAATTACAAAGGTATTGATGACCGCTTCATGGATTCATATGATCAAAGTGATTTTTAGTAGCTGAAGTTTCTATTTCTGCAATTTTATTACGTTTTGTCATTTCAACGTCCTAAAAGAATTACCTAAAAATAAAAGTGAAAAAATAAATTAACGTGTTGCGCAAAACATAGAGGCAAAAGAGTCGAACAAGAAGCACAAAAAATATTAAGAGACGTGACCACTGCAAGACGCAAACAATTTATTATTGTTCAAAATGTAATGTTCCAATCAATGTAAATTGTTTTAGAAGATTTCATGAAAAATAAATTTATAATGTGTGTTAAATGTTTTATTATATTTTTAGGGTGTTTGTGAATTATATTTCTTTCAAAATAATATTCAAAAAAGAATTTGTAATATTTATATAATTTTTCCAAATAACTAAGATGGAGTGAGTATGACTGTAAATTTTTGATACTTCTCCTGTGTTCCCAAAGTTGCAACAGTGTTCATAAAGTTGCAAAAGCAACATTAATTTTTTCATATTTCGGATAAAAATAAATTTTAAAAACAACGCACATGTGTTTTCTAATACTAAATTGAAACGAAAATAACGAGTTTAATGATGATTTCTATGCGTGCGAACTATTGGGTTAAATGCATAAAATAAATTCTAATTAGTACGTTGCAAAGCCGATTAGCTCTTCCGCGAGCTACGTCACTACAACTAGGTGCATGCCACTCGCTGCCCTACTCCCTTTCTACCGTGAGCTCCAGCCTCGCGTGGGTGTCCCCTTGACCGAATCACGTGACCACAGCGACCTTCCACCCGGTGTTTCCAGCTCCTATCTCTGCCAGTCGATCGCTTTCTTTGCTCTCCTTGTGAAGTTCCTGCTATTCATTCCTGCGTTCCTTTACAAACCTAATTATGCCATTCTTCTTCTACCAACTCCATAAACCATATTTATAGTAAAAACCGAGTGATTAGACAAAAATCAAAACAAACAAGTTTTTAAATAAATGTAAATTAAATTACATTACATTTTGAGATGGAAGTAACTGGTAGTACGTTCGTATTACACATAATGTATACAATTTCAAATGAAGGAAAACTGCAATCCTCGGTAAAATGGGGAACATTTTTCTGTCACGCAATCCTAAACATTAAAAGTTAAAATCTATTTCGTATCACAACTATCAATTTACGAATCACGGAAATAATAAAATGAAAAATACTTGAACTGTAGATTAATGATGGTGATTGACAGTTCTTCTTTTCTGATTTTTTCGGCTACTATCATAAAAATGAAGAACATGCCAAGAAAGAACTGTCAGAAGATTCAATATTTCAGGAAGTAAATTACGAGCAATAATTAAGTGATTTCTGCAAATAAGTTGACATGCTCATTACGTGCTTTAATTTATATTTTTTAAGTCGCATTTCTTTCGAATATTCCGAGCGCTTGTCAGAGTTCTCATTAAAAAGGAAACTCACCATATAGCTGGATAGAGAGTGGGAAAGAGAGAGAAAGAGTGAGTGATTGAGAGAGAGGGGGGAAACGACAGGGCTGGATGACGGAAGCCAGAAGAACGTACATGAAGAGGGTGGGAATGAGAGAGAGAGAGAGAGAGAGAGAGAGAGAGAGAGAGAAGAGGGGATGAAGATAGGGCTAGATGACTGAAACTGGACGGATGCAGTTGAGAGACGCAGACAGCAGGAGACTCGACAAGAAGCGGGCAAGACAGCGACGAGGGCTGGAAGCATCGGGTGAGCGCACGCGGCAGCAACGCTCAAAGAGGCGACACGAGCGGAAATGGAGCAGAGAGACGGTGGGCAAGCACGGGACGAGAGCCACGCCCGGCCCACCC
>BOPP01000145.1:2922477-2934810 GCA_017312745.1 Gryllus bimaculatus
GCACAACAGCACATACTTCCTTCCATTATTTGCAACGTTATTCTTCTACACAAACCTCCGAAAGTGTTTCCAACCACCAAATATTTACTCTTCGTGTCGAGATTCGAACTCAGATCTCTCAAAACAACATGCGGAGTACGCTACCGCTAAACCGCGATTCGCACGACTTTATGACGATTTACCGACGCTTAAAAACAGGATCTTCGTATTATTTCTAACACGTTATTTTTGCAACTTCAGAGAGTTATATGAAAATAATATCTCTGTCTATTACTCTGTCTGAGGCAAAATATTAAGAAAAAAGTTGCGAGTAGTTTTGTGGAAAGTACTATTTAAAAATTACCTACCTTTTAACAGGCAAAAACTACTCTTATTTTGGAAATATTGTACACGGCCTTAATTTAAGATCTGTCTGTGAACAAAATATTTTATTAAGAAAAAAATTCTTAAAAGTGTGTAGAAGTGTGAAAATCTTAAAAGTGTGTAGAAAGACACAGAAATCATTTTGAACTTCTGCAATTTTGCGTAATTTACTTATTTTAACAAAAATGTAACCTACATTATTTTTAAACGTACGTTATACAAAGACAACGATAAATCTACAAATTTTAAACTATTTTTGAAAATATTGTGAAAATTGTGTTAAGGCTTCTAGTAAAATACTCCCCAAAACCAAAATATCTGTTTCAAACTCGCAGGTCTGTGTTCGTTCAGATCAATTGGAAAATACCGATTTTGGAAAAAGTAGTCTAAACGGTTTTGGAACTTGCCTGGATCGCAGACAGACGTTTTCTCTATCGAGAACCCACCAAACATGGTTTCCGGCTACACACCGTATCATACGAAATAATTTACTACGTATACAGGAACAAGATTCATCAATTTGTTTGTGACCAGTACCCAACAATGTGATTTTTTTCTGTCAAGATATTGCCAATTTCCACAGTACAGAATTACAATACTTTCTCGTTACTGCGTACACGTTGTAAAGGGAGAGAGTAAAAACTAAAGAATGAGTAGTTAAGATGTTTTCTAGTCCTTTATTTATATTATTATAAAAAGAAATGTAGCCTTTCGTATTAAGGACATGTAGTCAATATCTATTACGTGAGTATAAATTGATATTTCTTGAGAACATTTTATTGTTGAAAAACAGACATTATGCGACAATTCGAAAGTTTGGTCTTTACTCCCACCATCAGGTTTGACTTCAAAAGAACTTGTTTTGAAGTTAAAGGCAGTTTAACGTATTTCTTCGCGAGCCCCGGATCGGAGCTGTGATGCTTTCTTTGAAGTATTAAATGATATCGAGCGTGTTGACTATTAACAACTTAGTCCGGTATGTTTAGTGCATGTTATAACACGGGAGATGGACGTATGATTCCCACGCTAGAATTTGAGGTCCGGCGCTGACATAAACATCGGTACCCTGAATTTCCCCCTCCAGGAGTCCCCCCAGTGGGGGCCGGCAACCCGAGTATGATCTAAACAGAAGTCCCGAAATGTGTGGTAGTATAGTGGATGTGTAAGAGTGTGCATGTGTGTGTAAGGGAATATGTATAGAAGGGAACCACGAATACAAATGATAAATCGTGAGCGGTGAACGACCCTTTTGTTTGGGTACAGCTCCCGGCAGTCGTCTGGTATTGATCGGATTATAAACCGAAAACTACCGGTGACCGGCCGCTAGAATTCTTTTTTAAACGGGTGTAAAATTAGATCTAGTTCTGTGGCTAGTGTCGGAAATTCGCCACGATCAGGAATCTCTAGCCTCCGATCAATGATACTGCAGAGCCAACGGTCTTGCCGCTGAGCTATCACTGTCAGTACTCGAAGAAGGAAAAGTGTATGTTTTCTGATGTATACAAAATAAATCATTTGTACGTCATCTATCCTATACCTCTTAGATATCGGACATGCTTCTGCTATTCTTCACCACGTTAGACTACCGTAACGTTTTGGATGTAGAAAACTAACCGACTAATGTGTTAAAGACAATCGTTCTTAACGTGGCTCTTAAATATGAACTTCGATATTGTTCATCGTTTTGTACGTCTTGTCTAATACAGTGCGCCAGATCATTCCGCAGTGAAATCAATCAGGGCCTCTTACTAAAAAGTTGCATTTATGTTGGTTGCAATCATATCATTGGGAAACAAGTGAAGCATCTATTATAATTGTGGTTAGAAAGCAATTTACGTTTTCTCTTGTTGCTAGCCGCAGATAGTGTTGTCATAATTTATGTTGCTTGCACTCTCTCCAGCACTGGCATAAATTTTATTGCAATAGTATGTCTCCTTCTTCATGTTGCAATATTCACAGTGCATATGTTTGCATTGCCACAAAAGCAACAGAACTAGTAAAGTGATTGCTCTCAAATTTGTCACGAATAATTTTAAATAAACAATAATCAAAAGTAGCGTAGTTGCAATCCAAATTGTTACTTCTAAAAGTGTACTTCAGAAAAGAGCGGGAACAATGAGCGAAGCTGAAGAATCAAGAGGAGCGAAAACACGAGTCGAACGGAGAACATATGAGTGGTGGAACGAGATTGAGGAGTATTGCGTTATTACCTCCCGTGTAAAGAAAATGTGTGTTCAATAACGTAAAGGGCCAAGTTGATTTTAGAACGAGGTACTATGAGCTCCAAAATGTGGAGAAGAGTTGATCGGTTTTTATTAATTATTTCTTATTGTTGTTGTTGTTGATTAGTACATACTAGATAAATAAAACGTTATACTATACATATTCGAGTGGATGTGTACGCAGGGACAAGCTTGTATATCTGCGTGAATATTTTCACAAACTCTACAAAACTTGAGATGCAGCAGCTTCAAAATGTTGAGAAGGTTGGTGAAAGAAAGAGAAACGTTTTGATAGTTAAATTAATGGTATTGTCAAGTTGTTAAATCTTGAAATCCGTAAAAATCAGAGATGGAATTTTACTGATAGACATAATGACTGTATTTTGTTCTTGGTTGAAATTATATGTTTCATTAATTTGACGTTTAGAGTTTCCATTTATTTAAGAAGAATCCTTAAGAAAAGAGAATCGGTATTGGGTGACATCGTCGGGTGAGTAATTTCCCAGAAGCCGCTCGTAGATTAAAGTTAAAGTCAAGACGCGACGAAGCAAACGGATGAGATCAGCGGCGTTCTTTAACGGGGTGGATCACACGGAGCGCATGGGTCTGGTTGGAGGGGGGGACGGTGCGACCCGGACGAACATGGAAGCCCGAATTAGGGCTTGGAGGAAAGACAGACGAAGGGTACGAGGCGGATGACGGTGCTTTATTGAATTAATTGAATTGAATTAATGCCTTATTTTACGTAGCGAGACTCAACCCATGAGGCCTGCTCTTCCGTCTGACAACGCAAATTTCGCTACGCTCCTTTCACCAACTTGCAGAGAAAGGAGGTATTTCTTGGGCGAGAAACAGGTGCTTTGAATTCAGCTCAGAGGCGTCATTTAGGCTTGGGGATATTTTTCATGCAAATAAATCTACTAACATGGGACAGCCGGCTTTACTTCCCCTCCGAAGGAAGGCGTACGAAGGATGTTTTCGCCCTTCAAAATCCACGGCTTCGATCGGGTTTGATCCCGCCAACTTGGGTACAACAGTCCGGTACGCTAACCGTTATACGCATCACCGCTTTACGGGCAATTGTGATAAGTAAATACCTCGATAAAAAAGCCAGAAATTAGAAAATCAAATAACTAACGAATACTCATATTGTGGGAATATATAGATTAAAATATTTTACAAAAGAAACCGAAACCGACAAAATGAACAATTGACAATGAATTCTAATATTATCTGTCCTATGGTTTTTTCTAAGTAATATAATCAAACGTTATTTGAATCAAAGACTGAACCTATAAAATTGACAATAACGCCTTTGTAAAATAATAAACATTGATGGAATTAATCCCTTTGTTCATGCAAACCGTTTGAAGTTTCAAAATGAAATACACTGAGAGAACAAAACTCAATATTCAGAAAAAACCCTTATATTTACCTCGTTAGAAATTCTCTTCACATAAACATTACCATTATTTTGAAAACTTGATCAATAGTTTCACAAAACGCACAAAGCAATTCTCTTTCTCTTAAAAAATATTTCATCTAAAATATAGACCAAAATATTCGTGTAATTAACCCGAATTCTATAGTACAATCCCTTCACAACGATTTACTGTTACGAGGAAATAATTTGAGAGATAGTACCATAAAGAGCAATTTCGGTTGCGAGAACAGAACAAAAAATTCCTGTAACTAGAACCAACAACAAATGAAATCGTGCTTTCAATAGAGCACTCACCCATAGAAATAGATGAATGTTCTGTTGGCTAGAGCTCTCCATTTTGCAAATATTCATCCCACTTCGGGAGTACTTCGCATTACATCACAGCGAGTCACAATAATGGTCATTTATTGGATGGACTGCGTATGGATGACATCAAGAGCTATCAGAACTGTACATGTGCTCTTATTCGAGCATATCTAGTGTGAATCGTCACTTTGCGTTGATGAAAAGGTGCAAGTGCATTGTTAGCTTTTTTCAAGCAAGGATACTCAATTCTAATGCTGGTCTGCAAGTGGCAAAATAGTATGTAGAAACGAGAGTACCTGAAAATAAAGGGTTTCGACTAAATTGTAGGTTCTTGTTTTTAAAATTTCCAGAAAACAAAAAACAATTGTTTAACAGAATCAAATTTGCTGAAAGATCAGATATATTTCCCAAAGTTGGACTTTATACTTAGGTCAAAATTTCTGCTCCATCTTATTTATTATACGAGTATCAGCTCATTGTTTATTAGTAGTGCTAAAAATATTCGAAACTACCTTTATTTTAAATTAATTTTAGCACAAATTCAAAATACAAAACTTCCTTTTACAGGTCTTGGCTCTAAATAATCCTAAGTGACATATTCTTCAAGAGTAAGATAATGCTACTAACTTACTCCAGTTATCGAGAATTAGTTTCAACATGTATTGTGGTGCTGGTGTAACAAAACCCTACTATACTATGAAGACATTTCTTCTTTACTCAGTGACGAGGAAAGTCAGAATGAATGCTTCATTCCCTTATTTCTCACAATGAATTCGATGTGTCGTAGAACTATTTTGGGTCAAGCCTTTCACGTATATTTTCTTTAAATGTTTTAAATATTGTTGTAAAAATTATAAAAATAATTAGGAATTATAAAAACTGTTTTTATTAACTTCGACTCAATATAATGTGGTTTAAATTAACAAGGAATCTATTATATTCTCATATAGTATGTGTAGTATAGGCTTCTCTTCTTTTGCGCCAGACTGTGTTGATAATTTATACAAGGTTACCTTCCTGTACCTGTAATTTTGACACTAGCTAATGTGCAATTGTTTCTACAAAGATATTAAAAATGTTATTTTGATCATATGAACCATTTAATATTCAGACCAGTGGATGATTTTATGTAATGATCTTAAAATTATAAATTATATACATATATAATATTACTTATTTGTAATAAATATATAATATTATATAGTAAATATTATGTACTTATATAATATTTCATATATGATCTTACTTCGCTATATTGGTTTTGCATTCATTCTCACTCTCCAAAGTTTCGTTTTCTTCATATGAGACTGACAATGTATTGTGAAATAGACGTTATTTAGATGTATGAACGATTCAGCTTTTAATTATACGTCTTTCAGCTTTTCTGCAGTTTTGAAAGTGAACTTAAATACATTCAGAAGGGACCATGCTCTACTCGCTTTAATCATTGACTTACACAGCTGTGACACTGTTGGGGGCAAAGAACTTCATTTTCGAGTCCCTTATACTCTGACACGGTATTTAGAAACATTACATATTTCATTGCTTCTGTTTATAGTTACATTTAAACTCGATGGATATAAGTTATTTCAATGCTTCACAATATTCATTAATGACTTCAAATTAGGCTAAAGTATGTGCCACAACACTACACTATTCCGAAGACAGGTATTAATTTTCGCAGAATATTAAAACTACCAGCAAACACAAGCAGTCCCGGGAGTCACATTTGTGTTCTCCTTTTAAACTAATCCTGTAAAATTTTGGACACGGTGTCTATGTGAAGCATCGATCAAATTCACGATAGACGAGATACTCATGCGTCGCTAACAGTCACATGTAACAGTTGTATGTACGGGTCGATACTTGTTCAGCCAAAACTTTTTATTGAACATCAGACAGTCTTGTCTGTAGAGTCTTGATTTTAATGCATGTGTTACTGTCTCACGTCATTACGTACATTGTAAAGAGAAAATATTGTAATGTTGTGGCGATTCTTTTAGAGTAAAACCGTATTGTAGAGGCGCTGGAATCTAAAACTGGAATAAATATTATTCGTATATATGTAGGTAACAACTTCCTTTAATACGTTTTGTAGTCAGAATCCACGTTTTGGTGACCCTTAATACCAAAAAATTGATTGATGGTAAATCGTGTCTGTCTGCCTGTATGTCCGTCTGTAGTCAACACTAACGCACTAACCAGACTGTTCCAAGTCAGGGGCACGCAGGCTCACGCGAGCCACCGCGGGCACTAGCGGAGTCGGGTGGGCACTGATAGCTGTCAGCACAGGCTGCCGGCGCCTTGCGAAATATAAGCCTTTGGGGGCGTGAGTTGGCCTTGGCCTTTGGCAACAATTCGTCGCTGATAGCCGAAGCAGGGAGCGGTTAGGTTGGGGAGTGGAGGGCACACCGGGTCCCCTACTCAGAAATAAATCTTAATGTTTAACAGGAAACGTAAAATTTGATTCAATTCAACAATATTGTATTAAATTAATTTTAGATATATCTTTTTCTTAACAAGTGAAGGTGAAACACGAAACGTACAATTCGATTCAATTCAACAATATTTCATTAAATTATTTCAGATATATCTTTTTCTTAACAAGTGAAGCAATATCTGGTATCAGTTTTTGGACTGTTGCGATGCGTAGAACGCTCTTCAATGCCTCTTTAAGTTGATTATTTTTTTATTATTTGCATTGCGGAGAAAAGCTGCTCACAACAGAATGTTGACCCAAACACTGATATATTCTTCGCTGTATTTTATGAAGCTTGAGAAAGACTTCCAGAAGTAAATTCTGATACCACCACGACACATTAAGAGTATTAAAATATCTGTCTTTTAGAAGTATGGACTTGTGCAAATCTTGTCTCCAACTGCATCGGCGATAGATGATATCCGGTGAGCCAGAAAATGGGATTGTGGCTTTTTTCTACCAGACATCGTATCACTCATATTGCTTTCCCGAGAGAAGTCGAGTTGGAACAGCCTGGCCTAAATCGTTAAAATTATTTTCTCCAAAATTTATATCCTCCAATTGATTTGGACGAACATGAGACACCACATTAACCTTTGACTTCAGAGTTCTGTTCTTAAAGGTGACATTAGTCTCATTTTCGTTGAATGGTATGAATATTCGAAAATTACGAACGGTCAAAATTTGTTTAGCGTCTTCCTACAACTGCAATATTTAGAAGATGAGATTATTCACTCACCAAAGCTGTACTTCAAAAACAGATAATAAAAGAAGTTCCTGTACATATTATTTGAAAATATGAGTAGTTTACGCCAATGCTGCGTGAAATATTGGTATTTACAGCAATAACTTTTCGCTAAAATGGCTCTAAATTTTTACTTTACATTTTTCCTCATCTAGAGCAAAGAACGGTTAAAAACTGGGGATGGTCCTATTTTCGGTTTTTAAACCTACGGTCAGAACAATTACTCTCTTCGAGAACCGATAACCTTCATTGGCATTGTTCATCACATCAAAGCGATTACAATTTTGCACCATTTTACACACACATAATTTCACACACCACACTAACACTAGAGAAAAGAGAACAATAGCAATTCAAGAGATCCATCGTTTAGGCATCCTCCCATGGCAGTCTGGAACCGAAACGCACCCTTGAAACGTCAATTGACGGCGCAAATCGTGTTGAAAGCACTCTCGCTTTACACCCCTCCACTACTCTCCATCCTATACGCGCCTCCATTATGGCTGGCGTTCTGCAGGCTGCTCTCTAGTGGAGGTTCGGCGTTTTACATCCTATTAGGGCATCATATGATAGCGGCCCCTTCCATTCAAATGAGTGGCTATTCATAGAACGTTCGAAACTACAAAAATTGGAATCACTTTAGTTCTCGAGGGTTCTTTGGCGCCGTCCTTAGTGGTAGATGAAGGTCGATGTTATTGTTTAAACCTCTTTTCCAACTTCACACTGTCGTTTTACGTTTACAAAATACATTAAAATGTTAGTATGGATTACCTTACACAACAAGTAGCGAGAAGTTATTTTTTCTTTAATTAACTCATTGACACAATCTTTACAAACAACTATACGTTGTTCGTAGTTTGTTAGTATTTGGTTCTATCTAGAAATGAGTCTTAAATACTACTCACAAATGGAGTTCAACCTTGAACATATTAACTCTTATTTACGCTCACCAATTGTCGACGTAAACTACTGACGATCAATCATTCTTGGCATCCCAAATCACGCAATTGACACCTAATACCTATCATAAATTCTAAATTCGATAATTACGATACCCACGTAAAACATTGCCGTCACGTACCTCAGGAAAATTAAGACTATGCACGGTTGGTTTCCTTAACATCTTATAAATATGGATCCTGGCAAAACACGTTAAAACAAGTTGGACTATTATGCACCATTAAACACAAAATGAATAATTTACTAAAGATACACTTATTTATATAAAATGTTTTAACATAAAACTAATATGTAACAAAAAATATGTCTAGGGCAGTCTGTAAATATCGGGCTGACTGCGAATTGTATGGTACAGCTTCACATCATTTTCCTCCAAAACCCACTGATTGGATGAAAGAAATTACGTTCTTGTTTTGATGGAATGTCAACGCTGTGAAAGGAAGTAACTGCTCCTTTATGGTTTTGTATCTGATTTTCGTGCATATAGATAACATTGAAGGCCTGAGCGGCCCATGAGCGGCGGCGATGGTGTAACGGTTAGCGTACTGGACAGTTATACCCAAGTTGGCGGGTTCAAACCCGATCGAAGCCGTGGATTTTTAAGGGCGAAAAAATCCTTCGTACGCCCTCCTTCGGAGGGGAAGTAAAGACGGCTGTCCCATGTTCGTAGATTTACTTGCATGTAAAAGATCCTCAAGCCCAAATGACGCCTCTGAGCTAAATTCAAATCGCTTGTTTCTCGCCCAAGAAATACCTCCTTCCTCTCCTAGTTGGTGAAAGGAGCGTAGCGAAATTTGCGTGGTCAGACGGCCTAATGGCCCGAGTCTCGCCACGTAAAAACAAGGCCTATTCAATTCAAAAGGCCTGGATAGCTAAGGTTAAGGACCATAGCTGCCTCGGTTCGAAGAGTCGTTGATTGGAATCCCGTCTTGGGCATGGATGTATGTGTGTGCTCGTGTTGTCCTTACGTGTTCCTCCAACAGTTTCCGCTTCAATTAAATAATGACAGTGGTCGCTGTGACTAAGTTGTTAAAAAGCTACACAAAATAGGATAACATTCGAGTAATACATCTATTTGCAAGCAAGTTAATATTATATTCCAAGTATATTAACTACGATAAGTACAATTGTACTTTTTGTTGCAAGCAAGTTAATATTATATTCTAAGTATATTAACTACGATAAGTACAATTGTACTTTTTGTTGTTGACATTTGGTCTACGAAGGTGATTTCGTAAATAATGCACAGATTGGCTACAAAATCGTCTGAAGCGTGCAACGGTAATGATTGTTACGTCATCTGTAGTTGAAAGTTTAAGGAAGAAGCACATGGCAATTTTTCATCAATCATTTGTTTCGGTTTTTTAATAACGGGTCGAAGAAATGGAGCCCACACAGGTCTCGGAGGATCAAAGATCGCATATAAAGATCGTAACTTTACGGGGTAAAAACCAGACTGAAATCCATAAATCCAGAATAAGTTAAGTGAAGAGTGCGGTGAGCTTACAGTAGTGCGTAGCACAGTTTCCTGTTAGGCTAGTTGATGTCGAGAAGGTCGCGTGAGAAAAAACCCAAGATCGTCGTGCTACATATAAAGACACTTCTGAAGCCCTATACATTTCAATAACGTCCATATTTCGAAAAATGTCAAATGATTGGAATTGAAAATGCTTTAAACTCGACCTCAGTTGCTCGACCACTCGGGGTCACTCCTCCTCCACGACAACGCTCGCCTATACTCGACCAAAGTAGAAACAGTGAAACATGAATGTGGTTGGGAAGTGTTACAACATGCACCAAACAGTCCTGAATTATTCATATTGACCATAAAGTCAGACTCTGACTTGTTCAAAAAATTGAAAAAAACTTCTGCGAGGGCGTTGTTTTTCATCTCTTGATGAGCAGTCACTCGAACCATTCGTCTGATCAACAAAAAGGGGTAGTTGATGGCTTTCTAAAGCTTCTCAATCGTTGAGGCTCGGTAATTGAGAAGTCGATCCGGATAGCCAAGATCACGAAGGCAGAAGTGCCTGGGCAATCTGGGATCGAAAGATAGCGGTTTCGAATCCCTCCTCGGACGTGGATGTATTTGTGATCGTCCCTTCACCCTTCGTCATCCTATCACTTTATTGAAGAAGGGTTGACAACTCCCTGCGCTTGCAAGAGGCTGTTGCCCCTAATGGGATGTGTTATCTAGGCTATCCCGGACGCTAGCCGAAACGTTAGCCACCATGTCAGTGACGCGGCTCGTCCCGCATAGCCTAGATAACACAACGTCCGGCTGCGGAAGCCTACGCAAACTTAATGGAACGTGCAGTTGGCTAACAAAAAATTAGAAGAATGGTAGGATTGTAAAGAGATTTTCTCAAAACAATAAACATGTCAGAAAATATAAAATACAGTGCATTATTTATAAAATGTACAAATGTAAAATAGTACATAAGTGACGCGACGATGAAATTGTTTACCACATGCTGGTCGGTTTGCAGTGGACAAACCTGAGGCAGTTCGCGCATCACCCTTGCGAGCAGTAAAGAGTACATTGTAAGAAATACAAAACAAATTAAATTACATCTATCGCCTTGCAATGGGATAAGACAGAACTCTTGGTTCTTGGTGCCCTTCATATCGACTTCTATCAGCCCTGGCAGTATTCCACGCTCGCTCAGGACAATCGTAAATAAATAGGTTTTACTTCATGAAAGAATTAGAAAAAATTGTAGAAAAATGTTCGGATTATTAGAGAAACTAATTAGAGAGTGTAAAAATATCAGTAATATAGCGGAGACGATTGAAGAGAAAATAATTATGTAAACAATAAGTTAAAACATTTATACTTAAGTTTTTATGTAATAAATAAATACATAAGTAAATTAATAAATATTTACATGTGCTTACTAGTGAGTAAATGGGAGTGAGCGTTAGAAAAGTAAACGCAGAGGTGAGGTAGATCATCTGTGGCGTTGTTTTATTTCAGATGCTGAGGAGGCCAAACACTGGAAGGAGAATGGGTATCGACCACGCCAGGAAATACATAGTTTAGAAAGAGTTGCGTTGATTAGTATGTAACTCGATGACAGCTTTTTCCCCCCCTCTTCAGAGTTTTTTCCTTGGCACTTTCGTACAGTCTCTTCTTCGAGACATCGGTGGAGAGAGCATCAGTAGTGAATACTACAATTCGAGATGTAATAAACGCATAAAAGGTAAAGGTAGATGATGCTTTAGCATGTAGGTTTTGTGTTGTAAAAAAATCTTTCGGTATAGCCACAGTATCATGTTTCGAAATGTATGTGTAATAATTATCTATTAAATTTTTTTCATGGTTACATTTCTGATAAGAGGATTGTAATTTTTCAGAGAATAACTAGGATATGTTGTGATTGTTTACCGAGTATAATATTAGTATCGTTCTTCTTTAGTGTCTAAAAACTTTTTCAACGGACGGACTCGGTAATCGCACTACGGTGTTTGTATGACTTGTAGTATCAATATTCAAGATTAGAAAAAAAAAAATTTTGGGCAGCAGTAGCGCTGTAAAATTTTGCCAAATAACACACAATAAGAGGAAAATGAGTTCATTACAAAAGCGATTTCGTTCTAAAAATGTTTTCGTACGACCTGAAAAATGAGCGAAAACTCGATCAACCTAAATTTCTCATCACTATCAACTTTAAAACTATACATTATCCGCAATTATGAAAGCAAACATTTTATTGGGTAATTGCACTTAGAATAAGAATATAACTAATCTATCATTCTACGCCCGTGAAACGCCCATGTACTTTGAGTGAGTTCGGAGTATGACCGTCTCATT
>BOPP01000145.1:2935079-2954298 GCA_017312745.1 Gryllus bimaculatus
TAGTGATTCAGAGCGCGGCAATTACTAAGGTCACTAGTCCCGCACGTTTAGTGCGTGTTTTTGCTCTGTATGTGGCGATGGTCTTCCCCTGCTAGATGGTGAGATCTGCTAACGGGATTTCCCTAACCAAGTATCTCGCACCAGCGAGGCACCGCCTCAGCCAGGACAAGCTCTAAGCTCCCGACCCATCACCCAGCATGTGTGGAGCGGGTTATTTAAGGGGGTGAGGATAGAGGGAGGAAGAGGGAGGAAAGATCGTGCGATGTCCGTTGGGGTACTGTTCCGACATTCGCCTGGTGTTGATCGAAGAAACTATGCAAAACTATCAATCAGAGCAGCCGGCTGCTAGAATTCTCGTCCAGACGGCGTCTGAAGTCGATCTAGTTGACAAGCTAGATTATGTCAAAAATCCTGCCATCCACCTTTGTGGGTGGAGCCCTAGCATCTCCTGGTCAGAGGCACTGCTGTGACATCAGTGGATGCCCTGACCTCTCGCGGTGGAATGAAAAGGGTGCGGCGGATGTGACGTAGAGCTAGTGTAGGTTTTCCAGATACCTACTTGAAAAAAATCAGAATAGTTGGATAAAATCAGGATTTTATACAAAAGTCGAGACATTTTTTATAATGTAATACAAGTATAATATTCTTATACTACTACATAATAGATCAATTAATACGTTAGAATGATTTTATTGTTATTTATATGTTAACACGCTTGACAGTGAATTACTATGGCGGCTTCATTATCAAGATTTATTCCTATTTCTGTTTCATTATTCTCCGTACAAATATAATAACAAGAAATACTTATTGTTTTTACAGTTAGAAAAAATTATTTTTTCTAACTATAAAATGACTAATATGATTTTTCCCCTAACGCAATTTTCTGTATATTTCATACTAAAATTGAATTACTCAGTAAATATATACACATAAAAAATCAGGACAGCCAGAACACAGTCCAAAAACCAGGACGTCTGGGAACTCTAGGCAAGTGGGGGCGGGGCTGAGCAGGTTTTTTAATAGATTATAGTGATTAATACCCCAACCCCACCGGGTGTCTACAAGCACGAATATAATGTCGAAATAAGTGGATAACACATTTTCCTTTCAATTTGGTATAGAACTGGAAGTAGGTTTGACGGCGTCTGTTATCCTGCGTAATGCATTGGAAGACCTCGTGATTGCGAATATTCAAATCCATGCGACAGTCGATGACGCGGAATACATTGTAATTTGGCTGTAATAACGACAGCTGTCAACGGCCAAATGCGTTGTTTTTTACATTTTGTTGTTCGTTCCTGTGCATGCTATTGATTCAACTTCTTCACCATTACTATCGTAACACCTGCATGAAATTTATTTAAAAATTTCAGTGTTTTCTTAATGTTCACGAAAGTTTTCATTTACACAACAAAATGTCCTCAGGAAGGTAACGTTGGAACTCAAATGTTTACAATACACATGAAATTGGGGAAAATACGAAAATCGTAGTGATATTATAAAAAGTAATGCAATTAGTTTTAATTTTTTAGCTTTTTTTAATTTCACATTAGGCGTAACGTCTCTTTCTTTTATGTTTAAGGCGTCACAATTTTTATTTTCTTATTAAACAATTTATCTTTAAAATGTTCATTTACTAAACCTTCGTTATGGTTATATTGGTCAATAACCATTAGTTCTCACCTAGCAAATGAATCATACGTTCGAAAGATTCGCACTTCTACACTGATAGAAAAAATTCGTTTTATACTTAAGTGCCTTACATTATCAGCTTGAAAACTATGAAGCATACACTCCGTGACCATTTCGAAAGTAGCAGAACTCATATATAAAAACAATGTTTTGTTTCTTCGGCAAAATTGAAAACAATTCACAAGAATTTTCTTCCCATCATTGAAGTTTAACCAGCGCAATGCAGAAGGTGACATATCACGCAATTTTATTGCATTTACTTTACACATGGCTTTGAAGAGAACTCCATTTAATAATGGTTCATCGAGGGGCCACAACGCGTACTTGAAACGCCAATCGACGGTGCCATTCGCGTCGCACAACACACGCACACCACTCTCATCCCCCCTCCCTCGCGCTTTGATGCGCAGCGACCGCAGTGCACGCGGCTCTCTAGTGGGGCTTGGGTGTTTTACATCTCATTAGGGCAGAGCATTGTCACCTCCACAGCGACCAGCAGAACCCCT
This sequence comes from Gryllus bimaculatus, assembly GCA_017312745.1. Classification (NCBI taxonomy): domain Eukaryota; kingdom Metazoa; phylum Arthropoda; class Insecta; order Orthoptera; family Gryllidae; genus Gryllus; species Gryllus bimaculatus. Next base: position 2,937,281 of record BOPP01000145.1, read on the forward strand.
CTGCGCCATAGCACGTCTCTCCGCCCAGGCTCGCCTTGCCACGTTACGCTATCGAGCACACCTTCCTCACACCTCCCTGCCGTAAACCTGCTCTTCCCTTTCCGCCCTACACACGCAATCCCACCTCTGTCGACGCCATACATCCACCAATCCCACTCATCCGACAACTCCTCCACCAACCCCTCTTCTCCAGCAACCCTACCCGTCAACCAATTATGCCCCCATGTCCTTTCCGCCCACCCCCTCTCCAAAAAATATGTTTCCACCGAACCCACCATCACCAATGCTTCCTCCCCTCGACACTCCAGCCTCCGACACTCCAGCCTCCGACACTCCAGCCTCCGGACACTCCAGCCTCCGACACTCCAGCCTCCGACACCTCCAGCCCTCCCGACACTCCACCTCCGACACTCCAGCCTCCGACACTCCAGCCTCCGGACCACTCCAGCCTCGACACTCCAGCCTCGACACTCCAGCCTCGACACTCCAGCCTCACACTCCAGCCTCCGACACTCCAGCCTCCGGACACTCCAGCCTCCGACACTCCAGCCTCGACACTCCAGCCTCCGACACTCCAGCCTCCGAACTCCAGCCTCCGACACTCCAGCTCCGACACTCCAGCCTCCGACACTCCAGCCCGACACTCCAGCCTCCGACACTTCCAGCCTCCGGACACGTCCAGCCGCCGACACTCCAGCTCCGCCACTCCAGCCTCCGACACTCCAGGCCTCCGACACTCCAGCCTCCGAGCACTTTCAGCCTCCGCCATCCACCTCCGCCCACTCCAGCCTCGCCACTCAAGCCTCCGACACTCAGCTCCGACACTCCCAGCCTCCGGACACTCCAGCTTCCGACACTCCAGCTCCGACACTCCAGCCTCCGACACCTCCAGCCTCCGACACTCCAAGCCTCGACACTCCAGCCTCCACACTCCAGCCTCGACACTCAGCCCGACCTCCAGCCTCCGACACTCCAGCCTCCGACACTCCAGCCTCCGACACTCCAGCCTTCCGACACTCCAGCCTCCGAACTTCCAGCCTCGCCACTCAGCCTCCGGCCACTCCAGCCTCCGACACTCCAGCCTCCGACACTCCAGCCTCCCGCCACGCCAGCCTCCGACACTCCAGCCCTCCGGACCTCCAGCTCCGACCCGACTCCAGCCTCCGACACTCCAGGCCTCCGACACTGCCCAGCCTCCGACAATTCCACCTCCGACACTCCAGTCACCACCTACCCTCCCCCGCCACGGACTATCCGATGTTACGCCAGCGCCACTATGTTCCACCAATATCCCCTCCTAAAACTCCGCTTCCACCAATCCCACTTTCACCAAAACCCGTCATGTCCCGTCACACCGGACATTTTGCTCCCCTACACGCCTTACCCTGCATTGTCACGTTTTCCGCCGTCATCGTTTTATCCCAGGCCTCTCGCTAAATTTCACTATCCTGGTCCACCCTGTACTACTCCGCCCGCTGCCCTCCTACGACTTCCGAAAAGCCCTCGCAGGGACGATTGACAGGGGACTTAGGAGGGCTGTGATCGCAAATCATCGCTTGCACCAGCCCTAAAGCGCGCGTTTGCGTCGAGCGCGCTTGACTGCGCCTGGCGTGTCCCGCAGTTCCACTTCACTGGAGTACGCGTATAGAGCGTGAGTATAGAGCGTGACCCGAAATGCTTGTGATGATATGCAGGGTGGTGTATTGTTTGGCTGAATATGACACTAGATGAATTAATGTTTGTGTTATTACTCTTGTATATTTGAGCCATACGACCAATAGCAGCGTGGTCATGGTTGGAACATTTTAAGATTCTACCGTACCGGTCAAAAAATTTAAGATCACAGTTAAAATCAATGATCATGTCTTGTAGGTTTAAACTTTTCCCTCGACTGCTGTGAATAATTAAAGCCGTACATGATAAGACAAAAACATCTAAAATTCACACTGCTGATTAATTAATGACTAAATTACTGCTGATATAATAATTTTGATTAAGATTTTAATGAATAGAATGGTTGTGGTACAAAGACAATGTTAGAGTTGAAGTCATCGTTTTTTGGAGGCTGCTTCAAAGTGTACTAACTTGCAAGAGCAATGCCGTATCGAAATAACGTAAGGAATGTGACTATTGTGTTTGTCGCGGTTAAATGCTAAATTGTGGATTGTGCCCGGTTAAATCTCACTGGCAGACAATATGAATAAAGCATCCTTTATCTGAATAATGTTGCTACTTGATCAGGAAGATGATTAACGTAAGGTACGACGTAACGTGTGTTTGCAAGATGTATTTTGAGATAAAAATGCGTTGAAAATTATTATTTCATCAGATTAAGGTTATATGTGAAAATCTCGAAAACGGAGACTCACCACCAACTTGGAATTGCGTGGCAACGCGTCAACTGAGGTATGCAGTCAAGTTAGGTTAATTTCGGTGGTTTCACAATGAAAGAAATTGATGACTGTCACAATGCAACTTGAAGCTACACATCTTGTCTCACACTAGCCTCCTTTTTATGTTTAACACGCATAATCTAATATCCCTTCCACTGCAACGTACATTATCTACCCGATCCATCTCGTAATGGCTAATGTTAACTTCATTCGGCTAAAAGTCGAAATACACTTTGAAACTCTTCCTACTATGGGCTTTGACGGAATAATGCAAACTTAATTATGTAATTCATGAATTATTCGGAATGTGTGTCAGTGTGTACGGGCCAGGGCTTACCAACAGCATCCCGGCCTCGCGGCCATGGGTTACGGGATACGTGTGGTTAGCACGAAGACATCCCTACGCTGGTCTTCTCAACCTGAGAAGTGAGTTTTCCCATCGTTACATAGTAGCATGTATTGGGACATTGCAAGGAAAACGCACCCTATAATATTGCCCGACCAGAAACCGAGGCCGCGTCATGGAAAGTGAACACGCTGACCAATAAGCTAAACCGCGAGGGAATGCGGAACATATAATGTCAAATTACGTGTAATAAGAAATATCCACAAAAAGTCACCCGTTGTCAGAGCTCTATTTAAATTAAAATTTGTTTTTATGAGTCTTAACTGCTCCAATAGCGTGTCGCCATTTTGAGAATGTATCACTGCCATGTGTTTCAATTTCTTAAAAGAGATTACATTCGCAGTTTCCCGTTAAAATTGCCACATTCATTGCGCAATGTGTAACTTCTGTTTTGACAAATGCGACGCATTACGAGGATGCAGTCATTTAGGGTCATTAGTGCGAAACATCTGTAATACCTCGCAGTGGACCCATTTAATTTGTTGGATAACATATACACATGAAGTTCTACTACAATGCACAATGTCTGTTTATACTACTAAAAATAATCGTATGTGCCATAACGTATATAATATTTGTTTCTCAAAGCTACTCTTCCAACGGCTAAAAAAGAGTCAGAAACACGCTGCCAGTGTTTCAATAGAAGAATTTAATGTTCCATTTCTGATCTCATCTTCATAACAGTTGACAGTTAAATAAAACTAGATGAACCCCTGCGAGTACATAGCATAAAAACAAGAAATGTAGAAAAGTAACAATAGAAAATTACTCAAGATGCCCTACAAGGAAAATCGATAATCCCAATTTTTTTCTCTCAAGTCTTTCAGTACTTATTCTCCGTTACTAATGAAATGAAAAATTCAGATACAATATTATTGAGAAAACTCAATAAAAAATTGAATATTTTTTAGAACAACTAACAAACTAGTTAAATTTACAAGGGCGGAATAGGATTCGTTGGCTTCCTCAAGGATGCGACGGAGGGAAAGAAAGGAGTCAGGTCAACGATGGTGGCTGCCAGATGTGTCTAGACGACGCATTCCTAGGATTCGGTCTGTTCAAAGGGAATATGCCAGGAAACATTCACCCAGAACCATAAAGTTCTCATCTAGCAATGATCATATGTTCGAAAGATTCGCACTTCTATACTGAAAGAAAAAAAAATCATTAAAAAACTTAAGTGCTTCATACTTATCAGTATGAAAACTATGAAACATACACTCCGCGACCATTTCGAAAGTAGCAGTACTCACATACAAAGACAATGTTTTGTTTCTTAGGCAAAATTGAAAACGATTCGCAGAAACGTTCTTCCTACCATTTAAGTTTAACAAACGCAGTACACAAGATGACATATCACACCATTCTATTGCACCTTCTTTACACATGCTTTTGAATAGAACCCCATCAAATAATGTGGCTCATCGAGCGGCCGCAAGGCGTACTTGAAACGCCTATCGACGGTGCCAGTCGCTTCGCACAAAACACGCACTCGCGCAACGTTTCTTGACCGGTAGCCTACCTTTCCCCTTCCTGGAACAATAAACAGCTGAAGGCAAACGCTCGCAGCGGGCACTGATGACAACATTCCAAACACCTCGTCATTGACGCGTAATAAACCTATTAGCTGTTGAGGGCGAAAACTCCTGTTCGTGTTTTTCTTCAAAATATTTAAAGAAATGGCCGACGCAGAGCCAGATTCATCACAGGAGATACCTCGATTTTCTGAGAGTTAGAACTCAAATTATTGAGAAAGTTGCGATATCGTAACTGATATTCCGGTGATTGGCATTGCTTCATAAAATCTACTAACCGATGTACCCCAAATATACCCGCATTTCTCCAAGCCATCAGTCAAGAAATGGTGCGGGAATATTACTATCTTAGTAGCCAAGGCCAGGGTACCGAGCGACTATTTCGGAACATCTCATTCTGCCCTGACGAATTCTTCATAAACATATAAAAATATCTGTTTCTTTTATAATGTTTTACATATATCTGAATTATTACAAAACTATCCTTTTTCTCTTACCTTACAATCAACTCGCAGTTTTGGGGCTGCTAATATAACCTAATGTATGAAATCTCAACAATGTGATGTTCATGAGATATTTGCATATATCGTTGCAATCAAATTAAATTGATGTCACGTCCACAAATGGAGTTATTGCTCTTCTCTTTGTATTCATGGAAATTAGATATTGATTGACGGAACGCCCGCAGATTTTTTTGCGAATCAGGAATGCATGGCGGTTACGGGCCGCTTGGGGGGTTGGAAGTCGTCGATGAGTAAGATACATTGCTACATTCAAAGATTGCTATCAGATGTGTTAAATAATATGGTGTTTCGTATAGACGAATCGTTTCCGATGACGGACACCACAAAAGAGTGAAGATGAGGTTCTCGAATGAAAGTTAGTAATAAGTTTGTATTGCACAAAAAAAGTGAGTCACATTATTCTTTGTCGACTATTTACCCGAGTGGACACAAAAAATTACTAAACGTTAATTGAAATGGCGAGATTTTAATAAAGTAAGTTGTTTGTTAACTGTGTTGTAAATCAGAAATTTCCTGACTGAATCCCAGGATACAGAATAAATTCCACAAGTTAAATATTTCTTGCTTGAGTATAAATGCACACATTTTGTGTAGTAGATGAAACATTTGACATGTATATGACATTCTACAAATGAAATCAGTTTCTTTTCTCCATTTCTTAATGTATAGATTACGAGAAAAATGTTGATCCTTTTTGAGGGTAAAAATGTAATTGTTCCTAATGCAGAGCATTTCCTAGAGCATTTATTTCCTAATATTTCAACATGAGTGAAATTACTGTTGCCGTATATTTGTATTTTATCTATTTTCCTTTCACTCTAAAGGTAATTTCTGATGAGGTAAGGTATAAAAATCCTACATTTAATTACACCATACTCTCGAAGAAAAGTAAGGGAAACTGTCATACGAAAGAACGAAGCATATGTTCAAGGAGTCTGTGAGAAAAATTTCGAATTGTTTTTTTTCCTGCAATGCCAATCGCCGTCTGTGTTTATTAAAACGAAAGATTTTGTAGTAGGAACTGCTTCTGTGTTTCTATGAGTGTTAAATAGATTGGACGTGTGAAAAGTATGAATTTCTACATATCTCTTTCATCGGTATTGTAATATGAACTGTTAGTTCAGTTTAATTATTTTTAGTGTTATTTATTATAACACAGTTAAAGACTTTTGTTCAAGTATTATTGGAATATTCTCTCTATGAATAAAGAACATATACTTATACAGTTGTACTCATAGTTTTTTTTTACGTTCCCTACATTGTTCCCAGATACATTAGTATGATGTACCTAGTAGCACATTGAACACAAATGAACTCAAAAGGAACCTTACACAACGTTCTTCAAATTATTTTTTTGTAGCGAATTGGCCTTTTGATAGATCAGGTAAACATGCAGTTGTACCTACTTGTACCCATCGAAGCCAGTCATATTTTTTCCTAAGGGTATGCACGTGAAAGGGGGGATCATCATTTCTGCAGATTCTAATTTTACAATCTAGGGGTATGGAAGATGAAATGATGATGATTATGAGAGGTAAGACGACACACTCATACAGACAAACATAAAAACACCCATGCCCGAAGCGGGACACGAATCCGCGTTCTTCTGATCCGAGACCGCTATGGCATTACTACCTCAACGATCTCGGCCATCTGACTGGCATAATTATAATAATAATAACAATAATAATAATAAACTATCAATTATCATTATTATTAATATTATTATTATTACACATAAATATGCTGAGATGGAAAAATAGGAAACTCAACAATTTTATAATCAAAAGAAGAGAAAAATAAATATATGAAAAATGTCCCTATATACGACAGTTTCCTCTACCGTATATGTCTATTGATAGTCTTAATAAAATAAATGAAATATAATGATGGAAAGGTACTATGACTTTTGCATTTCATATTTTGAGTAATTTAACAGTTTTCTTTGTTTAATATAATTGGATGAAATCATTTCTCAAAACAAAAGTTTTCCTCATAAACATTAGCCGTGAAAACACATTAATAATAATGGGTTAATATGAAGCACAAATACGGAAAATTAAAATTGTATCCATAATTCGTCTTTTTTTTTATTGAATTCAATTTGAATTAAATATGAATATCAGGGAAGATTGGAAGTTTTCTTCATTTCAACATCAAAGCAACGATGAGCGCTAGTGATTAAGGAGGGAACTGTCACATGCCCAAAAGAGATCGTCACGATCAAAATTATTCAAATTTATCAAAGATGTAATGCTTGGAAAGGACATAACAAGAAAAAAATGATAGAGTAAAAGAGATGTGGCAAACAGATCATGATGGAGCACATTTTGAGGTATTTCAGTATTCATAAGGTTCACAACGTTCACAACAATTCACAACGTTCTGGTTAGCTACATTTTCGTCTCAAAATTAACATTAAACAGCATATCTCAATATAACGTTCGTACAACTTTTAGAGCAGAAGTTACGTTGCCGCAAACTCCACGTAGTAACGGATGCTCCTCGCAAACAAAATTTGCATCACCCGGCAGCCGAACGCCCACGCAGAGCAGACCACATACAACCGCCTGATGTCAGCTGGCAACACAATCCACTGCAAGTGGACACTCCAGGACCCTCGTTTCGGGAAATGAGATGCTGAAATGGACTCGCCAGAGGAAAAATATATTCGTAGGCTTGAAATGAAATGTGAAATCACAATGAATGAATATTTGCATGCGGCAAATAAATCTTTATTTAGGAAAGAAATCTCAGAGAAAAAATTGTTAATGTTAGTATGAGACTCAAATCTGCCCTATTGATTCCCAGAAAGAATGGATATTTTTTTACTGACTTCGATGAATGATGACAATAATAATAATAATAATAATAATAATAATAATAATAATAATATAGTGCATTTTGTAAGTGAATTAAAAATATTTAATTTATGTAACTGTACACAAAAACACCATACACTCTTTTACAATTAAACAATGAAATTGATAATAATGTTATGAATATTTGTGCGATATCATTTCTATTCCAATTCATTTCGCAAGCAACAACAATTTTATTTTCTTTGTCAGGCAAATTCCAAAAACCTAATCTGCAATCTCAATTAGTACGCCCGTCTTTCTCGCGCATCAGATCCAGATACTCCAAGACGCATCCCTTCCACCCACCATCATTTATTAAGTCATGTCCCCTTCCATGAACTATTTCCATTCCTCAACTATAATGCCAAAACAGTTTAAAGTAGCAGAGAGGAAAGTGTTGACGGGTGAAAATATGAAATAAATTTCAACTTTGCCATCAAATAATCCCACCCCACCAAGTATAGATACCCCCTAGCAAAATATTCCATGCCTTTGACCAGCAGGTCTTAGGTTCGAGTCCCGACAATGGCAACATTTTCGACATCAGCTTGTCAGCTAGGTCGACTTCAGTCGCTGTATGGAGGAGAATTGTATAGGCCGGTTGCTCTGTAGTTTTCTGGGGTTTCCTAGATCAACACCAGGTGAATGCCGGGGTAGTACCTTAACAAAGGGGCCACGGACCGCGCGCGATATTACCTTCATCTTTCTTATCCTATTCTCCCACCTTCCACACACTTACACTAGCAAGCACTACACTACCACATATGCCGGGAGACCAGTCGGGAGCTTAGAGCTTGTCCCGGCTGGGGTGGTGCCTTGCTGGTGGGAGATTTCTGGTTGTTTCTCCTCTTCAGTTCTTTCCCTTATAGCAAGTTTGTGGATTTCGCGGATTAACTGGTCAAGTACTGAGTCCCGTAAGTGTAATACACGTTTTTAACGCGGGAGGTAGCAGTCATATCTCCTCTGGATAGTGAGATCCAACGACGATCTACACGTTGTCTTGGGAGGTTTTCCCAACCAGGTATAGTCCAGCAGCAGAGTACCACCTAACAGGACCGACGCGTGGCACCGCTGCAGCCGCAACAATCTCCATGCTCCCAAAATGGTCTCCTGGCAAGTGTGGTAGTGTAGTGCATGTACGAGTGTGTGTAAGTAAGGGATGAGGATAGGACAAGTAAGAGGAAGGAAAAATTGCTTAAGGTCCGTGGTCCATTTGTTAGAGTACTGCTCCAGCATTCGCCTGGTGTTGGTCCGCAAAACCACTTTAAACTAACGATTAGAGCAGCCAGCCACTAGAAGTATCTTCCAGACAGTGGCTGAACTCGATCTACCTAGGTAGCCAGGGTCAAAAATCCAGTCATCGTCGGGACACGAGCCTCAGCATCTCCGTCTCAAAGTCACCGTCGGGCTTCTAACCCTAGGATTTCAGTAACAGGTTAATTTCATGTGTATGAATAACTGTACTGTTAAAATTTGAGAATTTTTGAGGGGCATACGAGAAATATTATTTTCTTGCTTCTTGCTGCATATCTTGTTATATAAATGGAATTTTTTTTTGCTGCAAGAAAATCTTCCATTTATATAACTAATATTAACTGCATTTCGAGGAAGTTAACCAGATATTTAAAGGAGGCGCAAAATCACGTGATGAATTGAAGGATAATGCTTAGTGAGTACGCTTCCTCAGCTGGGGATGGAGCTCAATACTCAGACAAACCCATATAAAAATTGCAGCGGCTCTCGGCAGACTTTCTCGGGGTCCTCCTGTTTTAATTGCATCCTATTCTGCCATTTTTCCACCACACGTTATGCTAGCATCTTATTCCAACATCACTCATGTGCTTAACTGACCTTAGAAGTTGCATAATTGTGTATCGAACATCATTGTTTGCCTTGACCTTAGAAGTTGAATAGTTGTGTATCGAACCTTCATAACATCATTGCTTAATAACACACACTTTCTCCCCCTAAAAGCCTTCACACGGCCACGGACAGCACTTCTCGCGACTTGTTGGACGTCAGTGTCGTCACTGATGTGAAAACTCTTGCGATCACTTGCGGACACGTCACCGATTTGCCTTGACAGCGTCGGTTGCTGAAATTGTATACAAATACTTTCATTGGCACCTCTCGCTAACTTGAGACAGACAGAAAAGACAACTCTCCATCCTGACTGTCAACGTGTCTTTTCTGACTGCGCTGGGAATTGAAGCTTAAGGTTTCTGGACATTTGTTTACGAATTGTTAGATAACTATGAACGGAGTGCCAAGCGCAAGCTGCTATTTCAGTAACAACAAAATATTTATTAATATTTTCGTATTAATTGGATTGTTGGTGAAGTAGATACCTGATTATTGATCAAAATATTTTCGTAGTTTATATTTATTTAGAGCAATTCTTATTTGTTGTTATTCAGTAGTGTGCAATATTATTTTGTTATCACATCTTTTAACAGTAAAATCTATTTTTAGTTTTGCTCTATCAGTCTTTTTCAATGTTACAATTATAAATGCCATACTTGAATTTGTACTTTAGCTAAAATCTCCTCATGGTAACTAATCTTTAAGAAGGTGAAACAGATTACTGTATTATCGTGTACTCTTGCATAAACAGCATATTTCGCATAACATTTCATAGAGAACTGATCTTCACTTCGCAACTCATTAATTAAGGTGTTGCCATGTGTTTATGATTAGCTACCTAATCACGGATTCAAACCCGAGTTCTTCTAATTTTCCTATTAGACTATGTCTCTATTTTTGCCGAAAAGTAAATAAATAACCACAGTGGAATGATTGACGCCGCCCTCTTTGCAAAACGATATTAAGTTATGTACGTTTACCGTTAGTTCGAGGTCACATTTCCCATCTTAACAGTCGTAAATGATCTCCAGCATCAAAAAATTACTGGCGCGCTCACTAGTAAATATTCTGACAACTCACTCTTGCTTGCAGTATCTGGTGTGATGCCGGAGCACTGGCCCGTCTAAATTCACATAGTATGAAAAGTGCATTCTAAAAGTGGTGCCTTTGAGTTTTAATACACTTATATAATGAATTAGCGAGCCCCGAGATTAGCTTACATAATGATTTCCTGCCCCTAACATGCCTTCTCTGCAGCACCAAGTTTCCCTTCAAAGGGTGTAACAGCAGGACAAACTTTGTTAAACTTAAACGAACAAAAGTTCATGCGTGCATCTCCGATAGACCACTACCTGAATGCCCCCGTTAAAACTTCACTGTTACGCTGCTTGAAGAGTCGCTGCCGGTATCCATACTTTCAAGCAAAATAACTACGAAGTCAAAGAAGCAAGTAAGAAGTTCTTCTTTGTACCTTGCGGTTCTCGATCATTTTTGAAAGACATAAGGCACAATTTCGGTTTCGAAAGGCCTCGAAATAAGCACTTTTAAAACGCGCACCAGTATGGAAAAGAGATCTGCCGAATTGTTTGTACGAAGAGTTCTCGCCAGAAAGTTCAGAAGTTACCTGGACGCGTTCTGGTGGTAGAGGTAGAAAAATGAACGGTGTCTGCAGTCGCTTTTTTGCGTGCTGAATAAATTTTTCACCGCAAACTTTTTTATTAAGACCCTGGTGGCTCTGCGTTGAGTAATTTGTGTTGCAGATGGGACCGTGAGAGCGTTCTTTGATAATTCTACAGATTTGTCACTCAAGATTTCTTGTATCGCACTTTAATCCCTTGCGAGACTAGATGCTCTATGGCTTAAAAAGAAGTATCTTGGTTGAAAGAAAAAGAAAATACCTCCGAAATTGATATAAATGTTGACTTGAAAACTAAAGATATTCAAACTTCAAGGTTAAATAATTGTTTATTTCATACTCAGCTCATTCATTCCCTGCTCTTGACAAGTGGCAAATACCAATTGCCGAGTACTTTTTTTACTTCCTCTTTGTTACTTACGTAGTAAAGAGAAAGTATTTTAATGCTGCATCCAAAAGTCTCGATTTTTTACAAAAAAAACTCTTTGTGGGTTTCTGATATCGAAAAAAATGATATTTCATGCCCTCAGATGTAGGAAATTAATTTCTCTAATATGTTGGTAGGCAGAAACTACGTTTTCTGAGATTTTAATATTGAACAATTAGTGTATTGCAAAACGTTTGTTCGTCGGTATGCCTGTCTGTAATGCGTAAGCTCATTACAAGTGTGCGTTCAATATTTGAACGCAAACACCGCTCATTGATGTCCATACCCAATGACCAACTTCGCACACACATCAGTCACTAACACATTTACGTGATACACTTATCGAGGGGTCGACATATGGCAAGGCCCTACATACCAATACACATTGATGATAAACATGCTTGCCTAGGAACGCTTTTAAGCACACACTTTTATAGCGACACTTGTGAATCGATTACGCTAACACATCCATGACATTTTAGCAATAAATTAAATTATAATGACAATTTTTACAACATTAAAAGTACTATTTAAAACAGTATATGTCATTCTAAGGCGTAAGCTGGAACGGAGATAACTTCTTTAAAGAAAATTGCTTTTGAGAATTTTCAGTGAATTTTCAGCGCGCTCTCACCCTCGACCAACAGTTTCACCCTTCCCAGACTCTCCCACCCGAACGTTTCCACCTTGCCTGCTTCGTTACCAAGTCTGATGAAGGTCGCTAAATTTGTATCGGAAATTGCGCCAGGCGATGTGCTGAATTTACGAGCATTTCCATTTGATTGCTGTGCTCATTAGGGAATAATTTCGCCCTTCCTGAGAGATAAATCAATCAAGTGGAAAGATCGCACAGACCCAGAAGAGGAATGTCTAATGGGAAAGTGAATAATCGATTAATGCAATTAAGACAATTCTACTAGTTTCTCGCAATTTTGCTGGTTAACGTTGACTAATAAATGATTCCGCTTATCTGATTAAATTAAATAGTATTTGAGTTAGCAATGTGTTTAAACACTGTATCTGGATAGAACAGCAACTTCCATTAGCAACTGAATTAGAATCCTAAATATACCCTACAAATTGAGTAATAAACGAAAAATGTATTTAAAATATGTTAGTTCCAGAAATAAAACAACTTATCATATTTTTAGTTAAAGGACGTATCTGCAAAATTGTTTATTTACTTCATAAATATTCTCCTTCAATTATATTCAATACTAACTCATGCGATAGTCCATTTAAGCAAAAATGTAGAGAACATTGTCTTCCATTGCGCGCGTGTTGGTTGTATTAGTATATATTCACTGTATTTTAGTGTATAGGTGAACTCTGACTGCGCGTGAATTCTGCTTCAGCAGGTGCAAGTTCTTTCTGGGGGTGGGGGGCCAGTCCAACTCGCGGTCTTCTGGTCCGAGACTGCTTCGGCACTACTGCCCTAACAATCACAACCATCTGACCTGCATTTACTTTAAATGAAAGAACAAAATTGTGTTAATTTGCCCAACTCAATTGCCAATTACATGCTATTTTCACTTATATTTTTATCGTGTTCCTGATGGACACCGAGAAACATTTTATATCTTTTTACTAATTTGCCTGTTGATTATTTTACATTTTTCTCAACTTATAACAATTTATCTGAGCATTTTCATTCTATCCTGAGGTGAACTACCATTGCAGTTTCAAAGTCATTTAAGAATTGTCTTCTTTTTATTAGACCAGGACTTGCAAACTCAGTGCTCTGTGACGTCACAAAAATCTGCTCGTAAGCGATCCTCAGAGCAAAGTCAGAGCCGGCCGCGGCTTCGGACGTACAGTGTCCCAATGATTTGAAGGAAGTAGAGGAAAAAATGTCGCTCAATATTTACATGGTAGTTATTATTTAATTGTTTATGATTCAATAAAAATACGATAAATTAAAAAAATGGAACATGTATTATTTCATGACACAAAGCAATATCTGACTCTATCATGTGAGAGCGTAGGCTTCCGCGGCCGGAGTCAGTATTTACTAGGCTGTCCTGGTCCATGGCGAAGGTGCCGACGTTTCGGTCACCATTCTGCGATCTGCGGCATTACGCCCTGAGGAAGGTCGCAGAATAGCGACCGAATCGTCGGCACTTTCGCCATGGACGCGGCGTCACCCGGACAGCCTAGTAAATACAATCTATTTATCATAACCAATACTGTAATTTGACTTTCATTCTTCTAACATACCATTTGTGTTGAAGACATTTTTAACATTCTAATATAATATTTTATACAATGCTATATAATATAACAATTTTAGTTCGTCCCGAACCAATAACACAGGCTCAGAAAATTAAAAAAGTTGCAAATCAGTAAAATAAAAAAGACCCAAAGACTTGACACATGTTTTTCTGTGTATGTCAACGCGCTAAATTCGAATCTGAAGCTCACCACTAGTTTGCGACGTCACTCTTCAGCTTTTTTTCGCGAGAAAACACCGTAAAATTGTATTATTTTGTTTTCGAGGGTTGTTGTAGACTTGACACGTGTTTCTTTATGCATTTCAAAGCACTAAATACGAAGCTAGAATTACCACATCACCTTCCAGTTTCTTTTAATTGCAAAAAAACAATGAAATGTGCAATTTTATGGCATTTTTTTGTGATTTAGTGATTTCGTGATTTAGAGGGTGGTGGCGCAATTTTGGATACAGAATCGGGTTAAGTGTGTCAACATACATAGAGAAACAGTGTCAAGTCTTTGGGTCTGAAAACTTTTTTTTTATATTGCGTGCCTGTGTAATTAATGTTAAGAAATAGAAACACATAGATATCCGAGAGGGGTTACGTGGGAGAATTTGGACTCAAGGCTTGGTTATTTATACTGTACAGTTTTGTTTGAGATGGTTGTAAACCGTCGTGATTTTCAATTCTTTTTCCATAATCTTCTATCTGCTAAATCTTTTTCTCATTTCATGATTGGAAGCTATCTGTAAATTCTCAGTAATTATTTGAATCTCGCGGGTTTCTCAGAGTTGCAACGTAGTGAAATGCTTCTGTCCGTTGAACTCTTTAACGTACTTCAGTTCTTTGAATCCAATAAATACACAATCATTGTTACGGTATGTATAAAAGGGAACCTTTCTTCTCAAACCAAAAGAAAATTAACGGGTGTAGATGGTCTCCCACTCATGATCCCTGAAACACTGGAAAAGGCCCACTGGTTTTCGTTATCGGCGACCGCCGTCTGCCCCTCCCTCCCCCCTTTGCTCGCAGCGCTTTTCCGAAACGGCGCTCGCGAGAGGACACTGAGCTCCGACGTCATTTCTCCGTCAGTTGGCAAACGCTGGGTTAGACTTTACATGCAATTTAATCTGAATCAACTCTTTCTGGCACATTTCTTTCGATTCAAACACCAGCAAATTATAATCCTCCTTTCTTTCTCTCTCTATCTTTCTTTCTTTCTCTCTCTCTATCTTTCTTTCTTTCTCCCTCTATCTTTCTTTCTTTCTCTCTCTATCTTTCTTTCTTTCTCTATCTTTCTTTCCTTCTTTCTCTCTCTTTCTTTCTTTCTCTATCTTTCTTTCCTTCTTTCTCTCTCTTTCTATCTTTCTCTATCTTTCTTTCTCTCTCTCTCTATCCTCTTTTCTGTCTCTCTCTCTATTCCTTCTTTCTGTCTCTCTCTATCCCTCTTTCTGTCTCTCTCTAGCCCTTCTTGCTGTCTCTCCTCTTTCTTCTCTTTCTTTCTGTCTCTCTGTCTATCTTTCTTCTGTCTCTCTTCTCATCCTTCTTCTTGTACTCCCTCTATCCTTCTTTCTGGTCTCTCTCTTTCTTCTTCTTTTTCTTCTTTCTGTCTCTCTGTCTAATCTTTCTTTCTTTCTTTCTCTATCTTTTTCTTCTCTCTCTCCCTTTCATCTGTTCTTCAGCTATAGCACGGGTATTCAAGGGCCAGTATTACCTTGACTCTACAGATACCAGGAGGTCCTAAGGTTCGAGTCGGGGCAGATGTGGATTTTCGACGCTATCGATCTAGCTAAATTGAATGCTTTTTAGAGGTTAGAGCCACTTTTTAGAGGAGCATTTTAGTTACTGATTGCTCTGATTGGTAGTTTTTCGTTGTTTTCTAATCAATATTAGATGAAAGCCGGAGCAGTACCTTAACGAACAGACCACGAGCCGCATGCGATATTTCCTTCCTCTTCCTTGTCCTCCCTCCTTGTTCATTGTCCTTGTTCCTTGTCCATTCTCTGCTAGGTCATTCAATTCTGCAATTATAGTCTCCACACTATTACTCACATTATTTGGGGAGCCCATAGCTTATCTCGGCTGGGATGATGTTTCACGGGGGAGATACCTGGGGGAGGGAAGTCACCATGTAGAGGAGAAGGAATCAACCCCAGCTTTGTGGATGAAACACTCTCTGTTCTAATTGGAATAACGACCATAGCAGTTGACTCGCCAGAAAACTTCAATAAATCAATATTAGCGTATTCCTTAGAGGGGGAGTGCTATGAAGAAGAGAAAATAGGTACTAACGTAATTCCATGAAACAAGGAGGTAATATTTAGTGAAGTACGAATTTGAAGCACTCCGTCCACGGCAATTGTCGTCTCCTTTCCTCTTAGAAGACAGAGTCCGTGACCCGATAGAAGAAGGCCATTTCCTCTCAGCCACTGCGACGCATCGCGTTTCCTCCAGAAGATCGGCGGAGGCGAAACCAAAGCTTTCGTTTCCTCCGTAAGCCGCAAGCGCGCACTCGTCGCGAACTTGGCCTGCGCTGCCGAGTGGGGAGGTTGCGGCAAAGTGGGACGCGGCGTGGCGTGGCTTGGTGTGAAGGAAATGGAAAGGAGTATGGAGGCAAGGCAAATAGCGGAATGAAAGAGAGATCGAGAGAGAGAGAGAGAAAGAGGAGGGGAACGGAATTAACTCGGAACGAAGAATCGCAAAGAGGGAAGTGAAGAAAGTCCGAAGAAGGGAAAGGAAAGACGGAGGAGGGAGGGGAGTAAGGGGTAGGGAAGTGAGGGGTAGATAAGTGGGAGACTGAGTTGGGGAAGTGGGGGAGGAAAGCGAGAGGAAGTAAAGGTACTGCTGGGAAGAGGAGAAGGGAAGTTAGGGGAAAAACGGAAAGGGGCCAAAGGAAGTGGTGAGGAGTTGCGGAATGGAAGTAATTGAGAGGTGAGAGGAACGGAGAACGCAGGACGAAGAAGGTGATGGCATAACGGGTAACGCCGAAGTAGTTTGTAGGGTGCGGCAGAATGGGCGAGCGGCGGAGCGGCCAGAGCAGGTATCGAGAGATCGAGACGAAAGATAACGGAAAGACAGGACGATGCGTTCGAAGGCTTCCGCGGCCGGAGTCAATGCATTCTTGGCTATCCGAGATGAGCCGCGTCTCGGTCAATTGTGC
>BOPP01000145.1:2954528-2965913 GCA_017312745.1 Gryllus bimaculatus
TCTCTCTCCCTCTCTCTCTCCCTCTCTCTCTCCCTCTCTCTCTCTCATTCCGCTATTTACCTTGTCCCCACACTCCTTTCCATTTCCTTCACACCAAGCCACTCTACGCCTCGTCCTACTTTTACGCTATCTGCCCACTCGCTGGCGCAGACCAAGTACGCGACGAGCTCTGAAGCAATAGCTCTGAAGAAGGCCACATCAAGATGGCCGAAACGTCAGCACAATTGACCGAGACGCGGCTCCTCCCGGATAGCCAAGAATGTATTGACTCCGGCCTCGGAAGCCTACGAACGCATATAACGAACCTCTACGGCGAGTGTTTGTTTAAATCCACCAGAAGATTCACCAGCAGTATAGATCTAAAGAAGGGCACAGCAAGATGGCCGAAACGTCAGCACAGCTGACCGAGACGCGACCCATCCCGGATAGCGAATAATGTAAATGTAAGACAGGACGGGACTGGGAGGGAAAGGGACGGACAAAGCGAGAACGAGGCGCACTGGCGGAATGCGAGGGGTGGGGCGTGAGGGGTGTGACGGTGAGGAGCGGGGTGCGAAACAGAACGGGGGCGCGGCGCTAGCCCCACAGTTGCTCTCCGCCTGCGCGGCCTCGTCGCCGAGAGTGGCGTTTCGCCCCGAGGAGCGGTCTCCGTGCTGCTGCCGCCGCCGCCGCCGCCGTGGCGCCGTGTAGCCGGGGGATTAGTGGGGATTCTGAGGAGCGGGAGTCGCTGCTGCAACAAAGGCCGTCCCACGTCATCGGACGGGCGCGCCCTAGATGGGGAGGGGGGGAATGGCTGTGGCGGCCCCGGCGGAGCGATAGTAAAGAAGCGGTGCCAGAAGATCTGATGGAGGGTGGAAGAGCGAGAAAAGTGAGGAAGAACGAAGCAGGGCATGATAAGCTGGTGAAAAAGGTGAGGATTTGTAATGAAAGGATGAAGTAAGAGAAGAGAAAATATGGTGTAAGAAGAGAAAATGATTTACTTTCAATCGAAAAAGTGAGCTCCGAAAATAATGCTGGCAGCGGAGATGAAATTAAGCAAATACTATCCTTTTAATCGTTAAATTTCTATCAAGTTTAGTCTTTCCTTTTTAGTCATGATTATTCTCACACAAAAAAGTCGGTAACTTATTTTCAAATAGTCGAAAATCTCTCAATAAAAAAGGGTGTCAAAGAATGTAACTGCAGGCCTCTGACCGGGAGGTCCTAGATTCGATTCCCGACGAAGGCAGAATTTAATTTTTTTTAAAAAAAATACATTCTAGGGTTGGTGTTACAAACTATGTGGCCTTTGAAATAGAGGAATGGGAAGAGACGAATAGTGTAAAAGTGAAGAACAGAGTTCAGGGAGACAGTGGACGAGTAGCGAGGTGGTTCTGGTAGCGATTGCGGCAACAGGGAATCTGTATATAAATAACTCTACAGTTGAAATTTGAGAATTTGAAGGGGCATACGAGAAATATTACTTTCTTGCTTTTAACAAGAAAATCTTCCATTTATATAACTAATATTAACTGCATTTCGAGGAAGTTAGGTAAAAACGACCAGATATTAAAAGGAGACGCAAAATCGCGGAATGAAGTGAAACATAATGACTCGTGCATACGCTTCTTCAGATGAGGATTGAGCTCAATACTCAGGAAACTCCCCCAAAAAATTGCAGTGGCTCTAGCAGACTTTTTCGGAGTTCTCCTGTTTTACTTGCATTCCATTCTGCCATTTTTCCATCACACGTTACGCTAGCACCAACTCATTCCACTCTTGCGCTTAAATGACCTTAGAAGTTGCATAATTGTGTATCGAACCGTCTTAACATCATTGCTTAATAATACACACTTTAGTTATCAGTAACTCATTCCAACATCACTCGTCAATGTGGCGATGACAGTAGCGAAGGTGGTGACCAGGGCCCGGCAACTCTCCATCAAAATTGGGGATAAAGCAAGAGGTTGCTACTATAGGATGCGCTAGTGTCGCCGGATACAGCTGCTGGTAAGGCTCGCCAACTTTCGCACATAAAAATTTGTCAAGGAATACGAATACACTTTGATTATGAGCGATTTCTGAAATAAATCACAAAAGAAGTTAAATACTATGTGTTTATCTTCTAAAATCCTTTTATTCATAATAATACACGCATGAAAGAAAAGGTAGCGCGAACAGCGGCGCGATTTTTTGTATCAAGCGCGTGCGTTTGCGTTCCGAGAACCCACGCACGATTTAAATGACGTTGGTAGCAGTTCGTATTTTATTTCGTGTAAGAAGGTGATGCTCTAGAGAGCGTCACTGTAATGGTCCTCACTAGGCTACATGGGTGTTAGATGGCCCTGGTGGTGACTGCCACAGTGTTTGAGATGGAAGTGGCGTCGGAGAGGGAGACGGCAGCGGCGGCGGCGGCGGCGGCGGCGGCGGCGGCGGCGGCGGCAGCAGCAGCAGCAGCAGCAGCAGCAGCAGCGTCGGATCTCAGCGTCCGCGCACGGGATCAAGGGGGTCGCCGAGGTCAGAGCACTGCGCGCAGCAATCTGCTGAGTCCACTCACTGGGAGTCTGGGGTGGAGGAAAGGGGATGCGAGGGTTGGCCACCAGAATGTAGGCTTTGGAGCAATGTCCGGAGGACAGAGGTCATAGAAGGGCCGTGACCGGTTTATGAATAATTCTACCCACTGGCCATATGTTGTTGCTGGACTTCAATTTCCTGGGCTGGGGCGACACTTTCCTGCTGTGAGACAAGAGCTGGCCTTCCAGAAGCTTTCAATAATCGCGATCCTTTATTGTTCAAGAAACATATCCATATTTATACAGTTCAAGGTTGGAATATCGGATATTTGGTTTCGTTGCCGATCCTTGTTGCTCGTGGACAAAATATTACGATTTATTTTGTTTTACACAGTAATAGAGAAAAATGACATCACCTCAATATTAATGACTAAAAAATTGAAGAATCTGTAGAGCTCTATTCGGATTCGTAAAATAATATTATCGTGAAACGTATACTACAGAGTATTTATCGAAATTTTTATAAAAAATATAAACAACTAATAACTTTTAAGTACAAATTGAGTGTCCTTCGAAGTCGTGTTTTATTTTCATGTAATAACTAGAGACTGTGATGATCTAAAAGTAAGGATGCAAAATTAAGCAAAGAAAGAAGTTCTAAAATGTTTAGAAAAAAGTTAGTTAAAAGCGCTGAGTTTTGTTTGATTCTAACACTTATTTCCATGTAATCCTTAGGAGTATACTTACATTATTGATACGGTTTATTTATAATTCAGAGCACTGCTTTACATCAAGAAAGTAGATCGTCAACCTTGGTCGACGCTATCGACTGTTTCACGAAGAACCAACGTGAATCTCCTCCGGAAGATTTTGTTTCCTAGATTCCATTTCGATGCGGATCGTTTGGTCAAGTTCAAACAAAACAACACCAATACCGTTTCTTACTGAACTATCGACTGCTGGTGCGACCGTCCAAAACATTGAGCACGTCCCGAACTGAAGAACTGGGTCAAGTATAGTGAGGTTTAGTGACGCTGATATTGTAATATAATGACTTCCAAAGATAATGATGAAGAGCTATTGTTCGCGTACTAGTGATTCGTAAATAAATAATTAACATATTACAAGAAGAGTAAGAATAAAAGACTTACGAAAACGGTCTGTCTAATGTGTTTTTAATACTTTTTCTCCTTTAGCGAAAGTAAAATGCAATGCAGTGATAGAAAATAATAATACATTATCAAACTATGATGTAATTACGGGCATTTATACACTAATGTATAATATTACAATGCGAGCTAGGAAGGAGTAAATTTCACACAAGTGTATTAATACCCATTACATCCAGTTTCATACGGTACATTTTACGTTACTAGAGTATTTCTGAGGGCACTTATTGTTAAAAAGATTTAATTTATTGCTGAACTATACGAGAGTATTTTCTTTGTGGTTCTTGAGTAGTGTACGTGCCACATTTTGGAAATTCATTTTGTATCGTTCGTTCGTCCGTTTGTCACGGTTAGTCATTTTACGGATCAGCAATCGAAATAAATGAGATGTCGCACGATGTGTCTCAATTTCCTGGTGAAGAAATCATCAGTTTTTTGTGGATCTATCAAAGAGATTCTAAGAAATTTCTCGAATTGTTTCTTAGCTCTTTAAGCCACTAAAACGCATTTTTGGTTGGACAGAGGGGATCAATAGCCCATTTGATTTCTCTTGCCGAGACAAATTGTTTGAAATAATTCTTGGGCCAGTGTCCTCAAGGATATTCTGGAATAATTATAGAAAAACATTGGTGCTCTTTTTTTAAAAGAAACAATCGTCTCTCTCTTTAAGCTGTCGTTTACCGTTATCGCTCGTATACAGGATTCATTAAATTGCTTTCCTAAGTGGGGAAATAAATTTGGAATTTACGGAGGTAATGGTTTTTGATGATTTAAGTGCATCTACGAGCACGTGGGTGAAACAGGAAACTAACAGAAACTAATACTATACTCTCTTTCTGGAATTTACATGACATCATAGCGACTTTAGAGTGGCAGTAATTAAACCTAATTTTGTAATGAATTATCGAAAAAACGTATTGGAAGAGGGTAAGTTTTTAAAATGTGTTTTGGAGTTTTTAAAGCCACCTACGGAGGTGATTACATTCGTTTACCCTTGTCGTGCAAATTAATTGGCTTTGTTTTTAAACGAACCATTCTAAAATATTCTAGAAAAACATGTTATGTTGTTTAAGTCCTCCAGTAAATGCTGTGGGTGATTATACAGCCTTTCCGGTTCAACGTGAATCCACACGACATAATGCATTATATTGACGATAGTTAAACCTATTAATGTTAAGAAACACGAACATTTAAAAAAGTTCTGACTATTAGTTTTTAACGGTATACGAGCCAGGTTTAATGTTAAAAAAATATTTTAATGCGGACTTGCAAAGCACAGAAAATATCAAAGTACACGTCAAAGTCAACATTAATGTATCCGCCGGGGAAGGCGCCAGGGTAAGCTACATTAATGGTATTTCTATGGACTTGAGCTAATAAATATTTCGAATGAAGGTCTCACTAAATTCATTGAAACTGCAATAAACGTTCTGTGATTGGTGGCATGAATCCCCGACATAAATTGCAATCAATAGCTCCGTAAATTCCAAATTTATTTCCCCACTTAGGAAAGCAATTTAATGAATCCTGTACACGAGTGATAACGGTAAACGACAGCTTAAAGAGAGAGCCGATTGGTTTTTTGAAAAAGAAGCACCAATGTTGTGATTCCCTAATGTAGTTTAATGCAGAATTATTGAAAAAATGGAAAAGGAGTTTTTTTCAGAAAGAGTTTAAAAGGTAAAAAAAATGTATTTTTGAAATTTGAGACCTGTGACCTTCAGTGCGGAGTGCAAAATATTAGAAATCTGCGTAAAGGTCAATGATAAGAAATATTAAAAATATATACATTCAGTTTCAATTGAAGATATTGGCGTCACTCTTAATGAATGAAAATTAAAGTGGTTTATAGACGTCTTATGGTTTACTAAATTAAGTGCCATCCGACTATCATCACCAAAGCTGACTTCCAGCCACTAGAAGGAAAAAAAATAACCAAAAGTGCTTAAGCTATTGTAAACAAGACTTCAGAAAAACAATGGTATTTTTATTCATAAGAATCTGATAATCCGACGTTTCCGTCTGATTTATGTATCACAAACATCTATTAAGGAGCTCCACCCTTACGGTCCACCCCTCTTGCCCAGCCCGCCTTGCATGCTCTGCCCACCTCCGCACGTCTCGCCCATCCATTCCGTCTCTCCGCCGCCCTTATCTCACTCACTCAGTTCGGAACTGACCGATCCCGTCCCGCCTTTGTAAGCCAATACCTCGCATTATAGGTTTCCTATCCCTTTACAGAAATGTACGGGTGTAACCAAATTTGAGATAACATTTTAAGTCGCGAAACAAAAACTTCATGTTTTTTGTCAACTCCTCAAATAATGCGAAATATGAAAGAAATCGTTCCTCGCAAAAAAATGTATAAATGGTTTTGTGAAAAAAACATCCCCACATATGTACTCACATACATCCATTTTACATTACAGCTAGACGCTGTCCCCTCGGCCGGGTTCTGTTTTCACGGACTTCAAAAGATATAGGTTTATCGTTACATTTACTACTGTAGTACCTGTGTCAGGTAATTCTGTAATATATATATATGTATATATATATGAATATATATATGTATATATATATGAATATATATATATATATATATATATATGTATATATTACAGAAGTTAAAAAATATTTTTTTAAAAGCTTCCCATGCCTCTCACGCAAAATGTCCCCCACAGGTTGTAATGTTCCTCTGCCGGTGTTCAAATTAGTTATAAATGCCTACACACGCGCGGCAACCTTTACCGCATCGGGAGGTGGCCGTATACACATGTTCGTAGAGAGTCAGTCTAATATAATAAACCTTCTCTTGGTAATTATTTGGCTGTGTCGACACATTGGCGTAGTAATACGCGCACGTTTGGAAGTCGAAGTGCAGAAACACGTGACGTCTGGAGTGTCGCCAATTCCAGTATCTCTGGGTGTATTTTCGAGATGCAGCAATGGTATTGTTACGGCGGTCTTCAAATATATGGTACCTGGCGCTGGACTCATACATGGCAAACGCGTCCATTTGTATTGAACCAACACTGCGCTGTGACCTACCTCAACTGCTCGACAAATCTTCAATGCTTTGCTAGCAAGAATGCTTACGATTTCAGCAGAGATGGCGCGGCAAAGCAGCAATTAGCATGCATTTGAAAGTCTAATACTATACAAAAGTTCCTCTCGACCACGATGCAGAGCAGGATTAAGAATGTTTCTTTAAACAAGAGTGTTTCTTGTGTTATGATTTTGCTAATATATTTTATATTTCATTCTTGTTGGTCATCAGATGGTTTATACGGATGATGTGGGGTAATGTGGAGATTTTATGGTGCCATTTGGCACGGACAAGTCTGTATAAGATTTCATTATGCCTTTGTTCCTATGTGTAGTATTTCCAAATAGAAGATAAAATTGAGAAATATTATAGTGCCTCATCGAGGTTGTTCTAATTTAACTATCGCATTTGCGATATCAAGTTCTTCGTTCAACTTCCCAATGACAGCTCAATAAAAACCTAAGATCTCAAGGGTTAACATCTCTACCTAGCTTGACTGGATAATTTGAATCATAAATTCGTCGCATTGAAATTATGATTCAAATTATTAATATAAAGTTTATCTCCTATATGTAATGAACATGATATTTAAAACGATACGTATTAACTTAAGAGATTATTTACTATAGACTAATAAATTAAGCTCTTATTCCGTATAAACTCGTGTGTTTTCGACGATCCTAAGTCTGCCTTCACACTTCCACTCGAACGTTGATCGATTTAGTTGTTGAATTCTGTCCTGTACTTACGTTTGATAATTGTTAATTGTTTCGGGTATTTTAGATACTTTTCTTCACCATCTTTGATTTTTTTAAATATACCTTTCTAAGAAACAATTATTTTTATCGAGATATTTTTTAATGAATAGATGAAAATCTTTCAATCAGTACTTTTCAAAATAAATACATTTTGTCGTTCTTCATCTTCGTCAGGGCTTATTTTCAATTACGCAAAAACGAATAATTTGGTGCATTATTTGATCAACCTGTTTCAACTAAGTAATTAAGGCCCAAATGTTAAAATGTAATACTCGTCTCCACATACCATTTTTTACACTCACAACTACATTTCTATAACAATTATTAAATTTGAAGTAGAACATAGATACACTATCTAAATGGTCATATTATGTGAACAAAAAATAAGGTACAAAATTTTACTGAAGATGTTGTGAGTGGAGTGGAATGAGACCAGAAACCATAAGATACAATTTCGATATATAATACGTATCTAAGATCAGCTCAGAAGTAGATGGCCGGTGAAAAACATTTTAGTTAAGCAACCTAAGGTTAAAAACTACCAGAAACATAGAAAAAAAAGATATTTTTTCACCAGTCAAAAATTATTTCGTAAATAAATTTTCACACGTTTGTGATATTTTGAACATTACATAGTAAACTTTCGAAGCAATTCGGAGAAACCTTTGTCGATAACATTTCAAATAATAGTCAATAAAACGTTTGAATCACAAAATTTAGACAACGGACTTCGGTAACCGGCGTGGCTTTGCCTTCCGCAACCGTGAAACAAATACATCTGCAGGGCTTCCTCCTCTGAGGAGCTAACCAGCCGTGGTGGTGTTTGATGACGTTCCTTCAACTGTTGATTTTTCCGCAAGAGGCGCTCGACTGAAACCCCTGTGAACGTGAACACTTCGCCATCAGTCACCGTTTCGCACGATGTACCTCACATGACAAAAGTTTCCGGTTCTACCTACATACTAACTCACTTTGGCCTTCCGTGAAACAAAAGCATCAAAAAGTGGCCTGCAGCAACAGAAATATAAGATAGTTATTTCCAATTCTTCAAAATGGTTTATAATTAAAAAAATTGTTTCATATAATTAAATGCATTGTTTAGCACTATTTTTATTTGACGAAATGATTATTTTGTTTTAAGAGACAATACAAAAAACGAATTCCCTGGCGAAATAAAATTGTTTTCACTTCAAGAGAGAAAGTAAAAGAACGCTCTTCATAATCGAACGGTATCATTGTGACTACATGATGATATATGTTTTTTTAATGAATTACACTGTAATTTCAATGTTAAATTGTTGAATGTTCTGTGAGATGTTGCAAGAATTCGCCATGTTAACCAAGTAATCGTGATGCAGCCCAATCTACGAAGAAGACAATCCAATACCAATTGAGCATATTGCTTAATACCGAAGTCACAATTAAGCTTGAGTTCCTAACTCCCCCTACCTACCGTAAGTTAATTTAAATATTCCTGGAGTATGAGGCGAGTTCATAACCATTAGTGGGCTGCGCCTATCAGTAATTGTACGCAAACCGTATTCATTGGCTAATTTGCTGTTTCGTTACGCTGTTGCATACGCGGATATAGAATCAGGCTTCGAACCGAAAAATGTAGTGGTTAACTCGTCATCCGCAGGACACATGTGAACGCAGGGCACATGCACATCCGAGGCTGTGAATACCACTTGCGAGCTCTTCACAACACGCGGTTCGCCGGAGCCTATTCCTGGAACTGACACGCACGAGGACCTCGGAAATAATGGGTGATTGATAGGGTGGTAAGCAATGCTGTTGATATGTCAGCCAATGAGAAAGCTCCAGCTTGCAAACTGAGAAAAAATTACTGACATTTTATCTTATGGATGAAGAATATTCAAAGTGTTTAATGGATACATAGTTTAAAATACCTATAAAAATTATATTGTGTTTGCAGTATTTAGTAAAGTTATTAAGAATTTAATGAATTAAATTTAAAAATTTGGTTGAAACAAATCTCTAAGGTCACAGGATTGTTCTCTTGTATAGACAAAATCTTCATATATTTCAGTTCGTTAAAACAAGTTGGTGACCGACAGCTGTGCGTGAAGTAGGGATGACTCCAGTATTTCCATGGAAGTTGCCAATCAAAACCTGCAAACGAATCCAGACTTGTTGGTGAGTAGCCACGGGCAAACAACAAATAAAAGAGCATCGTGCAGCAAACCGTGTTTTGTCGCTCGTACCCCCGCTTTCCGTCGCGCGACCGTTTTGTTTCGCGTTGTGACGAGTAGTAGTGAGGTTAGGTTTTAATGTTGGGGTATTCAGTTTTACTTTCTCGCTTTTGCTTACGCAGTATAGAGAAAGTTATGTATTTTTTGTGTTTCCGACTGTAGTTGTTTATTTTTACTTAATATTCTCTTCGTTTACTAGATAGTGCTTACATTCGTTCATACCGGCTGAGGCAAGACATCAACTGATATTACTACACATTTTCTGCGCGGGCGGTCCTAGGGTTCGAGTTCCGACGGTGGAAGGATTTTCGGCACTATGTCGAATTTATCTACTGTCTGGGGAATAATTGTAGCAACTGGCTGCCCTGATCGGTTGTTTCCCGTAGTTTCTCCGATCAACACCAGGCGAATGCCAGAGCAGTACTCTAACAAACGGGTCACGGACCGTGCGCGTTCTTTCCCTCTTCTTCCTCATTCTAACCTTGCCTCTTACACACATACTTACACTTTCAAGAACTACACTACTACACATGTCAGGAGACAAGTCCGGAGCTTACAGCTTTCTGTTGATTATTTTTTTCATAAACTTCATTTAAAACACTAATATTATTGTTTAAAAAAAGTTTGATCTTTCTGCTAAATAGAATGTCGTTGTATTTCCTTTAAACGAAAGATAGTGGACTTTAGATGTACCGTGTCTCGGCAGTCGTGTCACGTCTTATGTAAATTTTCAGTTATTCATATATCACGCATGGTATTTTCCCCAACACTCATGATGGTATTTTTCCAAAGGCTAACTCAGAATATGAGATTTCAAATCGAGCAACCAGTTGACTCTTAAAGAGACATTCAGCTGTTTCCTTAGGATTTCCCAACAGCTTTTCTTACTTTAATGCAAACTCTTCTAAAGCAAAACGTTCACGAAAACACTCATATAACAGGGAGAACTTCCGCCCAAACAGAACTCTTCCTTATAACTTCCCGTCTTAAATGTTTTGATAACGAGGTACGAGGATTACTGCGCGATTAAAAAAATATAATGAACTTAAGAAATTTAGGCATGGTTTGTAGAGAAGGATAAAGAAAGTTGAATACTAAGAAAACTAGCGATAAAGATGTAGAGAAATCTTCTTAAGCACTGAAGACGGCACAAAATGTAAATTAGAAATCCAGATAAAATATAACATAATAAAAAGAGAGACACCAGACAAGAAGAAGAGTTCCAGATAAAAAGAACAGTCACTTATAATGGAGAATATGATAAATACTCGTAAAAACGTTTTGAAGAATATAAAAGAGGACAATAATAAGAAAATATGACTTTCATGAATATATTCATCTGTCGAGTTCTTTAATTATTCGAATGGTTTAGTTGTAACGACGGCTATGCCATGAATAACTAAAAAATCAGTTTATTACAAACTTCTGTTAATGAACATTATTTTTAACGAATTTAGACTCTTAGTTATGATGGAATGTTATTTAGTTGTAAAATATTTGCGCAGGGAAAATTTTATTCAACGATGTTTCATTTGGTTGCTAAAAGTAGTATGCATTTCAATACTATTTATATTGAAAAATAAATACATACAACCGTTTATAAATACGTTCCCTATTAACCTCATTTCTGGTACTTTGACTGGTTTCTGAAATAAGCGAATCGATTATTATTATTATTCATATTCATATTCATATTCATATTCATAT
>BOPP01000145.1:2965925-2979154 GCA_017312745.1 Gryllus bimaculatus
ATTATTATTATTATTATTATTATTATTATTATTATTATTATACACAAAAGCGAGAACCTAGCATAACGGGAACAGAATCGAATGTGTAGTGAATCAAGTATTCGTCTGTGAATATTGATAGAATTATTTATTTACAATCTACTAGTATGGATAATGGTTTTATATTTTTAGGAAACCGGGTATCCGATTATCTGCATATTGGATGCAGATACAGGATCCAAACATTAGTGATGGGATTAAGCTGATTTCTGGAGATATAATTTCAAGTCTATCATTCAAAACATCTCCGAGTCAATTTCATCGTTTCAGGTAATTAATTCACCATAACTTTGAAGATTTCATAATTTTAATTTATTTAATTATTTATTGCATTATAGTAATTGCATCACCCTAAAGATAAATATGATTATTAAGGATAATTAAGATAATTAAGAAATGGTAATAAGCCAACAACCCAACCTGCAGGCAGGAGGCCTTTGCCCTTAACGGTATTAAACCAGGCTAATAATACTCGTAAATAATAATATAAAGATAATTAGCGAACAAAAGAACGTGCACTAGAATCGTTACAACAAAAATAAATATTTTTAGAAGCATTCGAGCCAAAGCAAAAGAGCCAACTTTTAGAAGCAATTGAAAATGTCTTTGAGCTTTCATGTAATGTACTCCAAAAAATTAAAAATCCTTTTCAATGTCAATGAGTTGCCATGTATTAACCGAAATCTATCGAGGAATATCAAAATTGGTGATTTTTTACGGTCTAAGCGTTGCGAGACGCACGGACAGACAGGCAGGCAGGATAGACAGACAGGGCATACGGATACGAGAGACAGTCAGGACAGAGAGAAAGAAAAGACGGACAGACACAGACGTTTTGCCATTAATCAATTGCTCGGTATTAAGGACTCACAGAACGTGGATTCGAACTACACATTGTGTTTGAGAAAGCCATTGACAGTTTAGAAACCACATAGAAACCGTTTAGAATTATCCACTTTATCGTTATAATGAACCTACAATACGAATTTTTCGGTCGAATAATAGCCGTTTTATGCTGCACCATGAGAACTTTCCTTCTACTACATATGCGAGCAAGTTATTTTTTGTAGCACCAAAAAATATGAATATTGTTTCTGGTGGTTGATTATTGTTGCCGGGTGTCGTCTTTAGTACCTCGAGTGTAGAGCATATTATATAGCCTGAAGGTGGCGGTGTTCGTACCCCGCTGGAAAGTGATAACCGCAAAGGTCGAACTAGCTCTTTACTACAAACGAACACACAGGATTATAAGGCAGTTAATTAGATACACACTGCCGGCCAAAAGTTTTTGGACGCTGTTAATAATATGAAATTTTTTAAGAAAATAGGTTGAGAGAGTAATAACACACTTTTACACTGTGAGCATTGACTATTATATTATCTACACAGATTACGACAAAAAAATGTGTATTTACAATACTCTGAAATATTTTAATGAAAAAAACGAACAAAATGTTTTCAACTGTCTTTTTATAAAAAAATGCCTCCCCATGTCCCAATAACTTTCTTGACATTCTCGTGGCATCTTATTCATGACTTACAAACAATAATAGATTCAATGAATTATTTTACAAAACCTCTTCTCTTTTCAATTCTGAACCACTATGAACCAGAAACCTGTACCTACAATCCGAACTCCGTAGCACACGGCAAGACGCTGGGTTCAACTGTGCACAAGATAAATTGAAACAAAGACCCTACTTCAGTACCTCGGGTTTGGGTTGCATTATCGTGGCCAAATACAGCGCGCCATGTCCAAAAGCATTTGACCGGCAGTATGTCTAAGTGTGTGTGAGAGATAGTGTGTAAGAGAAGATGGTACAAAGATAAATTAATGATCACGCGCTATCCGTGAACCATTTTTTAGCGGTCTGCTCCGGCATTCGGCGTGATCTTGGTACAACGAACCACGAAAAGATACGGATTCGAGGATCTGAATTCGACCTAGCTGTCGTATTACTTAATATAGTTATTTGTAACGAAACAAAGGAAATTTCAGAATAAAAAACAGCCAGAAGGAAACTACACAGAACTGTTTTTTTCTATAGGAAATAAAGGAAGGACTAAAGTATAAATGCATTATTTACCGTGTGCTAGATAACACAATCATATACTTTTATAAAGTACACAAGAAATTTTTGTTATATGGGGGAAACGTTCAATTAAAAAAAACTCTTTATTAGGAAAATGAATTCAATTGTCTGCGCAGAAAACGGCAGCATCAAAGTACGTATTGTCGCAGGGTTAATTAGTTCCAAACAGCACCTTTCCACGCGCAGCGTGTTTCAAAACAACACTTCATAACACACTCCACCAACGCCAGCTGAGCCGCTCATGGCCCGACTTTCTTTTTTTTTTTTTTTTTCGACAGGCTCCGAGCAACGCGCGCGCCGCCCTTCAAAGAGGCCAATTGAAATTGCCGCTACGCCGCTGTTTCGGCGCCGCGCCGCAAAAACGAGAAGTCCCTCAGCAACGGCCACCCTCAAAACACTCGTCGTCCGTGCTCCAGTTCGTTTATGCGGGAACAGAACTCCCGGGTGTACAAAAAGGGGGAAACACGTGACGCAGATGGTTTTTTAAAAACATTTTCCCCGGCCCGGGAGTACGTACTCGCACGTCAGTATCTCGAATGCATGAGAGGATACAAGTCCAGTGTATAACAGATTATGATGATGACTATGAATATTTTGCTCATTATGCCCTGAGCTGCCAAACCAAATTCTAATTGTACCATTGGGTAATAACATTATTCTAATATGCCGAGTGAATAAGGAGTCAATAAAAGCAATATTTGGGATGATTATTTTATTGAGTGTACGCTTCTGAGGTACAAATGGCAAAGAACCGATTTATTTTTAATATTATAAGTAACACACTGCTGTGTTTTACATCTGAAATAACTCATCCTGCATACATGACTATATTTAAGAGCCCTTAATTACAGAGACAAAGCATCTTTATCGTTTAAACATTCTAAAAAAAGAGCACAATCCGTTTTCTACCAAAAGTGTTCGTTTCGTTTTGGAAAAACTGGCCCTTTTGTACGTACTCGCTCGTCAGTATCCCGAATGCGTGAGAGGATACAAGTCCAGTGCCCTACAGATTATGACTATGAATATTATGCTCATTATGCCCAGAGATGCCAAACCAAACTCTAATTGTATCACTGCGTAATCAGATTATACGTATATTATATCAATCAAATTATATCAAAACATATCAATCAAAACATATTTGAGATGATGATTTTATTGAATGTACGCTTCTGAGGTGCAAATGCCAAAGAAACGATTTATTTTTAATATAATAAGGAACACACTGCGTTGTTTTACATCTGAAATAACTCATTCTGCATACATGACTACATTTAAGAGTTCTTAATTATAGAGACAAAACATCGTTATCGTTTAAACATACTAAAAAAAGCGCAATCCGTTTTCAACCAAAAATGTTCGTTGTGTTTTTGAAAAAACTGGCCTTTTTGCTTGCAGCTTCCTGGCCGTCAACTCAAATATTATATCCGGCATCTACTTCGCGGTTCCGAAGACAACGCGTCCTAGGCACATGTGTTAACGCTTCGGCCGACATGCTGAGACTTATGAATGGTCATCATGCTGCACTGAGGAAGGTCGCATAATGACGGCCGAAACATTGGCATCTGTACCTAGAACGTGTAGTCTCGCGGACAGCCATGTATTTATGACTCCGGCCGAGAAAGCCTACGCTTTCATTGTACCCTGCGCTGCTCCGGGACACGCGTTACATCTGTGCTGCGTTCATTAGCAGGGGAGACGGTGTGAGGTCGGCCGACATGCTGAGACCTGTTGCAACCGCAGAATTTTCCTGCTTCGAACCGCGCAAGATCCTACTCTCCCGTAGGTCTCGGGAGCACCGCGCTAACATCATTATCCTCTTCCTTTAGTGGCCCCTTGTAGCATCGGCCCCGAGGAACTATAATACTGCTTTTCATCCTTAACTCCCAAGAAAACAAAGCACTATTTGCCTTCACGACCGTTAACATTGATACTGTGACGTACTGAAATGAGAAATAATTTCAAATAACAAAATAAAAATAGTATATTGAAAAGATTATGAACAAGTTACCAATAAATTCTAATATTAAACACTCCGCAACCTTTCCTTACCATACCCTGCTTTACCGCAGAAGAATAAAAGCCACGCGTGATCGAGCTGTCGGACTTCCGTTCGTGACCAATTACGTCACATGGCCTGACGCCAAATTTAAAACGGTCGTGGGCGACCGTGTGGTCTAGCACGCGAGATGTCCTGCCCTTACTCTCCGTCACATCTCGCCACACTCCTACATCCTTGTACTTACACGTACAACGCTCCCCGAAGTAACTGAATGAAGAACTGCGAGCGCAGATGCGCGCGCGTTAAATAGTTGAGGCTGAACCCGCCCCACTTTCCATAATTAGGCTCGCTGCTGTCGACAGCGAAGTCACTGCTAGCATCTAGGATTTACATTCTGAGGTATTTTTGGCTCTGCACTCTAACCGAGTCAAACGCCAGAGCGCAAATCCCCGGAGTTCAGGCTCAACCCTTCCTCCCCCGCAGCGCACTTTCACGAGCTAACTGGTTCTGGCTCGTGTTAACGACGCCACAATACTAACGAGCCATATCCGGTCAATGCCCAACTCAGCAGGACCTGCGGGACTCTACTGCCGCTCTTGCGGCGAGACAAACACACCTACAGGTTGATTGGTTGGATTGTTTAGGTGATTCGCCGCGTAACTTTAGGGACATTGTCCCGTGAGTGTAGTGCATGTTGTTTCTCGGGAGGCGCATTCTGGCGCGACGTTTCCAATATCAGCCAGGACGTCACTGGAGAAACGCACAGCCAAGACAATGAGCCCATCTCCGCCGCGGGGTTTACTACTAAATGAGCATGTGCGCTTATATATGTTAAAAAAATTCCATTTACCACTTTAATACTCGCAATGCAATATTCCGAATCTTGGCGTTTATTTTGGCGAAAGATTTTCGGAAAACTGAGCTGAAGGAAATAGTAGGATACACGTTGCAATTTATATATGTTTCGAACCATTACAGAAATAATACGAGAAAGTATTGTTGCTAGCACCGCTGTATCCATTGCAAAATACCTGTTTAGGAGACTGTTTTTAAGGTAATTTCTTTCCACCCAAGAGATTAGATTTACAAGTCACTAACGCAATACGGATTTTTAACCGTTCTACCCGCGCGTTTTATTATTACATAGAACGTAATTGTTATCGCGTAGTCGTTTTGTAGAAGTAACGCGCGTATCATTATTTTAGAAGAAACATTAGTCAATACTTCATCTCCTCCTGTCATGTGCGAGAGCGTGCCCTTCTCCTCCAGATCATGTCCAATCTGGTGTGACATTGTCCTTTTCGCGCGGCCCAAAGAGTACCAAAGTAGTGAGCTTGTGAAAAATTGACACTAGGAAGGAGAGGGAACAATATTGCAATATTACTTCAAAGAGTGCAATATGGTAGATAATAAAACTTATACGACTGGAATTTTCTTGCTACTCAAATATCTACTTGTCAGCCTCATCAATTTTGCTTCCTCGTAGCAAGCACCGATATTCGATTTTCATTTTACGAGGCAGTATGCACGTGACGCAAGTATCTCTGCGAGGGGAGCGACCCACAAATAAAGAATATTCATTACAGCCGAATTATAAGCACATAACGCTTGAAAAAATTTTTGCTTACTTGGTTACGTTATTTCATATCATATCGTAGTACCCCAAAAAAAACCTGTAGCACACACAAGACGTTTTCGACCTACTCTACTGCGGCTTACGAACCACAACATCCTTTGTTATTTGTCTACAATTTATTAAGTGATAACATGTATGAGGTCGAAAGGACACAGATAATCAGTTACACACTATTTATTTCTGAATTTTTTCAGGAATGCAGACGTTTTGCAAACATTGTATTTTCAGTACTTGTAAGCCACACATAACAAAAACACGCCCACTTTTGTCAATGGTGTGGGAATCAAAATATTTCACAAATAAACAAGTAACATCCAAATTTAAGTACAATTTTTTTTCTCCATAGGACCCAAATTGGACAATAATGTCTACATTTTAACACTTCGAAGAACTATCCGTCCAGCGGACCGTCCTCTCGTCGAACCCGAGCTGGCAGTGTATCGCCATCAACGCTGCCCTTGTAAGGCCCGCGTTAATTTGAAGGCTGACGAACAGGCTTGTAGCCGGGCGTTTGGGGTGGGAGCGGAGGGCGGAGGGCGTCCTCCCGTTGGCCGCATGCCTATCTCTTCGCGCTCGCCTGGCGCCCCCGCTGACACCCCCCCGAGGGATCCCCCCCCCCCACACACACACACACACACTCTGTCCAGACGCTGGCTGGCCTCAGCCGCCGTTGATTGCTCCACTGTTCTCTGTTTAACGTTTTAGTACTGTTATACACGGTCGTCTGTAGCACGTAAAATTTGAGTGGGGCTAACAACAAAGTGATATACCTCGCCCGAATTATAGTTAAGGCAACGACATTTTTGTTGTAATGACGTTAACAAGGCCCATAAAAGTTTCATGGTATGCCGCAACTATTCATGAATTCAAACCAGCTCAGATGAGTCAGGGAAACAACCGACGTCTCCGCAGCGCCTTGGACCGGGGGGTCCTAAGATTCGAGTCACGACGGTGGCAGGATTTTCAGCACCAGCTAGATCGCCAGGACTAATTCGTGATGTTTCAAAGTGATTGACAGGGGTGTGTGAAGTAAAGACACCGGTAGTGTCTCCGTGGAAACTGCCAATCGAAACGTGCAAACGAATCGAGACTTGTTGCTGAGTAGCCACGGGCAAACTGGAAATAAACGAGCATCGTGCATCGAACCTTGTCCCCCGTTGCATGCATCCCCGTCTCTTGTTATGTGACCATTTTGTTTTGTGTTGTGATGAGTTGTATCCGCCGGTAATAAGTTACTATTACTTAATATTCGCTTCGTTTACATAGCGCTTACATTCGTTCATACCAGCTGAAGTAGTTCAGGTCGTAAGCTGATATCACTGCAGTGTCTCTGACTGGGAAGTCCTGGAGATTGAGTTCCGTCGGTGGCAGGTTTTTCGTCAATGATTAGACAGCTAGTTCTAACTCATCCGCTGTGTCGAGGAGAGTTATAGTAGCCTGCTGCAGTGATCGGCAGTGTTCCGTGGTTTATCCGAACCACGCCAGCCAAATGCCGGAACAATACACCAACACACGAGTCATGGGCCGCGCGCGATCTTCCCTTCCTCTTCCTTGTCCTATTCGCATTGCTTACTCAGACATACTTTATTTACATGCACTACACTACCACAAATGCTGGGAGATCAAGCTTGGTGTCCTGCTGGTGGGAGACACCTGGTTGGGAAAAAACTCAGCTAGCGAACGGGTAAGTCGACGCTGGATTTTGCCTTGTCACCATCATCTCCCGCGATCACCACTATCCCTTGCAAAAACGTGCACTACTCTTACTGGATTAATGAACTTAGCTATTGACGCGACCACAATCACTAATGAATCAATCATGAATTCAATAATTAAAAAATAAACAGCAGTAACAGAGGCAATGGAGTCGGCAGCGGCGGGAATAGTTTCTGCACTAG
This sequence comes from Gryllus bimaculatus, assembly GCA_017312745.1. Taxonomy (NCBI): domain Eukaryota; kingdom Metazoa; phylum Arthropoda; class Insecta; order Orthoptera; family Gryllidae; genus Gryllus; species Gryllus bimaculatus. Next base: position 2,973,594 of record BOPP01000145.1, read on the forward strand.
AGATGTCACGAAATAAGCTTTTTGGTTATTTTCGTTTCATATGAAAATGCATGACCGCAAGCGAAACCTATATCTACCACCAGTTCGGAAGCTTGTTCACAGTATTCTTTGCCCTCGCGATTTTTAGTTTTTGACTCATGAAGGGCAGCTTTCTTAACACTCTGTGATCCTTTCACTCGCTTGTGATTAACTAATGTATCTACCCAGATCAGCCCCCCTCCGTGTCAGCTGAGCACAAGTCGAATCGCCGACTGCCAGCGTCACAGACGTCAAAAAATTGATGTAATATTCATTCATCATTGTAATTAGCAGAGTGATGGATACGCTGATAAAAATGAAAACAAAAATACTGATGAATTATTTAAATGCGTGTTAGTAGAATGAGTAACAAAGTATAAAAACATTTTTTTTTGTTTTTTATAAATTTAACAACATGGAATTAATTAGAAATGAGTAACTTTAAATTTTAAAGTGTAAATGCCACTATCACAGTGTTATCTGTCCATTAACCATGACCAATGGAGCGCTTACCATTTCAGTGATGCATTTAAAACGTAGTCTGGAATTTGGTCGAAATTAACCGACATTTCTCCCAACCCAGAGTTGCCCACCCATGAGATTTCAAGAGATATAATGCTCGTTGAAATGTTCTTACACGTTCTTTATGAATTTGGCGACATGATCAGTAGTCCAAGGTAAATTAATATTGCGAATACCTCAGCGACTGATGTTCGTATTTTACGTCTGTGGGAAGGGACTATTACAACAATTATTATAGTTACTTTTCTGAGCCTCTTGAGCCTACCGTTGCATTGAAGACACATGAGTATGTCAATGCGAATAGTTCAGCTACGATCATCCAGATGATGGAACGTTATTTATTGAGTTATCAAGTGGAGTAATTTTGACACCGCGTGAGTAGTTTAGCTATGCGAGATTAGATGGTGTCAAACTTCCTTAGTGGAGTACTGTCGAGTTCATAAGAACTACGTAACATCGTTTTGGCTGAAATAAATTATATTTAATAATAATAAAATCTTCATTTTGTTATCTAATCATTTGAAAGATACTTTCAAAATTGTTCTTATTTTTCTATTTCTTTAAATATTATGTCTACAGTATATAAAACGACTACAAACTTAGAAAACTGCAACATTAATATTCATATGCGTAAAAATTTGTCTAAGTGTTTTTTTTAATATTTTTATTGTTTGCTTTATTTTCCGAAATAAAAGCAACGTATATTCCCAGAACAGTACATGATTTAATAAACTACTGTTTAAAAGTGTACTTTTTTTACAACACTGTGAATTTACTGTAAGCCCTAATATCTATTTATAATAATATAACAGTATATAATAGTAATAATAATAATAATAATAATAATCTATTGATATTATAGTATCAACGAAAAAAAAAAATACGTAAGTTGTATGGTTGAAGGGAGGGTGAAATATTACGTCAGGATTTTACGTGAGTTTTTTAGGTGCAATAATCAACCCTATTATGTCGGTGGAAGGGTAACAACTGTATCTTACACAAAGGTTGTTTATATGTTGGTTGATATGTAACAAAATAAATAAAGGAAGATATCATGTATCAGTTCCTTCGTTTCATGACATGTGTACACAATGCAAAATGCAACACCGATTGACCAGGAAGTTGAATGAAAAGCGCCATAGTATGGAGATAACCTGCCAGTTTTATTTACAGAATACGCGTTCTACTCGGAGTGTGTTTGTCCAGAGTCATTTCAAAGAGAACTTTTGTAATGACAGAGCGTACGCGAAACGCTATTGTGCGAATAAAATGGAAATGGAAATGAAAATGGAGGGAGAAACTTTACCCATATTCTTCGAAAACACGAGGTCAACGTCATCTCTTTGACACATGAACATTACGAATAAAAAATCTTTGTATATTACGAAAAATGTCTTGTACGTAAAATATTGCTTCTATTTTTCATTTTCTTGTTAAAAAGCAACAAAATAACTAAATGTGTTTGGAACGAATGTGACATGCTGAATTTTATATTCAAGTTGATCAAAAAATGTAAGCTATTTGCTGCCAAGTCAGATATGAAGTGACCACAAAAGATCAAAAGATTAGTTGACAGGTAAATTTCTCGTTCGCACATTTTTAGTAACTTATTTATTTTTCCACTCAGTAAAAGAACCGGTGATAGCTTGTCGAAAATTCAATTTACAAAACCCGGCACAATTTAATAAATTCTTTATATGGAATATCGTTATTCGAAATACAAATACTTTTCTATAAATCAATATATTAACCCTATTCGAAGCAATAACAAGCCATAACGTATCAGTGAAAAACAAACGTATTTACTTTAATAATGGTATCAATATCTTAATTACCAATTGCGTTGTTTAATTCTAAAAACTAAATGCAACCTATGATGACCCCTCTTTCGATTAGGTATAGTTTTTATCTGTTTCTCTTGATCTATTGAGATAATGCTGAGATGACTCTTCTTTTTGCGTCTGCATATATAAATATAGTCACTGTGTGTTCTTTTTTGTTTCTCTCTTATTACACTGGTCGTCTCTTCTTTTTACTTTCTCCCATATTACACTGATCGACAAGGTTTTCTTCACAAGGAATCTGATAAGAGAATCTAGTGAGTGTTTTCATACTGAATCTAGATATGTATTCAGAATTTTCCGGTCAGGCACAGTGTTATTGTGACAGCTACTTTTTAAAATCTGATTTTAACATTCTCTTTGGCCTGTGATGAGAACCTTTACCTTTTATGTAGCGATTTTGTTCTAGATGTATTTACGGAAATTATATGTAATATCATCCTGAAACATCAACAACCAATTCTGTGCAATTCATGTTTAAACATGCTCTGACCAGTTCCTCTGTTTGTGTCTGTCCCTCGGTTCGTCTGTTCCTCCGATAGTCCATCTGCCCGTTCGTCTGTATATTTGTTCGTCTCTTTGTTGTGTTCATAGATAGTATACTGATAGAGAAAAAAGCTTTCCTGATCCAAGATATTCTCAAAAATTCATTTCAATTAAACTATTAGGAAATCGAAAATTTGAAAGATAAAATTTAATTGAAAGATGTTTAAATTCAAACTTAATTTATAACATTTGAATAATAACTAAATTTGTTGTCTACGTAATTGACCGGAGATGATAGAAAAGGTATTTAATTTTGAAATATTTGGTCATTGATGAATGCGAGGGCAGCGCGCGCTATGTGCAGAGAAGCAACTACCGGAATGGGAATCTGAGGCGAGTCTGACGTGGACTGACATATATCAAGGAATGGCAGTCAGTCAGAAGGTAGTCGGCAAGCTGTTTCTTTACTAAATAAATCTAAATCTAAATCTAAACCATGTAGCATGGTGGAATACGAGTATATTTTGCCCACGACGAATATCTTTCTGGAATATGATGAATGCGCTACGGACTGTTCCATCTCCTAGAGGTAACAACTACGCTTCAAACTTCGTTTTTTCAAATGGTGGATGCTCAATTGGCAGGTCCATGGTACGATTTGAATTGTGGAAGTTCTACTAATTTGATTCAAGAAGATATTGTTATGTGTTTACTCCTGGGTATTTTTTGAACAGCAATTATTGGTCATGTATGCATGGACAAGGAAATAATAAAGATATAAAAATAATTAAAGTAATTATCTTTTATAATTTTACAAAATGGTTACCAAGAGTTCGGTAAAATCACACCGCCTTATGTCACCGACACGTAGGGCAGGTGTGCCCATGTACGCGAACACTAAGTCTATGGGTTCGACACCCGTGCAAAGTATGAATGTTTTCAGTTGGGCTTGTGGCGTGGGAAAGCATTTTCAGACCCTCGTGTATCATAACCCTTTTATAATCTCTACCCTGACCGGTAAGTGTGTGTGAGATCTGTGCAGAGGCGAACAGAGATAATCAAGGGATTGGGGCAGTTGATCGTCGAGGCCCCCTCATTTCAAACAAGACATATCCTTCTTCACAATTCATACATAGAATTCGTTGCTCCTTTCATCGCTAAATAGCGTTATAGCGTTAAATTTGGATTAGAGATAAATACAATTTTAATTTCTTTTGAATGAAAAACATTTCGGGGCGCCAATTAAGTCCAGACGTGAGAAACGGTGCCCCAGCTGCCCCCCCCCCCGCACTTTTGGTTTGTAAGCTATCAATATGTGTGCGTAATTGCGTAACTGTATAACTATATCTGTAAAAATGATACTACACCTAATTATCACAATGGTCCCAGGAGTACATCCTAATTCTTCCATAATCTCTTGCTCTGAGCGATAATTATACGGCATCTCTATGCAACGCTTCTGTCTGTAATTGGAACCGATTCCCTACTCGCACAAAGGCAGATGCTCCGAGATTGGCACCGGTGATTCCAAGAGCATTAAATGTAATGATACAGAAGCGAGAAGCCTCTGAGAACCAACTCAGTCTAATTGTTTGAGGGAGACAAAAGCAAGTCTTCATTGGAAATTGTCTCTGCTGGGATATACCCGCTGCAAGTGTAATCGTGGTAGATCCTTTAGTCGCCTATAGATATGAAGCGAGGGTACGGAAAGTGTAACGTCTGTACTCAAAGAAAGGTTGTAATTAGAGTAGAGAAACTTTGAGTATTTAAAGACATGTTAAAATATAGTTTAGTAGGATGGGATTAATAATTAACGAAAATTACTATGTGACAACGTTTAAAAGATCCGTTCCGGATGAAATTCAATCAAAGATTTTTTAGAAAAATTCGTTAAGTTCGAAATTAAAATCAGTTGTGAACCATACAGAGATACCTATGCAACTGCTGGTCTCCACCCTTTCTCTTATTTATAACAGAAGAAGATGGAAGTGGAATACAGAAAACTATTAAATATAGTATAATATCCAGCTCACTTTTAAAAAAAAATGGTACATACACTAATTACCAACCGATAAGGAAATATTACGTTGTTTGCACACAGTTTACTCTCATTGGTGATGTGTTTTTGTGAATGAAAGATAGACATGTTGACGCAATGATTTCCTGCACGATGCAACTCGTGACTTTCATCCTCGTCCAAGTTTAAACGTGACTTTGCAATTATCCGAATTTGACTGTAATACATCGTCTGAGTATCCGCGCCCAAGCGGTCCACAAACGTGACGGACTGAGTTAGAAGAGAGAGAGAGGGAGAAAGAGAGAGAGGGAGGGGCAGAAAATGGAGCGAGTATTTATATTCTCCACTGTCATATTGCGGATTATGGAACCATTTCTGAGTAAATCAAATCCTACGCATTATTTCGCGAAGCGAAGAATTCCCAGTTGTGCCTCCGGAAAAGTTCTATGACCAGGTTAGTTTAGCGTGCTCTCGCAATCGTTCTGTCTGCCGTGAGCAGAGAAAATTGCAGTAGGAAGAGGTATGGCAGTAGGATGTTGAGGGAGAGCATCCGAGAGTAGACAGGAGACAAAATTCACATAACGTCAACTGAATAAGAGTTCTAAGGTAAGCAGTGCAATGGAAGTGGATGATATTTTTCTGTAGATAGTCCTTCGCAATGAGCTGCATAAGCGTAG
>BOPP01000145.1:2995671-3022863 GCA_017312745.1 Gryllus bimaculatus
GAGCAGTGGCGAGTAGAACTATATTTATCTATTGCAGTGTTAAACGCTTTTTAACATATAAATAAAATAGTTGTCCTTATTGTTTTAACATACACATTACTTTCCAAATTATAATAACAGAAATTACGCATTTAAAGAGTTTATTATCTGCATTTTAGTGTACGCATTATAGAAAAAGTTATATAATGCTGCAAAAACCTGAGATTTAGAAGGAAAATCACATTTTGATACTAGCAGATACAAGGAAAGGGGATTTTAACACCAGTCGATCCACTTGTAAACACTAGGGCATAAAACGTTCAAGAATATTTCTCACAATCGAACAAGAATATCTTACAATCGAACTGAACGAACTCGATTGGCAGGCAATTTGAAACTGATACTTTAATGTTGAAATACACTTCATTTGAAGCCCGCAGGGCATTCTTAACAGTTCTGAAACTTTTGTTCGTTTATCCGTAAATTCTGATGGATCCACTCACCTTTCGTATATTTTTTAAATTGCATTTATCCTGTATTCTTACGAAAGTATATTTCGATTTAATTATTACAATGATACAATATTCATAATTAAAATATGGTTTCAATGAACTTTACAAAGAAGTAAAATAAAGAGGTCAGAAGTCAAATAGGCAAAAACATACCAAAATAATTAAGTAAAAATTATACATATTGAAGACGTCAGAGAAGAAAGAAATATTTATGCACGTACGTTTAATATAACCCCCAAATTTGATAAATAATACAAGGAGTTGATATTAATTTCATTACATTTATCCAGCATTTCACACTTAAACAATCACATAATTCTAATTTGAGGCGAAAAGAAAAACAGTTTTTTTACAATACTCACTTATGAAGTTCGTTCAATTACTGTTTGCACACAGCTTCAAATATATGAGTAATACGAGGCTCCAATCCACTGGCTTACCTGTAAAAATGAAAAATCTATAAATTAGTTGCTAAATATATTAAGCTAGTGTAATGTTAATTATATTGTATAAAATTTACTATTTGTTGGTTAGGAATGTTGGGATTTGTATATTATATACACGAGTAATACATGTAGTATGTATTTGGGTGCTCCAGCATTATCAGACTACAGCCCTGCCATGGCGTCCCATATATCAGTACTTTAGAACATTAGAAGAAATATTCACAGTGCAAACAATGCAGTAACAAACTAAGGATAGATTTACACGATTCAGATGTTACCATTTTTTCGGAAAACAATAATTCTTCTAAATAGTAATTCCAAATTAATGTTTGAAAGAAAGTAATTCATACCATCTCGGTAGTGTGTGACTGCTTTGATCAGAAAGGTCTTACATTTATCTGTACCAACTATTTACATATTTTATAACTGGATAAAAATACGTTAAAACATGAAGAAACGGGTTTTCAAAATTCGGGATTTTTCTTCCTGCAAACGTCGCTCGTGGGATTGGCCAGGCCCACACGCCCCATCTGCTTTAAAAGGCGCTCGGTGGTTGCTCGTAAAGTAGATCGCGACCACCACCGGCGTGCAGACGCTCCAACGCCTTCCGCGGTCTTCGCTGTCTGGTCGCCTTCCTTGCTGCTCCTCCTGCTGAAGTGGCTCACCACATTGAATGAATTGAATTGAAGCCTTATTTTACGTGGCGAGACTCAGGCCATTAGGCTTGCTCTTCCGTCTGACCACGCAAATTTTGCTCCGCTCCTTTCACCAACTAGCGGAGAAAGGAGATATATCTTGGGCGAGAAACATGCAATTTGAATTTAGCTCAGAGGCGTCATTTAGGCTTGAGGATCTTTTACATGCAAGTAAATCTACGAACATGGGACAGCCGGCTTTAGTTCCCCTCGGAAGGAAGGCGTATGAAGGATATTTTAGCCCTTAAAAATCCACGATCCAGCTTCGATCGGGTTTGAACCCGCCAACTTCGGTACAACAGCCCAGTAAGCTATCTGTTACACCATCGCCGCCGCTAAGTAGATATTCTCTGACCGGGTTCAAGACCCGACCGTGTCATGCTTTCTCGGTCGAATCACTCCGCCGTTGAATTCTTTCCAGAGAGCTGGATCGGATTCAGCCTCGATGTGAGAGAGAATTATAGAGATCCCCTTTTTCGTTACCAGGACCCTGTAATAAAAGGTATTTTTTGCTGAAAATTCGCTGTTTTTCGCGCAGAAATACATAACTTGCTCCATTTTGTGGTAGCCAGAAAGTAAAAAGTAATAATGATTAGTTTGCGAACAATTTAAATCAGCTAGAAGAAGTTCCAAAAAGCAGTTGAGTAACCTACACACAATCATGTTCTGGTTGTATTTAAGTTGAAAGCAGTAGTATTCGTTTCGTTTGCTTTTTAACTAGTAGTTTATTTTTAATTAAAAACTCTATAACTATGACATGATTCAAACATGAACCCATATATTTTTATAAAAACATAAAAACTACTGCTGCAAGGTAGTTACGTGATTTCGTAGGCATGTTGAACATCATCGGCTACATCAATTTATCATGGTCGGCCTCCGATGCAGGGACAGAGTAAGGGGGCGTGACACCCACTGGACAACGTAACAGAACCCTAAACGGTCATGTCGGACATTCCGACATCGAGTAGCATGTGCCGAACATCACCTGCACAAGCAGGCAATGCGTTCCATAGCAGATTTGCTCATTTAGATTATTCGAGAGGGACCGCACCTTGGATTTGCAGGAGGGTGGATAGACCTGTGGCGGCATTGCACGGAACAACGACGTGCAGGCCCCACTATCAAGTGTTGTTGGCGACAATGGATATAGAAAGGCTTGTATACGCAATAAAACGTGCAGAAACTGGACGTCTTTAACGCCGCACGGCGAGAAAGATGACGGATTGTCTGCCATGCGCGGGCAGATCCAAAGGCAAAGATAGGTGCCATTCAGGCGGCTGTGCAGTATATGCTGTCACATTCTCAGTGGCGACGGGTCTCTTTAATTGATAGAGGAGGGTCTGCATGCAAAAATAGCATTTGAATTGAGTTATGATGAGTATCGGGGTAAATTTACCGCGAGCTTTTATATCACACTTTCCTTGAAAAGTTATGTTTCGAAATTTCACAGTTTTTAAATGATGAATACGATTACTATTCCTATCTATTATATACACGAAGAAGTACGCACTTTCAGAAGTAATTTTCAAGAAATACATTTTTTAACTACACGTACTGTTTCGCACGTATTTTCACAAAAAATAACGCGAAGAGTGCTCGAATTTTGGAAAAATTGTACGTGACCTTATTTCAAAATATACATGTTTATGGAAGATATTTCAGTAAGAAAAAAATTGTATCATTTTAATTTTAGGAACACTCCAAAAAGTTTTTAGACTATTCAATTTTTCGAATAATTAGTTTTTTCAAGAAAAATGAGACCAGTACCATCCTCGTGACAAAATTGAATCAAAAACGATGGAGCCATTCTTTCGAAAATGTAGACAATGTCCCAAAAATTAAAATATCGTTTTCAAATTGAAGGGGCAGCGACATCAGCCAGATCGATTGGGAATATTGGTTTTGCCGTCATTCCATTTTTCGGTATTATGAACCCTCAAAACGGTTTCTGGCTACACCATGTGTTAGAGGATTTTTATTTCTGAATTTAGCAACTGGATTCAACAATTTTTTCTTTACCAGAGCCCCGTTATATGAGTTTTCCAGTCGAAAATTTGCTGTTATTTCGCACATTATTACATATTTTTCTCTCTACTCCGTAGCGAATTCGAATGAAATACTGTTTCGCACATTTATTTTAATATCAAAAAGAAATTAAATAATTCTTTCGAGGACTGGGGGGCTGCAGTCCCACAGCCCACCGCCACCAGCCGCCACTGCACTTTCTGTAATGCAAGCATCATTGGCAGGCGGTTACCGCACGCCGACGATTACCGGCGGCCGTTTCTACGGCTGCTACCCGCACCGCAGCAGCGTCGCCGGAGTCGTCTGGTGTCCGACACTACGGTCTCTGCACACTCTCAGCGGTTCAATTGAGCGAAGCGTTCCACTGAAAATTTGGTAGCGACAACCTCCGTCAATAGAGGCGTGAAGGGCAGAGATGGTAGACTTTTGCAATTACTAAAAATGCGAAATGGTTACCAAACGCTGAGAATATTTGTAACTGTATGTTTGACAGTCAGTACAGAATTCTTATGAAGGTTTACGATCTGCGATAAAATACGAAATCCATCGCAAAATATGAAATAACAAACTATGTGCGAAATGGTTGTGAATTTGCTATACATTTTCTAAATTACATTTTATGATTTTCTTTGAATTTACTCTCTAACAATGCGACATCGAAAAAACATTAATGTTTGAAAAACATTAATTTGATAGTGGGGAACGGTGTAGTAGCTGAACGATTTTTCAGTCGATATCGTTTAATTGTTACTGACAGAAGAAGTATGTCAAAGGAAACTAACTTTGAAATATGCTCATAGTTAATTTTCCACTGATTGTCTTACGTATTTTCCATAGGTATTTATATAAATTAATTTCATTTAACAAAATACATGACATTTTAAAATAATTTTGTTTTCATTTAATAAGAATTTACATCTTGCAAGACAATATTTTTTCTCTCCTTTGAATAGTGTTATACAGAAGCGCGTAGTTCTACACGAGACACGAAATATTCTTTGGATATAAAATTGCTTTTTTAAATATTTGTTGAACTTCACAAATGACGAAATAGTAAATTAGTTTTCCTTATTTTCGGATATAATGAAAAAATCTCAAAATCTTCAGAACAATATACGTCAAAGAGACCTCTCTTAATAAAAACGTGCTTAGCAAATGCTATAAAGTGCTAAATTTTAATTTAGTGCTTTAAATGCTACAGCCATGTTTTCAAAACGCTATTTGCTAAAATGTAAAGTGCTAAATTCTACCATCACTAGTGATAGGATACCTGAAACTGTTCTTCGTGGCGATCTCCTTCACAAGCCAAACTTGCCTGTTGGGGGTCGCCATTTCATAAGATGCCCGATTATGTGTTCCTCGCGAGCGTGTGACAGCGAGACGGTACGTTCATGAGGTCCTTCAACTGATGGCTCTGCAGTTCACGAAAGTCTGTGGCGTATTTCAACATGACAACGCTCGTTCACACAGGGATGCCGCTTCAAGAGCGTCCCTAATAGACATTAATATTATCCTACGACGCGTGATCGCGAATCCGTTTTCCAATTCGTGACGTACAATTTCCTAATTAACCAAGTTATTGTTTCTGGTCTGTGGTGGTGACATTTGAGTACTAATATGAGTGAGTAACAAAAGGGCAACTGCAGCTGAACCATTGTCATCGATTACGTCACGTCACTGCAACAAGCACCGCCTACAACTTCAGAGTAAAATATGAGTATTATATGAGCCTCACTCTGAATGTCAACGAAGAATGAAGAGTTTCCTTTATTTTACTTTGACAAGATATTTTTAAATTGGATTAAAGTGTTGACGATCATTTTAGTAATTTTTAAAATACCATTAAGTGTTAATTTTAAGAACAAGTATTTACACCAAACTTCTAGTTCTGTAATAATTTGGAATGACATCGCTACAAAGTTTAAAAACATTTTTTCGAATCTGCTCTACACCACAATATTGAAGATAAACTGTCTTTCTTAATGCAATATTTGTTTAAATATATAAAATTGAATAAGTTCTTTTGCGAATAGCTAAGTCAATTTTCTAATGTTTCAGAACCAAAAATCATTGAGAGCACACTCCAAGTTTCGTCTACGTGGGATAGCAGTTTCGTATACCGAGTTGGTTAATTGAAGATTAATCTGACGCGTGCAATACTTTTTTCTCTCTTCAAAATTTTTGTAAGTATTGTATGAACAACCGAATTCAATGCCGAATTATACTTTAATTAAAACGTTTGAACTTACAAAAAATATATGATTTTTTCTCTGTCTCTCTCTGTGTCTCTTAGGCGTAGTTTCAGAAGGGGAAGGTAGTGTTTTGAGGCATGCAGTTTCATTATCGTAATATGATGTATCCGTTTCAATTAACACCAAAAATAAGTGTATATTAATGACTAATGAAGAGGTTAACAACTGTCAAATATATCCATAATAATATAAACAGTTGAAGCTGTGTATATTTTTAAATTGTGGGATAGTTATCAATGCATTTTCACGCATATGTAAATGATGCTGACACTTAAACACAAATGAAAGACGTTCAGTAACTAAATAATAAATAAAATAAATAAATAAATGTCTTTTTTGGTGGCGAGGCTCAGGCCATTTAGCTCAGTCATTTAGGCTCAGGCTATACGTCCGCCTGACCAAAAACTGACCGCCTGACTATCTATGGTCAGGTTAAAAAGTAGTAATACTTCCTTCCTATGATTTCTATATACTAAGAGAAAAAAAAACTCTTTGATTTGTAAGAAGTGCAAGTAACGAAGACTTGTAAGATGTAAAATAACACAAGAGGGTACAAATCAAATACCGAGAGTTAAGCAGATTTAAAATCCACTTCCTTATTTTTCTACAAAATACAAAACAATTTACGAACAAAACAAACCAAGAATGTCACCACAGCAATCCAATAAATCTTCAGTTCTTAGGCTCTCACCACTGATCTACGCGCCCATCAATTTCTCTCCTGTCACAAATCCTTAGAAATTTCTTTTTCCCCCTCAACATTCCACCGCGCAGACTCTGAAGACCTTTCAAGATAACGGTGTACGCTCCATCCGTCTGCGGTGACTCGTGTATTCAATGCAGGTCAACCGAAAATATCGGAGGGACTTTAGCGGACGGGAAGATAAAATATATGTCGTCCAGCAGGGAAGAAGATTCAACTCAGAAGGGATTTCTGAAGCCTTCCAACACGAGAGCGAGGCAGTTGCTCTCGACCGTAATGTAGCGCTTAGATTAAAAGCAACGTCAGGCGGAGAAGGCAACTGGAGCGGGAAAGCAGAAAGTAAATACCACGGCAACGTCGCAACCGCTGCCCGCTGAAGTCCTGGACTTGCGGCCGAGAAATTGATTCGCCAGCTGACTGCGGAGGATCTCTATTGGGTCGAAGTTAATCTGAAAGGAATCCCTACGATTTAATGGGTTTACTTTAACCCTCTAGTTGAAGAAAAAATGTATTCTAAATACTTTAGACTTATTGTATAGAAATACTTTTTCTGTACAAATTTGGCACAGTGTTTCCAAATTTAGTATGTACTTTTCGATCACTTTATATCAGAAATAATTATTTTCATTATTGATGGGCAAACCAAAATGAATGTAAAGAATCTCAGGCGTATAGCCTACAAAAATGAATTAAGGGAGTATAATATTAACAAATAAAAAATTATGTCTCAAAAATGAACGATCAGCATCAACAGTAGTAAGTAAAAGCCTTAATATCGAAATTTCAATACGGTGAGACGTTGTAGGTTCCAATTCTGTCAGATATTACAAATTACTTGCGTTTGTGACGTTTGATGCTATCGTATTTGTCAATCGATTGCTCTAAAAGACGGAATCATTTCTTTGTTCACTTCCACACGATTGCGGATCAGCACCTCACAACGGTGCAGAGACTGTGAGCGAGTTTTCTTTCACGTTCTCTTTCTTTATTGCTTTCATCTCACCAAATCCGAATTTGGCACGTTTGTGGTAGTGCAGTATACGACTCGTTCTCACTATCGACTATCGACGCGTGTCGATATCAACGCGGGTCGATGTCACTATCGACGCGTGTCGTTGGGGAAGTCACTACCGCCCACACAGAGCTGCGCGAGGATGATACAAAATGAAAATTAAAGAAATTAATGAAACGACAGAAGAGTAGTTGAAAATTGCAGGTGTTAATGTTAAGATGAGCTTAGTGACTCCAACGAATATTTTCATGTTAAATTATTTGTGTTGTGTTCAATTTATAATACAAATACATTTTATAGATAAAACTATTATCTGGCTCGTCCGTTCTTGAGTGATAAAAATTTCACGAAAATGTATTGATAGAAATACATGTTATTAATTTTCGTTTTATTACTAACTTATTAGTAAATATCGTCAATCAAGTGAATCAAAGAAAGATTCATGTTATGCCGGAAATGCAGAATAGTACCTAATTCACAAGATTTTTTCTCTATAAGCACCTTGAAACCGCCGCCGAAAACGACCTTTAAACCGCCGAACATTTTTCTAGAATGCTTCTAGAATATTAAAATATTTATATTCGTTTGCTCTTGTTAAAAGACAAAGAATGAGTACTCAAATAAGTACCTTTGTGTCTTTTACATCGTCCAAATTTTCTAGAATATTATTCGAATGTTTTATAAGAATCCGAACAAAGTGGTATGTTCCCAAAAGACCGAGACTCGTGGAAAGAAATCTCAGTAGCCGCAAATAGTGGGCCGGAAGACGTATGTTTATGTGTAACAAACGGATGGGCACACGGACATTATCTAATAAAAAATGAAGAACGATAAAAAAAATCCACGGACTCATGTTGATAAAAGTAAAATTCTCATAAAAATGTGCGTCAATAATCTGGCAGTAAATGAAGTTGAGTGTATTGAATTGGATGGGTATATTTGGTCACATTTGATGAGATTATTATCTGTGATAAATAAAAAGTGGAAACTATTGGAAGAAATAGTAAAAACATATTTCTGAATGATTTGTATTGAGGTTTGTGACATTGTTTCAGAAATTGATATTGTCAACAGAATACACCTTTGTTTCCTATGTGTATCTCCGGATCCGCTTTCGTTTTAGTCATTCCAGATGGAACTTATTCGATAGTTAAATAACGGATATCACGTCATCCACAACTGCAACATTTCTGTACACTTCATAGTTGTGAGACCTCTTTATGCAGACGGTGTCGAGAATTTCCAATAACCTGTGAAAACACTCACAGCCTGGTCCGAATATTGGACCAAATACAGAAACAGAAAAAAATTACAGTAGTTCAAGGAGGCGATGTTGAGAAAATATCAAAGCAACGCTTACGTAAATTATCTTTCAACATATGTACTAAGTCATTCGTGAAAATCGTATTCAGAAAACTTTTACAATCTCCACAATATAGCACAAAGTTTTTGCTTTAAAGCATTAGTCGGTCGTCAGGAAAAGTGAGTCTGTTCGAAACACACATCCAAGCAAAGATTGCCTCCTGAACAGCATGTTTGCAGCCTTTGAGGACACGAATCTCATTCCGTCCAAGCGTTTGCGATTTTGTTTTTGCGCTGTGGGAGACATTTCGAACTTGGCAAACAGCCCAGTTGCAAACTGCCGCTCGAAAGTGTACTTCCGCATGGTTTACGAGCGACACGAGCAATATATTGTTTGCTTAGCTTTCCCTGCAAAATATTCGGTGTAATGCAGCAGCAACATATGGATATTTTCAATATATAACATGAAATATTGCTACTGGTGAGTTTAATATTTTATTTATTTAATAGTTTTATATTGTACGAGTATGATTTCGAAAATTTATTATATATTATAGATGACAAAATACGGAGGTATAAAATATCAATTTTAATATATGTGAAGCATCAGTCTACCATAACTCGCAAATCATTTCAATGTATTTTGAAGTAAATCATCATCTCATTACAAATTTTACTTCAAACTTAATTTCAATAATTTACAAGAAAGTATTTATTTGTAACACTTTAAATCTTGTGACATGAACACTTAAGATACATGTTTATTTATTTAAATTTTTTGATGGCCTTTGGGTTAACACGTTTTGACTTGTGTCAAATTCCATTCTTTCTATGCTGGTTTATAACTACAGAACATCGACCAGCGATAAATGTTCATATTTATGGTGGTACAATTTTGAAGGCAAAGTGTTGCTAATACATAAACCATGTGCAGTTTTGAAAATAATTCAGAAACTTAAAGAGTGATTAATGACGCCTCTGAGCTAAATTCAAAATCGCCTGTTTCTCGCCCAAGAAATACCTCCTTTCTCTCCTAGTTGGTGAAAGGAGCGTAGCGAAATTTGCGTGGTCAGACGGAAGAGCGGGCCTGATGGCCCGAGTCTCGCCACGTAAAATAAGGCAAATTCAATTCAATTCAATTCAATTAATCTCTAAAATTAGATTAACTGCATATAACATCGTTAAATAAAAGTTAATATAATCAATAACTCAAGATTGTCACGCAAAAATGCCTTAATATTATTCAATATTGTAAAAGGAATCCAAATTGTCATAAAAGGACCTTAGACACTACCAGACTTTACAACTCAGCCTGATTGGGTTAGTGCCTTCCCCTGCACAATATACGGCAGGCCGCACTTGTGACACCTGAGTAACAAGGGTTGCGTTCAAGCAGGTTTCTTCCATGGACGTTCAACAATCAAGGAATAAAAAGAATGTCTGCTTCGATACATTCCCTAATTTCAGATTGCAGTTATGTATACTAATCTAGCTCACTAGTTGTGTATTCAAGCGTGCCTAATTCTCTGATAAATGCATGCCGATCGTTTTGCCATTTAAACGTTTCACACGATTGCAAAGTCATAATGGTCATTCGTAACTCAATATGTACAATGTCATATTATGTCAATGTATTTTAATTTCTGTTCTTAATATCTATAGTAGTCAATAGTAAAAACAACAAATACTTTTTGTATGTCATTTATCCGAACTTGGAACGTTTATTGAAAATTCCATTAAAATAATTTAAGAAAACGGATGTCTATAATTTGAAAAAACCACATGTATTTTAATGTGTATATTTTTGTATACGTAGGTTTGTAATGTCCCTATAACTGGGACTAATAAATATTGTTAACTTAGTATCGCTGCGATACAAACTGACTTATTCTGTCTTTCCTGGGCCGCTCCAACAAGTGTATTTGTTTAGTCTACACAATTTACATTAAGATTGAATGTATATATTTCTGCGATTTTTTTCATCTGTTTAACTTTGTGCTGATCAATCATTATATATCGGTCTTGAATTTGGAAAACCAAAATAACTATAATAGTTAGGAGAGACAAACTTCAAATTGAAGAAGAAGATAACAAAAAAAACCTACAAACTGTGCATACATTTATTTGATATTTTTATATTTGTTATGATTATAAATGAAAATATAGATGCAAGCTCGTTACAACAATACGATTGGTTATTTAGAGTTTAACAAAAAAGATTCAAACATCAAGAAGACATGAATCAGTTAAGCAGCAGATAGACGTCCGCAAGTGACAGTAGACAGCAAATTCGCAAGCAAAGTTTCCCGTAAGTCAGTCTCGCAAACAAACGAACGCCAGGCACGCAAATACGCACGAGCAGCAGGGCTGGGCGTGAATCAGCGTCAGCCACATCCACATCCACGTCCACGTCCCCGCCGCCAGAAAACGCACTGCGAACGCAGTTTATCCACCGGCCATTGTCGGACCGCAGTCGTAAACGGGCGCATTTGCATCTGGAGCGGCAACGGCGGGGGCGTTGTAAAGCGGTCGGCGGGCGCCGCTTCACTGCCGCCGACCACCATTTCACGCGCTGCCAGCCCAGCGCCCACCCGCGCTACATTCGCTAGCGCACACACGCGCGGCGCCGCAAAGCATTTCTGCGCTGGCGGAATCCCACACCATTCCACCACCCCATCTCTGCCACACCTATCCCCACAACGCACTGACGGTCTGTTTCTGCTTCATAGGACACCGCCCAGCCAGTCCCCGCCAAGCCGATCCCTGCCAACCCTGTCCCCGCCAAGCCCGTCCCAACTAAGACTGTACGCGCCAGTCTGTCCGCCGCCAGTCTGTCCTGCACGTCTGTCCCCGTCACGTCGTCTCTCCACATCCGTCCGCCCACGTCTGGTCCCGCGCCAGGCATGTCCCCGCCAAGCCTGTCCCCCAAGCCTGCCCCGCCAACTGTTCCGCCGCCAACCTGTCCCCGCTAAGCCCGTCCACTAAGCTGTCTCCACCACGCCTGTCCCGCCACGTCTGTCCCCTGGCCACGTCTGGCCCGCCACATTCTGTGTCCCTCCGCCACTTTGTCCCGCTTGCGTCTGTGTCGCGATAACTGTCCCGCCACGCTGTCCCCGTCACGCCTGGCCACGTCACGCCTGTCCCCGCCAAGCCTCCCCAATTATTCCTGACCCCTCCACGCCTACCACCACCCACCCTGCCGAGCCTGTACCTCAGCCAAGCCTGCCCTCGCGAAGACTGACCCTCGACCCACAGTCTTCAACAACCAATAGATCCCCATCCAAGCCTTTCCCTACCACGGATATCATCGTTTCACCATCTCCGCCTTGTCTGTCCACAACCCGCTTGTCTCAGAATCACTTGTGCACCTTCCTTGGCTTGCTTCCCCAAGACCACCCCTAACCCTCTCTATCCGGAACCATTTCCATATGCGCATCATCTTTCATTGCCATTCACCGCGTTCTGTCACCTTGCTCGTCCTCATAGACCTCCTCAACTTTGTCTTTTCGCTTAACATTCCAGCGCCAATCTCATCCGTTCCATATCAGACATAATCATTATTTGCGCCATGCAAAATCCAACACTATCCACTTCTCGCGACGATCATCTGCATGATTACCAGCAAGCACCAACTAGCCATCTCCTGGTGAAGTGGCGTGTATGCAGTATCTCCGTTGTCTCTGCAGGTGGCGTTGACCAGAAGGTCTTAATCTTTCTTTCTGCAAGTCTTAATGTTTCTTCTCAGTCAGAGAAGTCTTTCGAGTGCTGTCGGGAGCGGATTTTTGATTCTAGCTACAATGTTGCGTCGAATTCAACTCCTGCATAGAGGAGAATTGCAATGGCCTACTGCTCGGATCGGTATATTTTTCCGTGATTTTTCAAATCAATGCCTGGTGAAACCGAGGAGAAACGGGCCTCGGACCAGGCAATCCTCTCTTTCTTATCCTTATCTCATCTTCTGTCCGTACACACACGTGTGGCACTGCAACACTATACACCTCAGGGATGAAAATCGAGAGATTAGAGCTTATCCTGGCTGGACTTGTGCTCCACTTGTAGAAAGATCTTGAGGGAAACACTGCCGACGACGTGTACGTTAGCGCCGGATCTCACGCCCCAGCTGGGAATACCACCGTATTCCGAGATTTAGCGTGCACTAACCTAAATAGGATTAATGACGATAGCAGCCTACACGCTTCAAAGAGGAAATAAACAAATCCGTCTTCATTTCACCGCCATACCCACATCCACCTCCACCTCATCCTCCTTGATCGCGTTCAATTCTACCTCTGTCTTCGTCTCCACCACCACCATTTCCATCTCCACCTTTGCGTCCATGTCCACCTCCGCTTACTCTTCCAGCTTTGCCACCACCTCTATTTACACCTCTGTCCACACTTCCATTTCCACCTCTATCTATCTCCATTTGCGTCTCCCTTCACATCCACATGCATCTCCATCACCACCTCACCGCCACCCCCGCCCCGCGGACATTAAAGCGGATGCGCGGCGGCAGAAGCGGAGCAGTAAACGCGAGGTCGCTCCGCATGTTGGGGAAGCCGCCGCTCCTCTCGACTGAATCTGCCGGAGACAGAAACGGTGCACTAACATTTCTTTGCACCGAGAGGTTGTTTTTTTGTAGTCGTTCACGATGCGCGGGAAGCGTGGATTGCGGGCGAGATAAGCGGTTTTATATTTATAGTCACGATTGCACTTCGGATAGTCGTTATTCACGCCTTTGTACTCCCACAATCTATAACTGGAAAAATGAATTATTTTGCGCATATAAATTATTATTGATTAGTCCTTTATAAAAATATTCATTCCTAACAAAAGTTTGAATAATCATAATTTATATTCGAGAGTATATAGAAGCTGAAATTTTCACTTTTCATCATAATTTCTATAATATGATGCGTCAATTCTGAACATCCATGAACTCCAGTTAAGTGGCATACAAATGAGCGCCAAATCAGAAAAAAATACCGGTAGATTATTCTCACATTTTACACGTTTAACGAGAAGGTAAATTTGAATTTTATATTTGCTACTTCGAGAAATGTCGGCTTCACAGAACAAATTGCAATAATAAAAAACAATCAAAGATTGTGCACTTTTTGGTATTTGTAGTTCATATTTTGAGCAATACGCGAGTCAAAATAACGTTAAGAATTGTCTTATGAAATGCACATTATAACATTAATATTTTACAAAGGGTCTGGGGGATTCGGAGGACGGCTTTTGTATTCTTTCACAAATTCAGAACAGCTCTTAGCCACCCCCCGTTCTCTTACCTCTCGCCAGCGCTTTATTTGTTATGCTTGCCACGTCATGCTTGAAACTAATTCTTTGAATGAATTAATTTAATGGTTGTATGATTAATGAAAATATGGCCAAAACCTTGCCCTTATTCTGCGCACTGCAGCGGCTTAAGATTGACGTTAACCGAGTTTGTTCTACCACGCCACATTACAGGGAATCAGGGACTGACACCGTGTAAGGCGTTATCTTCCTCATAAGCTTCCACGGCTCTCAGGCAGCTGAGAATTAGGATATGATTCAAAAGGTGACAAGGCATGGATATGAGAACCCCCACCATTCCACAACACGTGAATAACCAACCGTACCTATGATGTCCGTAAAGTTATCATCAAATTTTAAAAAAAAATCCACTTATCACAAAATTAAAAA
Organism: Gryllus bimaculatus; assembly: GCA_017312745.1. NCBI lineage: Eukaryota > Metazoa > Arthropoda > Insecta > Orthoptera > Gryllidae > Gryllus > Gryllus bimaculatus. The sequence goes on from BOPP01000145.1 coordinate 3,010,292, forward strand.
AAGTGTATGCCACAATTTTGTTATAATTAAGAACTTATTTATACTCAAATTTTCTACCTATGCACAATATCATAATATACAGCACTAAAACGTGGGTACGCTAACTTAATGTTAAATTAGCATACCCACACAAGAATAATGCGAGAAACTAAAAAAACTGATTGTACCAGAATTTGGTTCTAATTAAGAGCTAATTTATACCCAAAGTTAAAAAATTTGAAACCATGCACAACATCAAATATACAACGCTAAAGAGTGGGTAGGCTGTATTAATGTTAAGCTAGCATACTCACACAAGAAAAACGCATGAATAAAAAAATCAAATATACCTAAATTTGGTTCTATTCTGACTAAATACCCAAATTTAAAAATTTTAAAACGATGCCCAACATCAAAAGATACAACCCAACGAATGGTTACGCTAATTTAAATTATATATTAGTTCTTAATAAAAAAAATTCTGGTGTATTCAGTTTTTTTATGCGTTTTTCTTGTGCGGTTAAGCTAACTTAAGGTTAAGTTAGCGTACCCACTCTTTAGTGTTGTACATAATGATGTGCATCGGTAGAATGTTTTTTAAAATTTGGGTATAAATTAGTTCTTAATTAGAATTACTGGATATTCCTTTTCAATTTTGTGTTATGTGGGTATGCTAACTTCATGGACATGTACCTATGCGTGTTTGTAACTCGCGACCCCTAAACCGAATTTGTGTCTGCACGCCTGCCTTACCGAATCCATCCGCCCACGCCGATAAGATCGGTAAGTGGGCCTTTTTTTAGTTGTACTTATACATTCACATCCGCTGTGTAACGATGTTTTTGTAGCAGGCAGACCCAATGGTTTGTACAATTGTTAAAACCAAATTTATAGGTACAAACCAGTTGGGATGATGCATTTTCAAATGTCAGAAAATCTTCGATGTGCCAAGTTAAGTTTAGGTCGTTTAAAAGTAACCTTGCAGGCGCCCGGAAAATTAAAATATCCAACAATCCCTGTCCAAAACTAAACCCGTTCAGCGTTGAAACGAAACATAACGGATAAGAACGAGAAATGATAAAGCGAAAAAATGAATAAGACGTTATTACACTGGAGATTATCATAAGAGTAAAGAATCAGTTGTCAGAGTTGAGCGCAAGAGATATTGTGGGTTATCGAGTTATTTTTTAATCAGTACCATTACAAAAACTTGAACATTTACTTTCGAAATACAGTTCATATTACTTGGAAGCAAACATTTCTTGTTATTAAAAGTTGCCAACAACGCATGCCAAAAGGCTGTTTTTACTGTGACTGCTACACATTTACAATTCAAACTATTTATCTGAAGTGGTTTTGAAGATTATCAATTTAACAAACAGATGTTGCATTGTGCAAAAAAGAAAAAAAAATCGCTTCATGGAAAAGATCGATGACCTGTGTCGAGCGCCCATGTTTTCGGTTGGGTGCTATTCTGATTTCCATGTCATTCATCACGAGTGACAAAGCCATTAACAGTCTCGGTTCGAGGAATATAAGAAGGGTAAACGTTGAATAGGATTAATCAGGCGAGTACTCATATACATACATCGTGTTTACTTCTTCCCGAATGCGTGGTCATTTTTCATGCACATTTCACTTACAAAGTGGTGTTGAAGTTAGTGTCAATTTAATTAATATAGCAATTATGAATAATATCCGGTTATTATTATATACTTGCTGGATGCTATTTATGCTTTATAATTTGGTCAAAGTGATTAATGAGGCAGTATTTAGAACATTATGTAGCCATTCTACATAACATTCTCCGAAGTTAGGCAAAACGATAATGAGTTTATTATTCACTTCATAAAGCTATTTTGCACGTACATTATCTGCTGGTCTGCTAAGAAATAAAACACAACGACATTTACATTTTTACAACTATATTTATTATTGAGTAGAGTGAATGTCTTTAAATCTGACTACCTAACAATATATATTCTTCCGTCATATTCTTCCACCACTTAACGATTAAGTATGCATAATTAAAATTGACCTTACAATTAATTTACAAGAGGATACAAAAGAGAGACCATGACGCGAAGTTTTCTTTTACCATCAAAAGACTAATGAGGTAAAGGACCGAGCGCATATCGGAGGGGAATACTGTGTTACACAGTACTTTACTTACTACTTTGTTTACATTAGGATCATTCCTCGGCTGAAGAAAGATAAGGAGTCTGGAGGAAAAGAGTAATGAGGGCAAAAAGTCATGAGTGACTCACGGGCGAACACTGGGTTGCGTTTTACATCAGGTGTATTCCTAAGCTGTAGAAAAAATATGAGCCTGGAGCACTTGAACAGTGAGCAAACTATGAATGAATGTGGCGTTCCTACTTTGAACGAAGTTTAGAAACCTAGGGATATCAGCCAATGAGGTAATGATATACAGTGAAAACCGGACGAATACTTCGTTTCGTGGTTCATATGAGGATCATCTCCGGCTTGAAAGATTAGGAGTCTGGATCACACAATGAGGTACATAACTGACTATAAACCACTGATAAATTCTGCGTTGCGTTAGTGATGTGAGCCGAGGAACATTTATCAACTTGCTGCAGTTGATCAATGAGAATGATCGTGAGCAATTCACGGATGAATATTGTGTTTCGTTGTTTAAATGAGGATCATTCCTAGGTTGAGAAAAGATCAGAATGCTGGCGATTTCAGACAATAAAGTAAAAGACCAAAGCAAATCACGCATGTTTACTACGTTGCGTTGTACATATGAGGATCATTCCTAAGCTGGAGAAGGATTAAGAGTCTGGAGCTTTCGGAAAATGAGGTCAAAACCCCAAGCGCGAACCCCAGGTGATTACCCCAGGTTGGCGTTGTTTATATGAGAATCATTCCTAAGCCGGAACATATTAGAAGCCTGGAGCTCACGAAAAATAAAGTAAAAGACTCAAGACCGAACTACGGGTGATTAGTACATTGCGTTGTTTATATGAGGATCATTACTAGGTTGAGAGAAGATGAGGAGCCCAGAACTCTCGAAAAATAACGTAAAACACCCAAGAGCAAACCACGGGTGATTACTACATTGCGTTGTTCATATGAGAATCGGTCTTAACCTGGAGAAAGATTAGGAGCCCGGAGCTCTCGAAAAATAAAGTAAAATACCCAAGAGCGAACCACGGGTGATTACTACATTGCGTTGTTTATACGAGGATCATTCCTAGGTTGAGAAGAGATTAGGAGGTCGTAGAGAGTAGCCGCCGCAGCGCTGGCCTCGTAAATACGCTGCCCCGCGCAGTGGGGCTGTGTGGCAGCCACGCGGCTGTAAAAGGCGCTTTACTGCCGGGACGGGGGACACTCGCACAGCGAAGAGAGCAGACTCCTGTCCGCAGGCGCCCTAGGGGCCCTGCAGACCTCCGCAACCGTCGCGCCAGGCGCCCTCGTAGGGCAGGGAGACTCGAGAAACGACGCGCGGAGAAAAATAATTTGATATTAACATGGTACTATTTTGAGGACAGGTAGATTACACCTCGATGGGTGAAAAGAAAAAAAGAGACGTTATTCGAACGGCATTAAAAATGCAGAATATCTTTGAAACATAACCAACTCAGATCTAAGAAATTTAATATGTGGTATTAAATTTTAAGTCAGGAATCTTAAGTACCTTATTTAAATGAGATAAACTTTTACAAAGGTTATTGATTTGTTCCAAGGTTTTAGAATTTTCTTTGCGTTAGTTAATTTAATGAATTTTGAACAAATTACATGTTGTACCCTTTTTTTAAGTTAGCGATGAGGTACTAATGTGTCAAGGAAAATTATGCAACTCATATAATGTCTTTAAGTATATCATTAATGTTTCTGGAATTTTTGCGTTTGACAGTAGTGAATGTTTACTGCTAGATACGGCCATATCATTTAAGCGTGAGGTATCAACACTAGGCGGGTTCCACCTTGTGTCGTTTTCATTGGTATCTAATGTAAGATACGATATTGATTGATTGATTATTTGGTGATTCTGGGCGCGTCAACGGCTGAGGTCAGTAGTCCCGTAAGTGAAGTGTACGTTTTAGGTGGTGGTGGTGGTTGTGGCGGTGCTGATCTTCCGGCGACGACAAAATTGCGCGCCGACCTACTTCGCCTAGGGTTTTCCCCAACGACCTATCTCCCACCGCTCAAGCCGGTTCAAGCTCTAAGCTTGCGATTGGGCTCGGTAGTGTAGTGCGTGTAAGTGGGACGTATTAGTTCCTGGTGACTTAAATGAATTTATTTCATTTGTTGCAGCCAAATTTTTTATTAATTCGATATATGTAACTTCAAATTTTGAAAGCCAACAAATTTGGAATCAATTGTTTTGTACATACAGTAGTGCTGACGTATTTCCAAATCAAACAATATCGATCAGACTCCTTCCTTTACAATACTAGAAAGTTTTTGAATGTCTATTTTTTTCAAATCTTTTTTATTATCAATATATTCTCAAACACAACAGCTATTCATTATTATTATTATTATTATTATTATTATTATTATTATTATTATTTTAATTTATTATTATTGACAAAATGTGATTTACTTTAAGAATTTACTTAAATAATCGAATAAATATTTTACAATGAACTCCGTTTAGTCTCCGCCAGTCTTACATGACGATTTCTTTCGATCTCCTTTTTGCCTCTTGCAATAATGCTATCTATTGGATAGTCTTCTGTTCGTCTTTTCGGCGCAGCTCTAAATCATTTCTCTTTACTTACTTGTACACACCATGTTGTTTTGTCTCGGCTATCACACTTCCCCAATCACTACAAACCTTCGTTTTTTTCTTATATTTCTTATAGGAAAAACAGTTAATTAAGAATTCTCTTCTAAATACTTAAAATGTAATTAGTTTTCTTATCCTTTTTGTCGTTGAGATGACATGGTTCATCTTAAAAATCATCATACTTTGGTAACCTATTCACTCCTACTTTATTTGGAATAATATTTGAAGAATATAAACAGGAAAGTTTGAAAACTATGAGCCAAATTTTGATGGTCGTCCTCTGCCCGCGGAAGAGAAAGAACATTTGAAAACGCACAAGGGTGGTTTAATGAATTCCGGAACGGCAGCAGCACAATGGTGGCACCTGGCCAAGTGAGCAATTAAAAATAATTGGACAGGCTAAAGCGAAGGTGCACCCCAACCCTTTCGATTAACTGTGCCAGCAGGTGTTCTCTACGAGCGGTTATGTGTCGAAAAAAGGGCACACTTTATGTGGTTCCAATATTTATCCACCAAGATCATTGCATTTTCGTTGTGAAACAGCAGAATTCCTTGCATACACACCATTACACGATTAATATCGTAATTACCTGACATTTTTTGTTATAAGATATACTTATTGCCATTATGAAAATTATGAAATAAATTTGACTATTTCAATTTTTAAATTGATTTAACTTTATAATGAATCAATTACTTTACAAAAATTATACAGTTTAATTAATTTCAGGTGCACACTAGTAGCACTATCACAGCACATAGTTTCTCACATTCTTTCTAACTTTTACAATTTTCAAAAATTAATATTTAAACGAAAATTAACCATTTTTAAGCGTAATTAGCTATATCTGTGGACAAAACTTTCAAAAATGTGGAGGTGACTTGGAGAAATTTTCGAATAAATTACATAAATTTAGCGTAAATTATACAAAAACGGCTCGTTATTTCAAAAAATTGTACATGACTGTATTGTTGTGTATTTTTATGTATTTTAATGTATTTTTAAAAGATATTTAATTTAAAAATTATCCTTAAAATCAAATCCCTATATGCAGAGCTATTTCGACTTTCCTGTATACGTACGTGTATACGTATTATAGGAAAAGTTAGGTAATGCTACGGAAAATCTATTTCGAGATTTCAAAGGAAATACACGTTCTGGGGTCCCTTGATACCGAAAAAGTGTTTTTTTTCGAAACGTCCGTCTGTTCGTCCATCGGTTGTGAACACCACTAGCGCCTAAACCATGCTTAGGATTATTTCCAAATTGGAGAAACCCCTGTTTGTTCTCCATTGTGAGTTATTTCATTTCAAGGTAACGTACATTGTTTTGAAAATTTTAATAGTTTTCGCCCAATATTCGCAATTTAAAAAAATACAAGAAACAAGATTTTCTCAAAAAACAGCTCGATTTTTTTTCTTTAAGCTTGTGGAAGGGATAGTGCTGAATGCACTAAATAAGACGTTATAATACTCTATTATTTTGTTTTTTCAAAAATTACGCAAATGTAATTTTTTGACTCGTCTCTCATGTCGTTATTATTTTTACTAGCGGCAATTTGTTCACATTATTGCATTTACGAGTACAGGTGCTTGAAATAATTTCATATAAAGTTTCTCGGAAACTTCACCGTTTTCTGTGAACATTAGCTCAAAACTCCGCATTCTCAGAAACGCTCAAACGTCACTTCCTAACAATGATTTGTTTAAAGATTTCGAACGGATATTGCTAATTCGTCTCTTTAATATTACGAAAAGTAAATTTTAGTGTAATTCTTGATTTTTTCCAAAAGTTACATAAATGTAAATTTTTTGTAAGGTCTCTCACGCCGTTGATATGCACAATTACAGCAACTTGTAAACACTATTGTTTTTGTGAGTTGAAGTATTTAAGATGACTTCAAATGAAGTTTTTGAAAACTCAAGAATTGTCTCTCAAAAAGAGCTTCAAATTTCGAATTTACAGTGGCTCTTAAACGCCATTTTCTTAAAAACGGCTCCAAATGTTTCAAAGAAAATTGCTATTTAGGACGAGGTTTTACTATTCTTTAATAATCTTAAAATAATATTTTCACTCAACAATTAGGAAACCGAAAAATTAAGAAAATGTCCAAAAAATACACTTTAGGCGGCGATAGATGGCAAATAGCAAGATTATGTGGCAAGTACGAGTAGCTATACGAGACTAATTCGGGAATGTCTGTGCAATTCTGTAGCACCACTAGTTTTATAATGACGTACAGAGAGATTGAATATCAAATTTGAAGAAACTCATATGACCGATTTAGGCGCAAGCACTGACCAAAGACCGAATAAAGACAGACGGACAGACATTTTTATCCCCTATTTTACTACGCAATTGGAAGAAAATATAATATTTGATTACACAATAAAGGTATATTGAGAAATACATTCTTGTGTTTTTAATGTATCTCTATCTTTGCCTTCTATAATAAATCATTATCTTACATTCATTAAATTCTTTTGAGAAAATTGAAATATTCTAATTTTATTTTTATAGTTCTTACTATATTTAAATGTGTATTTTAAGACACATTTAAAATGAGTAATTGAAGTAAAATTCTAAATAGAAGCCTAGGTTTCTGTTAAAACAACGCCAAAATATTGATTCACTTGCTAGATAAAGGCATTTATGACTATTGCGGAAGGTGATTAACCAGAAATGGTTCCCCGTCAAAAAATAAAAGTAAGGGGACTGATATAGAAAGCGTGCAAAATGTCAAGAGCAGTGTAGCTCCAGGGAGCCGTGTTATCTAGATCGCAATGTAACCAGTTTTAACATTGAAATCAAATGTCCTTTGATTCCATGACAAAAACAGGAGAGCAAACTCGTAAACATTTTCCACTGCCCCTTTCAGTTTACATGTAGCATAATGGTCAGAATGTCCAGTCAACAGAGATTCAACAGCAGACAGAAAGAAACCACAGTTTGATAGTTTGTCGTTTGCCCGAACATTCGTAAACACAGACACACACACACACATTCGAGGGGAAATACGTGATTACTTCATAGATAGAACAAACATTTTATAACTACTTTAAAAAGCATTCCTGTCCACATGTATGTCTGTCCACTATTCCATTGTTTTGCCCCGCTACAAAAGGGCAATTGTCTGATTCCGGGTATCAGACTAGAATGATCGGGTTTTGTTTTTACGTTTGTTCTAACACTTCGATAAGAGCCGTTATTCTGGCGGCTACGTGCTTTTAAATAGTCGTGTTTTTTATTATACTTCGAATAGGAATCTGAATAATTATTAATTTTCGTCAATTATAGTATAGTAACCATGTGTTTGATAGCGTGGCAGTACTACGTAAACAATGAATATGAACTTTTCAAGCTAAAATGTCATTTTACAAAAGGGTAAAGACTAACTTGTTCAATATTCCATTCATTTTAGCTCCATTTACCGAATTTAATGTAATGAAATGATATTTATTAATAAATGGAATAGAAGCTACTGTGATGAAAGAGAGGAAAATTCTTTTTGTATGAATTCTGTTCTCTTTTTTTAATAATACTATTTATCATCTACATTTAAGTTTCTTTTACATGCAGAATTTGCAGCAGAACGTTTTTTTCTATTTCTATTCACGTTTCTCGCTATTTACGTAAGGCTAAGGCAGACTATTTTATTCAAACTTTTTACATAACTTTTATTTTAATGCTTCGGCTTTGAATCATCTTTAATTTTAGTGCTAATACCTGAAATCGTAACTCAGTTGACAGGGTCATAAGTTCCATCGACAGACTCTCGATGTTTTTGACCAGGCCATGTAATTTTGCGTGTGCCATCAAGAAGAGCTAAAAATTTTCATACTGGGCTGCTGTCGAGCAGATTCTTTGTTGACTGTCGTGCCGCTCGAATGAAATCAGCTCGTGCAGAACTAATGTGAACTATTATTCAATTTATTAGGTCAGGCCTGACGATTGCTGAGAATGGATTTACTAATGCAGTAATGTAATTACATCATTAACATAATAATGTGTGATTTAAATGAACTCTTCATTCAGAATATTCATTTGTATTTATAGATGGATTAAGAGTCAATTGTATAACCCAGGGAAAACAAAGGAATCAAAGAATCACATGTTTTAGAAACAGCATTTTTCGACTGCTTTCCTACAGTAAACTAAAGAAATACGGCTCAATAAATAGGTTTTGTGCGCCGATACAGCTCAGTGATGTGAAAATCCACCCAGACACTGAATCAAATCTGTCGGAGCGCACGGTGCGCCTGGAACACATTTCAACGGTTTTAAGACCTCAAGGAATTGGTTGCGTCGTTGGGAGAAAAGCAGAAGTCCATGCGGGGACACGGGAAGTGGTCTGTCTCATGAAATATATCCAGCGTCTACGTCGGAGCAAGAAATTGGATCTCCGATGGGCCCGCCTACCTCGTCCCGCCCGCCCACACAAAGCGTCGACGCGATCGCCCCCCCCCGGTCGCTTCCGAGGGCGTGTTTCTCCGCCGCCAACACGATCCCGCCCGTCCCTGTCGGCATCCGGCGCTGTACCTGTCAGTCTGTTGCACTTCCGTTTCCGTCTGGTATGGTATTGTTTACTAAATGTCGCTCGCCAGCTCCGAGTCAATTTCTCCCCACGATATCTCATAATTTCAAGTCGATTTACATTCCTAGTCATTTGCTACTTTATTCTTCTTTTATTCTCTGAGCATATCCCGGAAATAAATGCGTATCTTTCTTCTTCTTCTTCTTCTTCTTCTTCTTCTATATTTCCTCCTAAGCTGCAGATTCCTTGGTCGTCTTGAGTCGCATGTTCAGACACCACTTTCCTACATTATTGTTGCATTTGTTCTTCACTTCAAAATACATTTAAATTACTAATCCCAAAATGTAATGTCCAGCAATATTTCAAACATGCATTGTTCACTAAACAAATTCAGAAATTATCATTACATGGGATGAATTACGGTGAAATTTAGGTGAATAGCATAATAGCATAATTGGTAATTATAAAATATTTAAAATACAATTTTAGAGTAAGTCAGCGTTCACTATGAATGTATCATTCCTGTATGTGTCATTTCATTGGTCTTGGATAATAAGTACTAAATGACTTGAAACAATATTTTGAAAGAGTTTCTATTTTCGTATAGTGCATTTGTGTTTTAACATTTCTACAATTCTAACTTCGTGAAATGTAATTGTGAGTGTTCAGTTAGTGTTAATAGTTTCATTAATAATGTTCAGTACCATATGGATGCATCTTATCCGCCAGATCCTATAGTTTGTGTACCTTTTCTTCACACATTATTTAGCATCTTTCAAGTGCATTCTCCCAATTTTCTCTTCCATCTCGTCCGTCAATCCGCTTCTGAGGCCGCTCCAGGCTTTCTTGCCCTCCGCCGCCGATTACGCCTGGCCCCCACCGTAAACAAAATGCTGCCAGACGCAGCAACGCGCCCCACCTCGCCTCGCCTCGCCTCGCATCCCCCTGGCGGCTGCGCCAGTAGCGGAGTTGTTGGTGGTAACGATGGAGTGTTCGGCAGCGAGGGCGAAGACAGAGTCCTCGACGATGGTGAAGACCGAGAGTGCGAGGGTTGGAGTTGTCGTGAGGAAGGCCTGGCTGAGGGCGAGGGAGAGAGAGAGAGAGAGAGGGAGAGAGAGAGGGGGCGAGGAAGAGAGGGGGCGAGGAAGAGAGGGGTGAGGGAGAGAGAGGCGAGGGAGGAAGCAAGGGAGAGGAAAAGGAGAGGGTGAGGGACAGGACGAGGGCAAGGGCGAAGGAGAGGGTGAGGGAGAGGATGAGGGCGAGGGCGGGAGCGGAGGGGAGTGAAGGGGACGAGGAAGATGGCGAGGGAAAGGGAGAGGATGAGAACATGGATGGGGGAGAGTGAAGAAGGCGATGGAAATAGTGAGGGAGGGGAAGAGGAAAAAGGCGAGGGAGAGGGCGAGAACAAGGGGAAGGGAGAGAGCGAGGCGTTTATTTATATTATGCTATTATTAGGCGTTTGCGGTGGTGAGGCTGGCTGTGAGGACGAGAGGGCGGGAACTGTGGTGACGGTGGGGCGCAAGTGGCGGCTGTGGCGGTGGCTCCGACGCGGCCTGAAATAGGATTAAGGGCCTACGTGGGAGAAAAAGCAGCGGCCGCTCTGCTTCAGACAGCAGGCTGCGAAACAGCGCCGGCGCAGGCTGTGGTGGGCCGCTTTGTGTATTGGAGCGGTAAAAGGAATCGCGGGGGTGATGCTTCAGTGCAGTTTGATGGTTTGACTAGAGAGGATGACGCTCTTGGAGAAGTGGCGATGAAAATTGTAATTGTGTCAGTTGTAATGGAGATTTGTAACACAAATGGTCGGGATTGCAATAGTGATGATATTGGATGGTAGTAGTGGCTGGACCGGTGGAGTCTGTAGTGTACTAATCAGTTATGTTAATGTTTACTAGTTGACGTGGCGTGGAAGCAATCGATATAGAAATTGAGTTGTAGGATGGCAGATATGGAAACAATGACGCTCCCCAGAGTTTTGCATCCTGCTAGGACAGTTGAAGACAGTTGAGGACAGTTGAGGACATGAAGAAAACTGTGGCTTGCAATTGTTGTGTTTATATCAAGGTAGGAAGGATGGGGACTCTGGAGGTAAAGAATTGACAAGTAACATTAGCAAACCCATGGTACATAAGTGACTGGTGTAACAGATTGATTGTAGATCTGCATATTTATTTGTGTTTCTATTGTTCTAGAGTCAATCAATGAGGTCGCCAAAATCATTACCGTCGATTAAAAGCACGATCACAATGAAAATGTGAGGCAAATCAATCTCATATGTAAATAGATCCAGCACGATCCCTTCGCGTAGTGTAGATCCTATTAGCCGCAGGAGCACGTGGCATCCGCCGGACCAATCCGAGTCGGGAGCCGTGAGGGCTGCACGGCGCTGCGCTCGGCTGTGAGCGTCGCTCAGACACCGTAGAGCGAGGCATCTCTGTCGACCGGATCGAACCCTGGGTCGCCTTTAAACTTGCAACACGCTTGCAACTCCATCTCGCCAAGCCAGCTACCCGTCCAGTCCATTTCTAACCGTCATCGCTTCTCACCTCGACGGCTCACCCTTCGCTCCCTCCCCCCGTTCACTTCGCTTCTCTCACTCCCAGACCGAGTTGCTCCAGGCTTCACACGTTCCATCACTGCCCCTCCCCGCCCTGCCGGCTACCTCTCTACCCGGTCCCGGCCCGATCGGTTTTCGTTCTAACATGTTTCCGCCAGCTTCCCAGCCAGACGCTCCACCCTAATCGTTGATCACCATTTCTCTCCGAGCCTTGCTTGCCCTTCCCGTGCCGCCGGTTCCACACACTGCCAACTTTCTGCTTTCACTTTTGTAATTTTGTTATTCATATCGACCGTTTCCAGACCTGGTCATTGCTAACCTCGCCCCTCCCTCGCTCCTGCCCCTCCTTCCCGTTCTACCCTCCCCGTCCTCGTCCTCTTCATGCTCGTCCTCCCCGATCCCATCCTCGCCGTACACGCCCTCCCAGTTTCTGTCATGCACGTACCTGCCTTTCCCGTTCAGGTCCTGCATGTACCCGTCCTTCTCGTCCTGCATATACTCGCCCTCCCCGTCCTGCACGTACCCGCCTTCCCCGTTCCCGTCCTGCACGTACCCGCCTTTCTCGTTCAGGTCCTGCACGTACCCGCCCTTCCCGTCCTGCACGTACCCGCCTTCCCCGTTCTCGTCCTGCACGTACCCGCCTTTCTCGTTGAGGTCCTGCATGTACCCGCCCTTTCCGTCCTGCACGTACTCGCCCTCACCGTCCCCGTCCTGCACGTACCCGCCTTCCCCGTTCTCGTCC
>BOPP01000145.1:3022888-3038945 GCA_017312745.1 Gryllus bimaculatus
TGATAGGATCTGAATAAATTATTTAATTTTCGTCAAGATTAGTATATGCTAAACTTGTTGTTAGATAGCGTTGTGCGCAGTATCTACGTATAATCAATGTAATATTGAACTTTTTCAAGCTAAATATTCATTTTACAAAAGGGGTAAAAGACTTAGACGTTGTTTCCAATATTCCATTCATTTGGCTCCATTTACCGATTTTAATGTAATGAAAATGATAATTTATTTAAATAAATGGAATAGAAGCTACTGGGATGTTTAATAGAGGGGGCAAATTCTTTTTGTATTGAATTCTGTTCTCTTTTGTTAATAATACTTATTTATCCATTCTACATTTAGTTTAATCTTTTACATGCAGAAATTTGCGCAGAGATTCGTTTTTTCTATTTCTATTCACGTTTTCGCTTATTTCTCCGTAAAGGCGTAAGGTCAGACGTAGTTTTATTTCAATACTTATTACATAATTTTTATTTTAATGTTTCGGCTTTGAATCATCTTTAATTTAGTGCTAATACCTGAAATCGTAATCTCAGTTGACAGGGTCATAAGTTTCCATTGACAGATCTCCTTCGATGTTTTTGACCGGGGACCCCCCCGCTCCCGCCCCTCAAGGCCATGTAGTTTTTGGTGTTGCTTCATCATTATGAAGAGCTAAAAATTTCATACTGGCTGCTGAGCGAGCGATCCTCTTTGTTGAACTGGCCGTGCCGCGCCGAATGAAGATCAAGCCTCGGGTGCAGAAACTAAATGGAACTATTATTCAATTTATGTAGTCAGGCCTGACGATTTGCTAGAGAAATGGATATTACCTAATGCAAGTAATGTAATTACATATTTTAACATAATAATGTGGTGATTTTAAATAACTCTTCATTTCAGAATGATTCATGTATGGTATTTATTATGAGGATAAGAGTCAATTTATATACTCCCAGGGAAAACAAAGGAATCAAGAATCAAATTGTTTTAGAAACAGTCATTTTTCGACCTCTTTCCTACAGTAAACTAAAGAAATACGGCTCAATAAATAGGTTTTGTGCGCCGACACAGCTCAGTGATGTGGAAATCCACCCAGACACTGAATCAAATTCTGTCGGAGCGCACGGTGTGCGTCTGGAACACATTTCAACGGTTTTAAGACCTCAAGGAATTGGTTCGTCGTTGGGAGAAAAGCAGAAGTCCATGCGGGGACACGGGAAGTGGTCTGTCCTCATGAAATATATCCAGCGTCTACGTCGGAGCAAAAATTGGATCTCGATGGGCCCGCCTACCTCGTCCCGCCCGCCCACACAAAGCGTCGACGCGATCGCCCCCCCCCGTCTGCTTCCGAGGGCGTGTTTCTCGCCGCAACACGATCCACCGCCCGTCCCTTGTCAGGCATCCGGCGCTGTACCTGTCAGTCTGTTGCACTTCCGTTTCCGTCTGTATGTATTGTTTACTTAAATGTCGCTCGCACAGCTCCGAGTCAATTTCTCCCCACGTATATCTCATAATTTCAGTCGATTTACATTCCTAGTCATTTGCTACTTTATTCTTCTTTCATTCCCCAGAGCATATCCCGGAAATAAATGCGATATCTTTCTTCTTCTTTCTTCTTTCTTCTTTTTCTTCCTTCTTCTTCTTCTAATATTTTCCCCTCCTAAGCTGCAGATTCCTTGGTCATCTTGAGTCTCATGTTCAGACAAACCACTTTCCTGCATTATTGTTGCATTTGTTCTCACTTCAAAATACATTAAATTACTAATAACGTCCAAAATGTAAAAGTCAAGCAATATTTCAAACATGCATTGTTCACTAAACAATTCAGAAATTATGCTTACATGGATGAATTAACGGTGAAATTTAGGTGAATAGCTTATGATAATTTCCTCCCCAGTCCACCCTCATACATGTACAGACGTTGGTAATTAATAAATATTTAAAATACAATTTTAGAGTAAGTCAGCGTTCACTATGAATGTATTCATTCCTGTATGTGTCATTTCATTGGTCTTGGATAATAAGCTACTAAATGACTTGAAACAATATTTGAAAGAGTTTCTTATTTTCGTATAGTGCATTTTGTGTTTTAACATTTCTACAATTCTAACTTCGTGAAATGTAATTGTGAGTGTTCAGTTAGTGTTAATAGTCTTCATTAATAATGTTCAGTACCATATGTGATGCAATCTCATCACCCAGATCCTATAGTTTGTGTACCTTTCTCACACATTATTTAGCATCTTCAAGTGCATTCTCCCAATTTTCTCTTCCATCTCGGTCCGTCAATCCGCTTCTACGGCCGCTCCAGGCTTTCTTGCCTTCCGCCGCCGATTACGCCTGGCCCCCACCGTAAACAAAATGCTGCAGGCGCAGCAACGCGCTCCACGCTCGCCTCGCCTCGCTCGCCCTGGCGGCTGCGCAGTAGCGGAGTTGTTGGCGCTGCGTTGCCACGGCCGTGTCGGTGGTAGTGATGGAGTGTTCGGGCAGCGAGGGCGAGGCAGAGTTTCTCGACGATGGTGGAGACGCGAGAGGGTGCGGGGTTGGAGTTGCGTAGGAAGGCCTCGTGAGGAGAGGTGAGAGATGAGAAGGGGTGAGGAGAGACGAGAGAGAGCGAGAGAGGGGGTGAGGAAGAAGAGGGGGCGAGGAAAGAGGGGCTGAGGGAGAGAGGGGTGAGGGAAAGCAAGGGAGAGGAAAAGGAGAGGGTGAGGGGACAGGACGAGAGCAAGGCGAAGGAGAGGGTGTTAGGGAGAGGATGAGGCGAGGGCGGGAGCGGAGGGAGTGAAGGGGACGAGGAAGATGGCGAGGGAAAGGGAGAGGAAGGAACATGGATAAGGGAGAGTGAAGAAGGCGATGGAAATAGTGAGGGGGGGAGAGAGGAAAAAGGCGAGGAGAGGGCGAAAACGGGAAGGTGGAGAGCGAGGTGAAGGCGGAGGGACGGGCGAGGTGCGGATGCGTTTGCGGTTGGTGGTGCGGGCTGGCGGCGAGGACGAGATGGAGGGGAACTGTGTGTGACGGTGGGGGCAAGTGGCGGCTGTGGCGGGGCCCCGACGCGGCTGAAATAGGGATTAAGGGCCTACGTGGAGAAAAAACAGCGCGGCCGCTCTGCTTCAGACAGCAGGCTGCGAAACAGCGCCGGCGCAGGCTGTGGGGGCCGCTTTTTGTGTATTGGAGCGGTAAAAAGGATCGCGGGGGTGCTGCTTCAGTGCAGTTTGGTGGTTGACTAGAGAGGAATGACGCTCTTGGGAGAAGTGGCGAGGAAAATTGTAATTGTGGTCAGTTGTAATGGAGATTTGTAACACAAATGGTCGGAGTTGCAAAAGTTATGATTATTGGATGGTTAGTATGGGCTGGACCGTGGAGTCTGTACGTAGTGTACTAATCAGTTATATTAATGTTTACTAGTTGCACGGGCGTGGGAGCAATCGATATAGAAATTGAGTTGTGGTATGCGAGATATGGAAACAATGACGCTCCCCAGAGTTTTGCATCCTGCTAGGAAGTTCATGAAGAAAAACTGTGACTTGCAATTGTTGTTTGTTTATATCAAGGTAGGAAGGATGGGGACTCTAGAGGTAAACAATTGAAAGTAACATCAGCAAAACAATGGTACATAAGTGACAGGTGTCACAGGTTGATTGTAGATCTGCATATTTATTTGTGTTTCTATTGTTCAAGAGTCAATCAATGAGGTCGCAAAATCATTACCGTCGATTAAAACACGATCACCAATGAAAATGTGAGGCAAATCAATCTCATATGTTAAATAGATCCCAGCACGATCCCTTCGCGTAGTGTAGATCCTATGTAGTGTAGATCACGTGGCTCCGCCGGACCAATCCGAGTCGGGAGCCGTGAGGCTGCACGGCGCTGCGCTCGGCTGTGAGCGTCGCTCAGACACCGTAGAGCGAGGCATCTCTGTTCGACCGGATCGAACCCTGGGCGCCTTTAAACTTGCAATCACGCTTACAATATCCATCTCGCCAAGCCATGCTACCCGTCCCGTCCATTTCTAACCGGTCATCGCTTCTCACCTCGACGGCTCACCCTTCGCTCCCTCAACCCCGTTCACTTCGCTTCTCTCACTCCAGACCGAGTTGCTCCAGGCTTCACACGTCCATCACTGCCCTCCCCGCCCTGCCGGCTACCTCGTCTACCCGTCCCGGCCCTGATCGGTTTTCGTTCTAACATGTTTCCGCCAGCTTCCCAGCCAGACGCTCCACCCTAATCGTTGATCACCATTTTCTCTCCGAGCCTTGCTTGCCTTCCCTGTGCCACCGGTTCCACACACTGCCAACTTTCTGCTTTCACTTTTGTGTAATTTTGTTATTCATATCGACCGTTTCCAGACCTGGTCATTGCTAAACGAGTTCGCCCCTTCCTCGCTCAGCTGCCTGACGCGCTCCTTTCCGCAAACCCATCATCCCCATTCCATCCTTCTTCCCTCCTTTGAACGCTCTTTCATTTGCCTTCGTCCCTCCAGTTTCCGTCCCTGTACCGGCGCCTTTCGTTCAAGGACCTTACACGTACTCCAACCCTTCCCGTCCTGCACATAACCTGCCTTTCCTCGTTTCAGATCCTACATGTCCACCTTTTCCCGTTCTGCATGTAACTCGCCTCCCCCTGACCCTCGTCTGTCATCGTACCACGCCTTTCCGTTCCGAGGTCCTACACGTACCCACCCTTCCCGTCCTGCCATGTACTCGCCCTTGCCCTTCCCGCGTCCTGTACGTAAACCTCCACCTCCCCCTGTTCTCATCGCTGTCACGTAACTGCCCTTCCCAGTCCTGCACTGATCGCGCCTCCTCGTCCCCCACTGCACGCGTACCGCGCCTTCGCGTGCTCATATCCGTTCCCTTCCTGCACGTACCCGCCTTCGTCGTTCCTCATCCTGCCCATTCCCGTCCACCGCATTAATACATTATTATTATTATTATTATTATTATTGCTATTATTATTATTATTATTATTATTATTATTTCCCGCCCTCCCTGCTTCCATAATTGAAGTTCGCGCCTTGTAACCGGCCCTCCCAGACCGCCCCTCCCCCTGACCGTTCCCCGCCGTGCACAGCCTCGCCGTGGCTGCTCGCAGCTGCAAATTGCCCGTGGGCCGCAGCGTTTCTCTCTATTTGCTCCCGGCTTATTGGAGAAGGCTGAGCTCTGCTTGCCGATTGATTAAGCCCGAGAGCGAAGAGCCTCCATCGGATGCTAGGACGAGTTAGTCGAAATTGGAAGCGGATGTAGAACAATTCATTGGAGCACCTCTACTTTTGCTTCACGAATATTTATACTTCTAATAAACGGCACTTAATAAAAATTGCGTTTAGTCGAGTCGCAAATCTTCATTTTACTCTCCTGCGTAAGGTAACGTAATTAATCTATTGATAAGACGAACATTTTTCATAGAAATTTTAAGAGGCATATTTGGGGTTGTGTATGTGATAAAAAATTTAAGGGACTGGAAAATGTAGCGTAGGTAAATCCAGGTACTCTATTAATTAACAATCGCCTTAACAAAGTTGTTAATATTACAGCCGATTCCAATAGTTGCTATGACAAAATTGAGAAGAAAGGACCTATCAGGGGCACTGCAGTGACATCAGTTGATGCCCCAAGCCATCTCTTCTGGCTGGATTTTTCAGTTTTTCTATTCCTTTCATTCTGCGCTTAATTTTGAAAATTACTTGCATTATGTATACTTTCACATTAAGAACAATCTAATGTGTATACTTGACGATGTTCACAGATAGTATCCGGCTTTTGGGGTCACACGTGCCCTCGGCTGATTGTACCTAGCGCCCACAACAGACCATTGGTAGAGTTCGAAATGTTTTTACAAAGAAACACTCAAGGCAAACATATAGCTTGGAAGCGTAAAATGTTTATTTGTCGACTCCGGTAGAGTCGTAGAAACTTTTTTTTGTTTTTTGTTTTTTGTTTGTTTGGAAAAAATACTAAGACGGAATAGTTTGCTGGGAGTTGAGTTTTCTGGTCTTGCATGTTGAGGTTAGGTATTGCAGTCCTCGAGCGTATACTGGCATGGAAATCATTTCTTCATTATTTATTCACTTTTAAAATTATATTTTAAAGCATTTGATGTATTAGTATCTCGTAGCAAACAGAAAAACAAATTATGGCAATTTTGTGTTTAATACAATGCTCTGCAGTTCTTCACTGATACATTTTTGCATAATTTGTTCATGGACAACCACATGTTTTTGAAATGATATTCTTACCAGTGGAAGGTATATATTGTTTTTAACCTTGCCTTCTTGAGTGTACAAAAAGTTTTTAGACTAATGTTCGTATTTTTTTAATATAGACCGTGTCTTGAAAACTGAAATAGCCTGCAAGCTATCACACATACACATGTGTATGTGTATATACTACTATCTACAGAACGCATACAAACTAATGAAATGTTTACTTTGCATTTGTAGAGTTTGGATTTGGATTTGTAGACTATATTGGGCGTTTTTCTTGCAATGTTCCAGGATATGATGCTGTGTGACGATGGGAAAATTCACTTCTCAGGTTGAGACGACCGGAATACGGCGTGGGGATGCGTACATGCGAACCCCCCAGGCCGCGAGGCAGGGACGTCGCCGATAGGCCTGAGCCCGTTCATGGGGTGTCGCGCCAAGTACATACATACAGTAGATATACACTTGCGCAAATGAGTTAATTTTTCAGGAGTTCATTTTCATTCCTCATGAAAATTACATGTAATTACTATTTCTTTAAGTTATTAAATACCTATTTAATGTATTTGATTATAAATAGCACTTTCTTAAACAAAAGGATTCCTAAAAGAAACACAAAAATAATTACTTCCTTGCACAAGAGGAAAAACAGTTTGTGAAATAATAAATATATAGAATGAAACCCATTATCTAGCCATGTAGATTACATTTGTAC
Organism: Gryllus bimaculatus; assembly: GCA_017312745.1. Lineage (NCBI taxonomy): Eukaryota > Metazoa > Arthropoda > Insecta > Orthoptera > Gryllidae > Gryllus > Gryllus bimaculatus. The sequence continues at coordinate 3,029,788 of BOPP01000145.1, forward strand.
GGAGAAGTTATATGCAGTATTTGAATGTAAGGTCGGTACATAAGAAATGTAATATATCAAAAAAATCTACACTTTTGAATAAAGATCCTTTTTTAAATAGTGGCATTTATGTTACAAGTATAAATTTCATCAAGATTCTTCTGAAGAGTTCATGTAGAGAAAAATATGTCTTGTGTCAGGAAATAAACGACTGTTGAAGATAAAATTACCCTTCCACAAAATTAGAATATTGGAGACAATTTTACGTGCGTCGACGACGTACATTTAAAATAGCATAAAATTTGCTTATGCTCTTGTAGAAAATTAGTGCTCAGAGGAGTCTATGTAAAGTCGCACTTTATACTCTAAGTGTAAAATATATCTAATTAAGTGACAAACCAATTAAATTTGTTTCTCGCCAAAGAGATTCTGTAGATTTTTGGCCGTAATGACTCAATTATATCGTCAATGTCTTTATGGCCGGCATAGATAACTTTTGTAGACAACAGTAATTTTGAAAACCGTAAATGCATTTCTAGCAGATACGAGCAAATGCACTATTAATTCCCCCACAAAAAGATCGTAACATGGATAGATCTAATTTCCATTAATGCTGGTTCATGCGACCTCATTTTTTATCTTAACGGCAGAATTCTCTTTAAGAGCATGATGAAATTTAAATAGAGGACACTAAAGTTCGCCAGAAGCCGTCTAATTAAAGGTAAACAAACGCCACATAAAGCGAAAATTGCTCCGCTTTTATAGTTCTTTTCGTACTGCTTTGTCCTTGTTCTCATTTCTATCGAGTTCGAGTTTGTTTTAATTTGAAGGTTTCACCTAACTGAATGATTCTGAAAATGAGATGGAACAATGCAGAAATGTTTTTGAATAGTATACGAGAAATCAGTGTCTAAATAATGATATTTTCGTCATTTGCACAAATTTTTGTACAATTTCTACAATTTTTCGTTACATAAATTAAATTATACGCTATTTCATGTGCAATGCGACTTACACAATATATCAGATGAATATGAAAAGTGCCGCAGAGGGATATCTCAAAGTTCGTTTCAATTCTACAAAGTTTCCTGATGGATGCAAAAATACGTATTACGTACTTCAAAGAGAGAGTGAAGCAGAAGCTGTGAGAGTGGCTGAAAATGCATTTCCTTTGATGTAATTTGCATTACTTACTCGAACATTGAGTGAGGAGTAACTGTGCATGTGAAACATTTCAAAAATTCCGTACCGTTGGCATAATTTTAATATATACGCGATGTTCAAATTATGTTTTTTGTAAGTCTTGTGTATTTCTCTTCTTCCTTTTACCAAATGGAATTGGAAATGAGCGGCAGTTTCAGCAACACACAAATTCATGCTTAACAATTCCCCTTGTGAAGAACACCGTAACTCAACTGTGAACATTATTGGTTCGAAATATGAATACTTCGGTAGAGTTACAAATCATTGATGATTTTGTGCGTTTATGAACAACTTATAATGCAGGCAAGTAGAATGGTTGCATATTTTCTAGTTACGCATGTTTTACCAAATCCGTTTGAATTTGCTCGCAATTGAAGTTTTGTAAACCGCAATCTCAGGGGGTAAATGGATTCGATACTACGTAACGTATGATGTGTGGAACCGTATTCGGTTCGAGCGAGAAAGCTGGACTGATTCTGTGGTGATCATAATTTTAGACAACCGTAATGCAAATTACACTATATTGCATTGGTGAAGATTCAGAAGGTTCACGCTCAGCTGCAACTCTCAGTAACTCTGTATCATTTTACTCACTTATATACGTGTTTTAGTTTACAAGGATAATCACTAGAATGGCTTTAGGAATATCTACTCTAGGCCCATGTAAAATATGCAAGTATAACATCAATCCTATGATTAATCTAAATATAAAAATATTTTGGTTATTTCAAATTTCACTCATTCTTTTTTAAATTTGCTATATTTTTCTGCCGTACCATGAATCGAAGTCTTACACTCGTCTTTTTGTTTATAAACAGACTAAATACGTTTGCCTAATTCAAAGTCGAATGGCACAGTGCGGTCGAATAAATATGATTGATCAGTTCTGCCGACTTGAAAGTTTGAGTTTGTTCGACAAAACTATTCAAGCGCAGTACGACTGAGCCTCCGCTCTAGAGAGTTTCAAAATATACCATCGAATCAGCCGTTTTTGGGCCCGAACACGAGTTTGGCGAAACATGAACCGTATCCTAAGCTGTGTCGGACAACTGCCGAAGTGAGAATACTAGAGACCCAGTACTTCTGAATAAAGCCTAATTTCTGGCGAAGACTCAAATGGGGTTATTACACCATAGATGTAGGAAGAAGATTTATTATTTGTAAATAGCCATGTGTGAGTACCTCATTGCAAATAATTCGCATCGCCAAATTCTTTAGCGATGTACAAATGTACAAGTACATTTGAATGATTTGTGAAAGTCGTAACATAAATACCACTAGGTATTCATGGAGAATCACAACTTTTTCATGAACAGCTATGATTAAAATGTTAACAAAATGCATTCTCATGTATTGCAAAAATACATGTAGGAATAGGTTGGAGAGAGTTACGTAATTTCACCCACTTTTTTTCTTTCATTTCCATGCTTTCAATCAAGGCAATTTAAAATATCATAATATTTTAATTTAATCGTTTTTGGTAAAGAATGGAAAAAAGTGTAAAGATGCAAACAGTTAAAATTGGGAAACCAGTGCGCAATTTAGACTCATAGTTTTCTAAGGAAGACCTCAAAACAATTCGCGAGTGATAATACACGAAACCGCAAAATGAGTATATGTAATGAAAATACCATTTTCAAGGAAGTGATATTGGTTATAGACGAGATTTTACTCTTCTCTACTATTCTTAAAGTCTTGGTTGCAATACCAAGAGACCAAAAAACTGAGATAATATGAAACATTTTATTTAGGTGGCAATAGATGGTAGCTAGGAAGAGGGTGGCTCAAAACAAAAAAGCTAGATCAGACTAAAAAGATTAGAAAACGAAATAGTGCATGTAAATCTGTGTCATTCTGATCCACCACAAGTTATTTTGATTTTATTCGATAATTGTAATGTTAATGAAGTTCTGATAGATTTGTATGTCTTTTTCTCCTACTCTAGGATAAATATTTATTTTTCCACATGAACCTGTTTTATTTTGTGCAATTGGCAACTTTCAATAGTTGACGTTGCCATAAAACAATGATCTACTTCATTTAATCTATTTTAGTTCACAATGTTTACTGAGATTACAGAGAGATGGCAGATGTGAGAAAGAGGAATTTCAGATCTGTGCCAATGAAACTACACATTTCCTCGACATACTCCTACTAATAAGATTACTTAGAAAAGCATTATGTCGAGATGCATCAGGTCGCAAACACAAATGCAGGGAGAATCGGATTCCACGAAGTTGTATCACATCCGGGCTGAATTAAACATGAGGGAACTCTAGCACAGCGCGGTATACAGATCGACTGGCTGGGTCGACATTGCTGTCTCGTTCATCCTCGCTGCTTCCAAGTTGGTCTTTTCATTTGGCTGCAGCCTTGAGCAGGACTAGTCATCAGTAGAGTCACCATCGTTGGAGTGCACTAAAGCTGTCCAAATATGAAATGCTTATCAATATTAAATGTAAATTGATTGCTCTGGGTATTTTAAAGGCATTATCTTAATATAAATAAGTTATAACATAGTCAAAGTAAAAGTAGATCTTTGGATACTGCACCGAATGGGCACCTGCATTGTAAAGTAAATGTTCAATACACAAATGTGTTGATAATTGAATGTTGTTTGAAGTCAATGATAGCGAAGGAAACAGCGAGGGACCTTCCACCTTCAGGTGCCCACATGTAGCATTTGTGGATAAAGAAGGTTTGCAGCAGACTTTTTTTCCTGCCTTGCATCATCTCTCATATAATAAAATTACTTTTTTCTCTGAATTTTCTCTCCCTACAATTCATACATTACATGAGAACATGTAATAGGGTAATTACTGTGGTAAAAAGGTATAATTAGCGACATATATTATGTAGAAATAGACATTTTAAAAGAACATAATTACTGCTTAACTTTCAACTGGTAGTGTCATAATACGGACATTTTTAGTTAGTTGGACTGTTTTCTATTTGAAAATCATGGTTTTAAACATTTCCAAGTAATTTGGATGACAGAATATAGTAAAATGTACTTCATTTAAACTTCGAACCACAGTTTAGTATAACAGTTCCGAAGCTCCAAGGGAAGGAGAATTCGTTCTTGTGACACTAGTGCTCCTGGTGGCTAGCGAGAGTCGTCGGTCTTTAAGGCTCTACAGATAACAGAGGACAGCCTAGTAATTCATAATTTTTAATGCTTAAAATTTTAGAACACATTTAAAACATCACATGGGTATGTGCATTATATCTTAAAAATTTTAGTGTATACATAATAAACCACTCATTCCAAGATTATCATAAAACATTATTGCTGTAAAAGAGATAATAAAATGTATATTTTCTGTGCAGAAACAAAACAACAGATCACCTTAACATTTGCTCTACGAATCAACAAAAAATGCACGAAAAAACTTATTGAGATGGGACTCTCCACGTAGCAGTTAAAATGATATTTGAAAAATAATAATTATTTTAATCAGATAAATTAAAAATGATATAATTGAACAAATCCAGATTTGCATGGTATTTATTAGCTGACATATAATCTTTATTTACATTCAAAATTACTGAACCCCCAAAAGTACAAGAAATATACACAAAACCATATAGAAAATAAACAAGAAAACATTGAAATCAATTAATTTGCAAATGTGCTTTCAAATAACATTTTCGAACAATATTGTTAACGCATTCGTTTCTGTATCTTTAGTAAACTTTAGAAGAATACATTTGGCGAATTATTTTGTTTGTTGCCACAATTTATAGCATTAGAGGCATTTCCGTATGTTGCTGGCATTTTTAATCAAGCTTCAATGTATGCAGGACGCAAATGTGATGTCACGATTTAACAATGGCAAGTGAGCTGAGTAGATAATAAATATTATTCAATAGATTCAACCCGTTGCATTACAATTGTATCGCTCTCATCACCAACTGTCAAGCAGATCACGTGTAAACCGCATGCAAATACGTAAGCCGCACCTCTTCGAATTGTTGATGCATCTTGCTCGTCACTGGAGCTGCTGAGATCGCATCGGATAAGACGAATCATAGGGAGCTTTGCAACTGTTACGAGTATAATAAACTGTGTACAAACGTACTACACCCAGAGATTATAATATTTCATTAATATGTTTTGTTCAATAAATTAACACTACTTGATATTTGCAAATTATTATGCACTATTTCTGTTCTTGGAAATAATAATTACTTGAAGCCACATTGCATTCCTGTTGACTAATAGGATCCGTGTAAAAATTATAGACATTCTAATCGTTTTTAAGGTGCTTCCACTCCTCATCTAGGGGCAACGTTTGCGAGCCGACAGCTGTTGATGGAGACTATGAGCAGATTCACCACTAACTACTAGGCTTAATTTATTTTATAGCCAGGGCGGGCTCCCTGAAGATACGATAAACAACGTTGATGCCGCTGGAACTGAATTTTGTAAGTAACACTGTAAAGTTGTGTATATATGTTATTCGCTATCATGTGTGTAGGATTTTTTGCCAAAGGAGGGGTACGTGACAACTTCTTGCTCAAGTAATTCTGAAGGTCAGGGACTCATTATTTCAGAGAATTGACACTATTACTTTTTATTATTTTTTATTAAACCTCTTTGGTGCATCTTCACGCAGCTCAACAACTTACTCAAAAAAAAGATGACTTATGCAGCTAATTATATCTGCAAGCACTTTAATGCTTAAGCACGCACGTAAACTCACAAAGCATAAACTCGTGTTTCTGCACATCTCACACGAGCTATAAACAGCTTTATCACCACTGTGAGATAGTCATGAAGGGTACTGGCGGAAACAGTAAACGTCCAACAATAAAATTCTATGAATCGTGATTCCTTTATAGATGGCGCACATAGCGCAGAACCAGACCACGAAACTGAATTTTATGGGTAGAAATATAAAGGAAAAGTTGTGTATATCTGGTATTTTAAAATATACAGCTCAGTATAACTATAAAATATGTCAATTTAGATATTCTCTCATAGTTCGTTTGCTTATCTTAAGATTTCAAAACATATTTTTCTTGTAATCGTCTATTTCAGTTTTCTTCTATTCCATTTTAGTACACATTATTGATTAGTACCCTAAACTAACAATTTTAAATCTAAAAACGCTACAGTTGATCTGCAAGTGTTCTCATTTCTCTCTCTAGATATTGGAAATGAATGAATGTTTCGTGAATCTTCAATTTGCGCAATACGACAATGTAGTTACATTTATATTGAGATTTATCTTAGAGAAGACCGACGAATCTGAAAATTTATTGGTACAATAAAACATTTACCGTTGCAGTGTGGTAAAACTCCGAAATAATAGATGAACACATTTTGAACTTTTGCCTTTGAAAACAAGGATATTTCATCATAAATCACCTTATAAAAACAAAAAAATCTCAGAGTCTTTTACTGTAACTATAACACGCCACATTTTTTTCCTTTGTGCGCCTGCAATGAGCTCCCATTGTTTCCCCAGCTCCACATGATTGCCTAACCATTCTACCGCTCATCCGCCCGCCAGTCTATATGTCTGTATGCAACACCATCGTGGATACAGTATTGAGATATCCGTTATTGCTCACGCTTTATTGGCGAACTCTCTGCACTGAAATGCTAAGCATCAGAAAAGAAACCTTTTCTCCAGCTATAAAACAGAATAGTAGAAGACAGAAATCATAGCACCCCTGAATAAAACATCGAGATACGCGGCCACCACATTTAAGAATAAAACAGCAATTCTTTTTAAAAACTGACAGTACAGAATTGACATTACGAGTATACTAAATATCTCACTTAAGTCATCAATAGATACAAACTGGTAAACAACGCAACAGAAATACTCGGTCATATTCCAAATTATTACTGTATAAAACGAAAGCCAAATCAAGAACAAAACAAAGCCGTAATTCTTGCAACCAACACACTCAAAATGTAGATCATAATATGAACATCAGCAAACACATTGCGGTCACGTAGGAATTCTCGTTTCAATATTTACAGTCGACTCCTGTTATTGTGAACGCCAATATAGTGAACCATCGGTTATAGTGAACAAATCACAGGTCCCATGTAACATACATTACAAAAAGCATGAGAACATTTGTTTACAGAAAACCTGAACCTCGGCTATAGTGAACGACGGAAATACAACTTCCTGGAAATCAATTCCCTCCGAGAAAAGCATATATTGCCTCAATGTCACAAATTCCAACACCAGGTAGCTTAGAAAAAATATCGACGTCCAAAATCCAAGAAGTCTCCTCAGAGGTAAAGGTAGCGGACCTGGAATGGGAATCTTACTGATGACCTTATGCCACTCAGTTTCACGACAGAAAGAAAGGAAGAAACGATTCCTTGCTTAAGTTTCAAGCTTGCTGTTACTCGATATTCCATGGGGCGAAGCGCGTTGTGTTCTACGTAGGAGACAGGAAGCGAGTGACTGCTGTCGACACACCCTGCGTCGCGCGTAAAAGTGATCACTTTTATTAACTAGAGCCATCCCCCTACCTAAAGCGTCTTGTTTGTTATTAGGCAAGTAAAAGGGCCTTAGGAGAATGGGACAGTGTTCCAACAGTGGAAGAGACATTGAAGGGCGTCAAGACTGCATTACGATACTTAGAGAGCGTGGACAATGCAGAATCAAGTATAGAGAGCTCGAACTTTGAAGAAGGGAGAGAGATATTATTAATGAGAAGCGTGCGAAGCAATCAATTGAAAAAATAGATTTTTTAAAGACAAATAAAGATTTTGAACTCTTCAGTTCGAGCTGTTCACGTATTTTGCCGTACCTACTGTACGATGAAAATTGTGGAGAAATTATATTTAAATTTGACATCAGCGGTGAACGTTTGACATAGGCCTAATGATGCAAAAATGTTACTTCCCTAGACGTTCACAACAGCCTGAGTCGAGTGTATTTATTATTTCGGGTTTCCGAACGTCAACTACTTCAGTCATTACACCCGTTGATGTCTTGCTTGTGTTGCACGGGATGCAGCGGTGACAATTCCCCGGTGGATGGTGAGAGCTTGCGGGGTCTTCCCAAATCCAGTATCTCCACCAGCAGCGAGACCCCACCATCACCACCCTAGTCAGGACAAACTCTAAATTTCCGACATATGAGGTAGTATAGAGCATGGAAGTGTAAGACGCGAGGAAGGGAAAATAGCGCGCGGTCCGTACTACTCCGGGATTCGCCAGGTGTTGATCGAAGAAACCACGGAAAAATACCGATCAGAGCAGCCGGCCGTTAGAATTCTCCTCCAGATAGCGTCTGAATTCGACCCAGCTTGTGTGGAAAACCCACCTCACTGTTTAGCGAGCTCGCTTTCCATGACGCGACCCCGCGTTCGATTCCCGGTTGGGGCTAATTATATTGAAAGCTTTCGTTGTAATGTCCCGGTATCTGTTGCTGTGTGACTATGAGAAAGCTCACTTCTCAGGATGAGAGGACCAGAATACGACGTAGAGGTATACATGATAACCAAACATGCCTTTTGATTACTGCCCACAAATCCGAGGCGTCGCTAATTGGCATTGGACCCGTCAAAGGCTCTTGTGACAGTACGGAAAGAGTGTCGAAAATTGTGTCACCGTTAGGACTCCAATCCTAGAACCTCCCGATCCGAGGCACTGGAGAGACATCAGACGCTAGAGTGATGCCGTGAGTCTCCTCCGTCGGTTTGCTTCAATATGACGTGCATATCAGATACGTTCCATCAATAACAATTTTATATCGCATTGTAATTTATAATGAATCGTTAAAACAGTCATCATTTCGATCACATTTGCTGCTTAAATCGAACCTAACAAATTCCATTGAATGAAAGAGAGACCACAAATGCATGCGGCGCGACGCCACCCGTTCGTTCGCTCCCCGGCGCCCCTTCCTTCGCGCGGAGGTCAGGCCAGCCGCCGCGCGGCTCGAAAGGTCACTCGGCTGCGTACCTCGCGCTCCACGCACATGCACGCGCGCGCG